>CM077093.1:42728907-43044514 GCA_039513925.1 Platanthera zijinensis
TTTCTTATTACCACCAAAATGTCCACAACCTTTAACCCGGTTATGATCTGTAGGTAACACTAGCACATGCCCTCATTTTTGGTTTAACTATTCCAACCTACACATGACGATGGAGAATTAGGAGATTTTTAGGATTAAGATAATCTCGCGTTGAGACCGACTACGAACGACCAATTGGGTTTCGTGTCACTCTAGGGAAAGGATATTCGCTGTAGATACTATAAATAATCATTCCACACTGATGAGCTATTGTTGACTATCTTGAACGGAGCCTCAACAAAAATATAGATAATAAAATATTTCCCCTTTGCTAATATGTTCTTAATGATTTGTAGCTACTGTCATTTGAGGTTATTTGATGTGCACATTTTATATCAGGACGTTTAGATCTGGTTTCCATTGTGACAATGCTTGATCTAGAATTTTAATCTTAGTAAAACCGTAGGTTGAGCGTATGTTGGTAAGTACAAGTTCATTTGAATGTTCTCATAGTAGGTTGAGTGTATGTTGGAATCTTAGGTCGAGTGGAAATATGAACATAATAGGTTGTATATGCAAAAACTGCTATTTCATTTGAACCTTCTCATAACTTGAGTTTAGGGAATTATTTGATAAGATTCCTTTTAAACTACTACTATTTAGCCAGATATTTATACGAATACGCCTTGCACACGTACTCTAAAATGATGATCCTCACTACACATAACTCTTTCAGAGACGCAGAGACCTTTAGGGATTATCTTATATTTCACAATTTATTATGTATTTTCTTTTATGATTTTTGTCATGTAGTGAGCGGTTTCATCTATATAAGATTCTCTAGGGTTAGAGTCTTGACATCTTTTGAGTATTAGTTGTTTGGCTCTCTTGGAGAAGGGAACAACTTGAAGGACCTAGCCTCGAGGTGCTTTGTGGGAGCCTGCTACCCAATTGTATCCATGTTTCCTTCATTGCAATCGAAGTTCTCATTCACACTTGTTCTTGATACGACTGGGCGTATCAATTTGTTCGACCTGCCACTCCCCCTCGCCACTTTTGGCTGCCAGGAACTATCTAATTCTCCTTCCTTGTAATGGATCTCCCTTATCGTCGGATCCCACCTCATGTGATGGCTAGCATCCACGCAGACATCTTCCAACTCTATAAGGCTTTACGCTGCACCGTAGTTGCACTACCGTCGGAACCCAACATAGATATCCTTCCCTTTATCGACAAACAGACCGTCATGGCCCTCCGTTCAACATCCTTGCATGATCGCCTCGACTAGATCAAGACCAAGTCAACCGCTCTCTCGTCCATGGCACAAGAGATACATCACCAACTTCTTCAGGTGCTGGTTGTCCACTGTCCTCAATGGGCTGCAAAACTCTGCCCTCCCACTAGTGGTCCAATCCGGCCTACTCTGAACTCCAGTGATCCTTTAACTACTCCTCTCCTTGTTGTCGACAAAACAGCCAATCCTGTGCCTATTGCAGACGAAGAAATCACGCCTCTCCCCGTTGTTGAAGAAGCCCCCATGCCTCTCCCTGCTACCAACGATGCCGCCACCCCTATACCTACTAAAAATGAAGCAGGGATATTGAAAATACTTGGAACCGTGATGAATTGAAGAGATTCTACCCCTGAAGATATCTTTGTATTTTCCATGTAAATTCTATTTTTACTTTTTAAAATTTCTCTTATATACTCTTGGATTTATCTTTATAAAGAATCTTTGAGGCAATGACTAAAAGAATTTACTTGAGCCCCCTTGAACCAAGATCTCAGGATCCAGTTTCATGCGGAGGACTTTATGTGTCCAACTCTAAAAAACATGGTTACGTAGAAAAATAGCTACTATTATGGTGCTTTTATGAGGACAAGCATCTGAGTTACGGATGCCCTATACCTCCCAGACTTCCTTTCAGAGGAGCGCTCTGTCTCCGGAAACCCATAACCCCACTTAATGATCTTGGCGTGGGAAAGTTTTGTGGTTGTCGTATGCCCAACTGGTCAACCTTGTTAGGTAGCTAGGTTATGAAAGTCCTTGAGAAATTAGAGATAAAACATTACTACTATTAGGATGCATTTTTTAGGACAAGCTTTCGAGTCACCAATGCCTTAAATCTCTCGGACATCCTTTTTGAGGAGCGCTCTGTCTCCGGACACCCATAATCCCACTGGATGATCATGGCGAGGGAAAGCTCTGCGGATGCCTTATGCCAACTTGTCCATCATGACATTTATTTTTGAGGTTCTTAAAAGAGAAAGGCATTCATATCGGGTATTCGCTCATCTGTATATGAGTGCTCACCAACCTATATAAAAGTTTTCGCATATTGAAGCGTGAGCATTCACTCTTATGATAAAATTGCATAGTCATGGTTATCTGACTCGGCCTCAGTATAAATTCATATTTGGTACTCTCCAACGGGCATATACCACTCACCTGTTGAGGTATGAATGTTTGGTCCTATGATGAAATTATATCAATATATGAATCCAGCTTGACTTTTCGCGAGAAATTGCATTAAATCTCAAGTTGAACCGAGAATGCATCTATCATCATTTGGAATTCGCACCAGGAAGAAGTTTTGTCATGCATTACAAAACGATCGGGTTTCTATTCAACTTTCTGTGCATACCTAGTTGTGATATCCTTTTATTATGAAGAAGTTGTTGACATCTTTACTTTGGAATTGAGTATATTGGGAATTCACATATCAACGGTTAATTTATTATAGTACTCGCTCATGAGTAATATTCTAAGAAATTGTTCGCATTCTTTTTTGAATTTCATAACTACAATATTTTCAACCTTTAACAACACTAGAAAACAGTTGCCTAAAACTGTAAACTGTTGTCAAAACAATAAAAACTGTTGTCTATACCCGTATTACCAAAGGTATAAGACAATAATTTTCATACTTTAGGCAACACTATACAAAAACTTTTGTCTATACTCTTAGAATAGGCAACAATTTTTGATGGACCTATTGCAAAATTTTAGAAATATTGACCAGTAGCGTTACAATTTAAAATTGTTGTAAAAAATACAAATGTAACACATAAAAATGTTGTCAAAAAGTGGTGACATTGTTTTTTTTTTTTAAATTGTCTAATACAAAATCAAAATGGGAAATAAAAGGTGCATTGAAAGACAGTGAAATCATCAAGGTGCCTTCAATAGAAGAAACAAACACATGCAATTCAAAAAGCACGAACTCTAATACTATGAAAGCAATATAATAATATAACTTCATTTTTTACAATTGGATCAATTGAATAAGCCAAAAAATATTTAAGAGTTCCCAGTTTTTGTACAGCCTGTAAGAAGGAAATTCTACTTATCACAATATGTAACATATGAATACATTCATTACACAATTATTGAAGCAAATAAATTGGAGGACATGCATCACTCTATGTTTTACAATGATATTGTGTGACAAATTCTATTGTATTATTTCAAAAATGTTCCCTAGAAGCGATTAGAGAATATGTATTGAATGTTGCACAAAAATTATTGCCTAAACATTCTAACTTATTGCAATACTTATAAATTGTTCTCTATTAAAGATTTAGACAACATTTTTATAAATGTTGACAAGTCAAGTGTTGCTAAAACAAACAATGTTGTAGTTATACTCGCCAAAAAGATGGATATAGCATGCTTCCTCAAAAACAAGTAAACAACTCGAAGAGTGAAAGAACTCTCCACCTCCACCTCCCACTATGCAAGGCGAAATTATCTTAAGCGTCAAGGCAAAACCAAGGATGCTTTGTTAAAAAAGAAGGTAAAACATGCTCTTTGTATTATTGAAGTTTTCATATTCATGACATCGAGAACATAGAACCTGACAGAATGTATTATTTACAAGCTGAGTATTGCAATAGCTGAAACATTAAAAAACAATGAAGAACATAGTTTTCATTAGGTGAAATTAAAGATACAATGAGTACACGTCATTACAAAGAGTCGGTGTACCATGAAGCAAGAAAAGACATTCAAAGAGAAAAAAATAAATCAGCTAAAATCCATCCCGCGTTTATTAATAGCGCGAGACCTACCACCAATTGTTGACCAAACAAAATTGAAAGGGAACTCGAAGAACTGCTTCCAGACGATGATGCGAAAACAATGGATAGAGGCACTGGACCAGCTTCCATGATTGCAAAGGCACTGAACCAATTTCTCCTCTAGTACAGAATAACACTACGATAAAGTTGTCTTCACGATGCTATTGCTCCTCTCAGTGGTAGACAACTTTGAATTAGTTTTCCTTTTGTAAAGATTAACACAACGATACGTGTATAGCTGTCCCTTATCACGACGATATCATCGTGTGTAGACTATCAACCCGATGATAAACTAGTTTTCCCTTGGCACAGTGATACCTTATGTAATCACAATGATATTCTTAACTAAACACAACAATATTTGACTTAGTCCATTTTGGTGACTCAGTTAAGTGTCCATTTAACTTCTACTTTCCTCTTAACTTTCTGAAGATGTTAAAATGAATTTATAACAAAACTACACATACAAAGTCAGATGATCATCAGATACAAAGTGTATTTATCATTGACTTTAGGACTTCTTCAAATCTGAAACATTATGGGCAAGATTCTCAATAGTTCCTAAATACTTGTAAATCCCAAGGAACACGATCTTGTCGAAGATAAATCATGAAGAAGTAAAGAATGAGGTAGGAAATGGGGACAATTTGACTTGGGGCGACGCCAAAATGCTCAAAGATGGTAACAAATTCATGCCATGGGAGAAACCTAAGACCATAGTGAAGAGACTCGAGGGGAATCACGATAGCCCCCCTCAGGAACGGAATTTATTCATTAATTTGTAAGCGGGAGTCTCGCCGATACACTAGTGGGTGGCGGATATGTTTTACAACATCTTGTGAGCACTGGGACAGAGATCTTAGGCACTTTAAAACCCTTGAACTTGCTAAAGTGTCGTGCCAAGTCTTTTATCTTGGGCAATTTCTTAGGGCATAATTTCCTCTTTCCAACCATACTAAAGAACCCGCCAAATCACGAATTAATAGAAATAATTAATGAGAACCCACACTACCCCAAATTTATAAGAGAGCGCATTGAAATGTTGCGCGAGGGATTCTCAATGATCATTTTGCGGATTGCGATGAGTAAAACTATAATTTCAAATCAAACACAATATAAAAATATATAAGGAAGAACATCCACATTTCAAAACAATATAAAAGCAAGTATTTTAAGTTAAGACAAAAAGTAGTTCATAAAAAGTAGACGAAGAAAGTGTCCAAATAATATTACACCATCCAAAATCACTCAAAGTATTGTTGCTCAATCCTCATGCTCGCGATGATCTTGCTCATTTCCGAAAGGGCAGTGTTTGATAGCGCGATGTGGTAATGGTAACGAGTGATTAACACGTGAAGTTTAGTCTTGTCTTTCTCAAAGCGAGATTTCTCCTTTAAATCCTTGGCCATGATGGGGTCAGGAGTACTCGCCTCAGGTATACTTTTCTCTCTAGATTTCTCAGCAGCATCAAAAGAACTCCCTCTTGACATCTCCTTCAATAAACCAACATGTTTCATTATCTCCATAGTAACTTCCTCTAGACCTTGCTCCAAGCCATACAATCACCTCCACAATGAATCATTATCATGGAGAACTCGTCGACACTCTCTATTAAAATGACATGCGGATCTCGCTGGAACTGAACATGAATCTAAAGAGAAATTTATAAGAGATGAAAACAAAGTATGCAAAGTAGTTGAAAAACGAGAGCATACCAGGGTAATCACGCGACGGAGGAGGGGGAAATTCCATTTTATCCTGCAGGGTCAGGTCGGACCCTCAAACTAGAACCTGCATCAGCCAGTTTTCTCTTCTATGACTCCTCCATCTCAAAACAATTTATCTACAAATCCTTGGGAGGAACAACAATACCACCCTCAAGAAATGCGTTGCGCCTCTTTTTAGGAGGGGTATTCCTAATCGCATCAGCCCGATGTGTGTTCATTGACCGATATCGCGAAATCATCTCTTGCTTCATTTTAGTACAACTTACCTCAGACACCACTTTCCCTTTAGAATCCTTCCAAGGAGCAGTGGACTTGGCTCTCATAGGGGGATGGTCGGCGAGAGACTCCATACCTTCAAGGATAGTGTCCAAGCCTTCTCTATCTATTTTGGGAGGTGTTCTCGCAACCTCTACCTCCTCGAATTTTCTTTCCCTAACACATCGTTCACCAACTTCTCAGTTTCCCCTCTCTTTGATTCCTCGTCATTTTCCTTATCATACACTTTTTGGCATCCGAATTTCGTTTTTTCTCTCTCTCTGGCAACCTTTCCCACTGCCCCTACCCTGCTTTTTTCCTCCTCTCTCTTTTCTTCTCCGCGTCAGTCGTTTTTTTCTCCTCTTCGTCTCTCTCTTTTCTCTCCATAACGATTTATTCACCACAGCCTCCTTCTCCATTTTCTTATTCTCTTCAACAGCCTTTTTTGATGTTCTCCTTTTCCTTCCTTGTCTAATCCACAATAGCCTTATTTTCTATTTCCTTCTCTTCCTTCTTCCTTTTCTCCTCGATAGCCTTCTTCGTTAGCTCGTCTTCTTCTCACTTCTTATTACCGCTAGCCATATTTGCTGCCTTTTCTTCTTCTTGCTTTTCTTCTCTGCAGTGGCCTTATACGCCGCCTCTTATTCTCTTCCTTCTTCCTTTTCAGCATGATAGCCTTCTTCGCTATCTCTTCTTTTGCTTGCTTCTTCTCAGCGGCAGCTTTATTCACTACCTTTTCTCCTTCTCGCTCTTTCTTCTTAGCAGGACCTTATCCACCACATCTTTCTCTTCCTTCTTCCTTTTCTCCTCGGTAGCCTTCTTCATTATCTCCTCTTTTTCTCGCCTTTTCTAAGTTGTGGCCTTGTTTGGCGCCTCTTCTTCTTCTTGCTTCTTCTTCTCAATGACATCCTTATCTCCTCTTCCTCCTCTTCTCCTTGGTGGACCGCTTCGCCGCCTCTTTTTCTTTTCTTTCCTTTTTCCTCCTCGTCCTCTTCCTTCTTCTTGGCGAGTCTTCTTGCTTGCTTCCTCCTCCCTCCTTTTTCTTTCTTCCTCCTCTTCAGCCTCTGTAACCTTATCTACCACAAAGCCTTCTGATTCAGAGGATCCTTCATTCGAGGTTAAAGTTATCATCACCTTCATCTCTTGCGACTTCTTGCCGAATTTCTCGACGCTCCTGCTAAGCCGGATATTTTGATTCAATGCAGTATTCAAGTCACCGTCCTCCTCATCCATTAGCAAAAGAGTTGTCTCTTTTCATCTCCTGCTAACTCTTTTTCAAGGCGACCTCGTTGGAGAGAGCGGCAACAAAAATTTTGCATTCTATAACAACAAGCTTACTCGCATCTATTGGATCTGGGTTGGCTATTGAAGCGTTCGCATTCTCTCCATCATCATCAAGATTTAAATAATCTGCATAACATGGTCACAAACGATACCTTTAAAAAACCCTAAGGAACTCATAGGAAGTGTCGAGACCACAGAAGTTGTAACACCCAAAAAAATCCTTGGACTGTAGACTGGGCAACACGGCCAGGGACACGGGCGTGTCCAAGGCCGTGTCTTGCTCTGTGTACTCGAGTGGATCTCGAGTGGGCCTCAAGTGTGTCTCGAGTGAGGCACACGGCCTGGGACACGGACGTGTCCCAAGCCATGTCCTTCTCTGTGTTGTCAGGAGTACTCGA
Source organism: Platanthera zijinensis (assembly GCA_039513925.1). Taxonomy (NCBI): domain Eukaryota; kingdom Viridiplantae; phylum Streptophyta; class Magnoliopsida; order Asparagales; family Orchidaceae; genus Platanthera; species Platanthera zijinensis. Next base: position 42,736,631 of record CM077093.1, read on the forward strand.
CGAAATACAGTCGACGATCTTCGAGAGGCGTGTCGGTCGGGCACACGGCCTGTGACACGGGTGTTTGCCTTTGTTGTGTCCTTCTCGGGTTGTGGCCAAGCTATGTAGACAGCTGAACACGGGCTGGACACGGGTGTGTCCGAAGCCGTGTCTGTCACACAGCCTGGGACACGGGCGCGTCCCATGGTCGTGTCCTGGTCTAGATTGAGTCGGTTAATTTACCGCTTAAGGCACACGGCCTGTGATACGGGCGTGTCACAATCCGTGTTCAGCCCAGGAAAAGTTATTTCAGGGCGGATCGTGGTCGTTCATTTCCTTCATATTGGATCCAGTGGTCCAAGGCTATTCCTGTTGTTATAAGTCCAAGGATTGAGAAGATAACTCTCATTCATATTTGACTATTCTCTTTCTAAAAGAGATAGAGAGACGGGAGAGCAAGGAGGAGGAGGAGAAAAGGAATCCGGCTGCCGGAGGAGCTTCAACATTCCAAATAAAGAGCCGAGTTCAGATTTGTGGAGGCAAGGTCATTGCGGTGACTTCCATCCGGCTAGATTTCCATGGCTCCAAAGCGATCGTCAAGGGTAACGATCTCCTTCTTGGACAAGTGAAGTCCTACTTTATGCATGTGCATGGAATCCTCCACCAAGAGGTGGAAAGCGTAAGTGATTCCAACAGGTTGATAGTTGATATCCCCGATTGAGTCTGCATCTAGATCTGGAAATATGTAGTACGGAATAGACATGCTATGTGAAGCCCATCTGGACGGTTAGTCTGGATTGGTGATATTTATATTGTGAACCGGAGAATACTCCGTGTATGAAATGAGTATTGTATGGAGTTTGTGAGAGTACCTATGAATGGTGAATTCTCCTATATCTAAGAAGATCTGGGTGAGCTCCTTGTGTTGTGTATGCTGTGTGAATTGAATGCTCTGCATGAGCTGAGTGATGAATTGGATAGCGGCTCTGCACGAGCTGTGTGCTGGATTGGATAGTGGATCTGAGTGAGCTTTGGAGTGAACAGGAAAGGGAAAGCCAACCCGTGTCAAGATCTGCGTTATTGATGAGTTGAGCAACGAGAAAGGGCTGACCTGTACCTGCATGGTGAGAGATCGATTGGTGGCAATGCAAATGGGGGGCTGCGGGCCTTCCCGGGTTATTACACCACAATGGTGGGTCGATCTGAAATGCTCAATGGTTGTCGTGAGGTGAACACCTCTGAGTGGGATGTGCGAGGATGTCTCCAACACGTGTGTTGTGGTAGACTAGTGTCCATAGCCAACAAGTTAAGAACCACTAATCGGTGGTGGGACCAAGGATGATTCGGTACACCGTAAGCGTGTCGAGTGCATGGAGCGTCTGACACAAAGGCCGGCGTTTGTGATGATGTTGTGCGTGAGAGCACATGTTGTGATATATAAATATATATGTTGTGATTGCAATGCATGCAGGGAAGGAACCACTGCCCCGGGTAAGGAGTAGGGTCGTTATAATTAGTCAGCTGAATGCTGACCGTTGCTTTGTTTATCACCCTTGGGGTGGATGTCCATATGCAAGTGCTGGTGGGCTGAATTGGATCGAGCGGGCTGAAGCCCTTGCTGCTGCTTGTAGGCCCTTGAAGGCCGTGTGAAGATGTATATGTTTCATGTGTGGCCGGCCTGCGTGCCGATGTATGCAACCACATCTTGTAAAGAGAAACATGTAAGGCCTTAAGCCCGTGAGCATTTGTGTACTTGTATACATTCCTGATGATATATATAAATGTGTTGTTTATATATTTAGTGGACATTCAATGATGAGTTCTTGCAAGTTATAAATCTTCCGCTAGAATGCTCTGAGTTAAGATGCGAGTAGAAAGTAATTTTGATATTCATACGTGATTCCTCCGTTTGTTTGTGAAAATGGCGTGGGGCCCCGGCCAGACCCTCTGTTATATTCCATGTGACGAATGGAGGCATTACAAAGTGGTATCATAGGAGCGTCTGATGAGAGTGCGACACCAGCTGAGGTGCCTACACCTCCTCCTTCTGCAGAAACCATACGCTTAGTTGCTGAGTCACTGTTTGCAATGATAAATGCATAACCTATTGGGCAGACAAGGCCTGCAGTGGAGCTAGTACGGGTTAGCGCGAGGCAAGAGCGTGTTGAGGCTCTGATTGGCGAGAAAGCGGGTGACGAGCAACTAAAACGGTTTATGGATTTTCATTAACCTACGTTTGTTGGGGCGGGTTCCCCAACACAGACCAAGGATTGGCTCGCAAGAGTGAAGAGGATCCTGACAGCGATAAGGACTGACGAGGGGCAGAAAGTTACCTTAGCCACTTTCCTGCTGGAAGGAGAGGCGAGGCTTTGGTGGGATGAAGTGGAATTGCACCACTTGGAAGGCAGAGGCCTAGGGGAGATATCGATCGAGGAATTCTCATGATTATTTTGGGCAAAGTATTTGCCAGTGTCGTAGCGAATTGCAATGGAGAATGAGTTCAAACGTCTGGTGCAGGGTGAGAGTACTGTTGATACTTACCTGTATGAGTTTACCAGGATGGGGCGCTTTGCGGGGTCTACTTTCGCTGAGGAAGCGCGGAAGACAAATAGGTTCTATGAGGGACTTCGTGATGAGCTGAGGTTGGCGCTCCCGAGTTCGGTGAACCAAAGCTTCCAAGCGTTAGTAGATATAGCCTGTGAGCTGGAGAATGATTTGAAACGAGTGCAGGACAAGAAGAACTTGGCGGTGGAAAATACAGAGTTCAAAGTTCCGCAGTCGGAACAATCGTAGTTTAGGAAATGAGACAAAAAGAGGTTCAAGCCTGCTGAACAAACACAGTCGAGTGTTACTTCGGGAGCAACGTATGGGCAAGGACATGTGGATACACGTACATGTTTTTATTGTGGGAAGCAGGGACATATAGCCTGTGATTGTTGGAGTGGCCCCTCAAAGGGTGATAAAAAGACCGGTGCGTCCTATGAGGAAAAGGGCAAGGCAGTGACAGAGTCATTTGCATCCCGAGCACAACCTCAAATGTACACTCTCGAATTACATGAGTCGCAAAGCTCAAATCGTGAAAAACAGCAGCCTCGCGTGTATAATCTGGAATTACAGTAGGCCACAAAGCAAAGTATAAGGGATGCGGATGAGCGGAAATAAAAGAAAGAGTGTACTTTACGGTTTTTATAATGTAATAAAGTACTTGTTGTATGTTTGTTTGTAAAGACTCGTATTTGTGTGATGCCATAGGGCGAGACAAGCTGCGGCCTTTGAGCTCTAAACCCGTATCGTGTTGTAAAAGGTGCACCAAAGGAGTGGTTGTGTTGGTGTCTACAATTGAGCTATATTTCGGGATGAAATTTCTATAAGGGGAAGGGAGGGTTGTAACACCCAAAAAAATCCTTGGACTGTAGACTGGGCAACACGGCCAGAGACACGGGCGTGTCCAAGGCTGTGTCTTGCTCTGTGTACTCGAGTGTGTCTCGAGTGGGACTCGAGTGGTCCTCGAGTGTGTTTCGAGTGAGGCACACGGTCTGGGATACGGGCGTGTCCTAAGCCGTGTCCTTCTTTGTGTTGTCTCGAGTACTCGACTAAATACAGTCGACGATCTTCGAGAGGCGTGTCGGTCGGGCACGAAACTCCAGCCAAGTCGCCAAACCACCAAGGAAACTTGGTCGCCAACCCGACTGAAACTGCGGATACAAAAAAGTCTGCACTCCTGCGGACACCACTTCAGTCCGCATTCCCAGAGCTCAACTAGAACATAACTGATAGCTGCTGAGCTTGACAAACAAGGAACCAGGCTGCGAACTCACGTGACCCACTGGACTGAGCCATCCTGGACTTGGTGCAGATCCAAACCAAGTCCGCATCACAGGCCAACCCGGCAATACAACAGATAACAATCCTATACGCCCCAGCTACTCCAGGGAACAGACTGTCAGCCAAAGGCAAGCCGACCTGACAATTTGCCGCCCTCTGTCTGCACATGCCATGCATACAAACAGCCCAGGCCGCCAAGGCCACCCACTTTCACTTCAAAAAATTCAACAGTTTTCGCTACTTCCCCCATCAATGATAACATCCACATGTCCCCTTTTATCTAGCAACACATTTGAAATATGTTGTGTCGTTGAGTGTCTTCATTTCGCTTAGGAGAGGTAAGTACCATCCTCATAAACACATAAGAACATGCCTCTTCCTTCTTATGCTCTTCCCCCTCGCTGAACACGCCATCTGGTCCAATCACGCATACCGCATCCTCATGCTCTTCCTTGAAGCGGTCCTCATCCTTATTCGTCATGTGGACTGGTCGTTGTGCGCGACACTGACTGGAAATGTGGCTCGTTTGTTGGCAGCGATAACATTTAACACCATGATTAAGGGCATTAGGATTGTTAGCTCTACGCCTGGGTGGTGTTGGTTTCATAGTCGTGTCAGGCCGACCCTCTATTGCGGGCTGAGTTGTAGCTGAGGTACCCCTGCCAACCTCATTGAACGGTCTCCGCTTCGGAGTAGCTGTCGGTCCCGCTTCCTTGAGGATTTGCTTTTTGTATTCTGCATAGGAGCTAGAGGACTGTCGGATTAGGGTCGGCCATGGAGAAACCTACAGGTCGCTAGTTCAGATCTGGCGGCGAGAACTGACTCTAATACCAACTGGAGAAGAACAACAAAGTAAATTGAAGTAAAACGGGGATCGATCGTTGCAAACGTTGGCGATTAACCAAAGGTCGTGGACTGTCCAGGATCAGGCAACAACCACACAAATCAAAACCCAAAGTTTCAAGTCTTTCTTGCCCTAATACAACCACACCTAAGTCTTATATATTGGCTTACAAAATACCATAATACCCTAAGGAAAACAACAAATAAAATAAATTAAAGAGGAGACTCTAGTGGTCTTATGTAGCTGCAGGTAGGCTCGTCGTTTGCCACGCCGAGCTTGCTGTCTACCATGCCAAAGTCCTAACCTACAGCTCAAAGAACTAGAGACCCTATCTCACCACCCCTCAACTCGAGTAAACGATCACCTAGGATAAAAAACATCAACATAGACTATTCTAGATTACTCTCAACTTCTATAAAACTTCATACCATTCTAGATACCTCTACAAACATCTAGAGTTATCTATACAGCTTCACGCTCTTTTAGAATATTCTAGATTATTCTACCACGTTCTAAAATATTTTAGAAATATTTACCTTATTTTATAATATTCTAGAGTCTTCTACATGACTACTGATTCTTCTGGAAGACTCCACATCATCTTCTCTCATCTTTAAGACCTCTCTTAAATATTTTGGAGACTTCCGCATCCTTTTCCGTCATAAGATATCAGGGCTACGTTTAAGCCTTATTATTAATTGACATGTTTCTCGTGTGCATGATCATCTTGACTATGGAGTCATACTTGTTCCAAGGGCTCCCACACCTAAATTTTTAACCTATTTGATGCCTTATCACCACAACATGAGGATTATTGTGCCATCTGCGCATGAAACTATGGTCGAGCTTGCGCCTTAAACTAGTAGTCCATGACATTCAACTCTTCTTCTCTTCCTTCAGTTTTTGGTGTAAATCCTTCTTCTATAATCTCTACATTGTGCCATCTGAGAGGTCTTGAAACTCAAAGTCAGTCCTCATTTTCATGCTTCAAAAATCAACCATCTCTCCATTGAATACATGAATGGAGGTGTGAGAGCAATTGGTAGATCACAATGAATATTTTCACTCACAAGTAGATCGCACGCTTTGATTTCAGAAATAAAAACAAGGAGAAATGAAATAAAAGGAAAACAATGTGGTAATAGACAGGTCTCCCATAATTGATGTATAAAAGAGGTATGCAGGGCACATATTTATAGGGCCTTAAGCCCGGGACCGGGATCCTCTCCATTTCATGCGAAATGGAGAGGTCCAGTTTGCGGAGGAGATTAACTCTTTCAAATCGGACGGCGGACAGGCTATTTACTGTGCTCGCGGGGCCCACTCACGGGGCCCACTCGCGGGGCCCACTCGCCAGTTCAGTCCGCCGTCCGATTCGCGGAGAGTTAATCTCCTCCACGAACTGGATCCCCTCCATTTCCCGTGAAATGGAGAGGATCCCATGCTCTCATCACTTTGATAATTAAATATTACATTTAACTTTAACTTTTTCAATGAGCTTTTAATGCTTGTTTATTGTTTTTCTTGCCAGCTGCATCAGAAGACTTCACATGATATTTTCTAGAATAGCTTTTCCGACCATTTTGACTGCTCCATCTTCTCGTTCATGAAAGATCTTCTGGATTGACTTCAGCACTTGGATTGTGTGACCCTGATTACGTACTTTCCCATACCAGTCTCTCAAATTACCGTTTCATGGCTGATTCCTACTGCAGGGAGGGAGCTAATTAACTCCATTCAAGAACATATCTTCATATGAAACAACTCGATCTTTAACGATCACCACCCACCCAGTGACCCAAACAGACCTAAATTTTACTATTATTGTTGGATCTAGTGGCCAACCTGAGGGGGGGGGGGGGGGGGGGGTGAATAAGGCTTTATGGGTTAATAAAAAATTCGAATTATTTTGGTCCAGAAAAACTAGTTCTGGAAGCTACTGAGGGGCGCTAGTTTGCTAGCGCGCGACGGTAGGTCACAAACCTTGTTTTCCTGAACGTATTTTTTTTAGAGATGCACACACCCTTCAGAGATCTACTGGCAAATAATCATAACGTCACACGCAGAATTAAGAACAACAAATAATTTTATTTAATCAGAAACAAAGAATGAATTCCAATTACAAACACGAGGTCTCCATGACGTCGGAGATCGGAGGAGGTAAATGACAAAAAAAAATTTGTTTTCTATACCGGCCCACTACCCGGAACGGTTGGTTCTCTCCCTTTCCCTCCAAGAAAGGTCTTCGACCCGGCTCTTCACCCTCACACAAGTAAATGTCTTAGAGCCCTGCTAGATCACCCGATCTATACGTCCCTTCCCCGGGACGATTTCTCGCGGAATCTTCCCCGGATTCCGACGAACTTCACCGGTCGATTTTCCTCACCACAATCACATAGAAAAAGAAAAGTAAAAAAATAATAAAGAAGGTTTAAGATTGAATCTCCCTCAAAACGATTTCTCCGTTGAGCAATGCGTGACCGGTGCTAACGATCTTCGTTTGGTTGCAACCGATCAACTCCTCATAGTCGTTGTAGTCCTTGGCTCGCCGGAGATCTTCGTGCGCAAAATGGGAGGGAGTCAACTTTCACTTCCTTTGACAGAGACGGCGAAACGGTGCTCAGAGGCGGCTCCCGAACCCTAGAAAGAAGTCTTGTCTGTCTTGATTCGTACAAGGAATGAGAAAATGAAAGCCTTTTCTACATCTTTGAAAAACAGGCTACCGCCAGTGGTAAGGCTAGCGCCCGGCGGTAGGTCATTACACGTCGACGTGATAACTGTCCCGCATATTTGGAAAAATATTCCAAAATTATTATTTTCCGCTTTTTCGTGCTAGCGCGACGCGGTACCCAGCTATCGCCTTGCAGTAGCTCAAACATCTCGACGAATCCAACTTGATGATCGTTGAGAGAGCTAGCGCTGCGTGGTATGAAGCTAGCGTTGTGCGGTAGGTTCTACAGTGTCTGTCCAAAAAATATTATGAAGCTAGCGCGGGCGGTAGTGCTAGCGCCCCGCGGTAGGATCCAGAGCACCTATTCAGATTAAGACTAGGCTAGCGCTCAGCGGTAGCACTAGTGCACGACGGTAGGTCACAGATTGGAGTTCTTCACTTCGCTTGAACCTGTAAACCTGCACACTATACTAAACACAAATGGGATCAAATACAACTTGAGAATTGATATTGTCAAACTGAGGATGTTTGAACCGTCAACTCCAACAAACTCCCCCTTTTGTAATATCAAATCATGTTCATGAGATATAATAATTGAGATGCATGATACATTGCAAGTAAGAGATAATCTTTAAATAGTCAGGTTTCAGGTTACTTATAACTCCCCTACAAACACGCTCCCCTTATATACGTGCTCTACTCGCTCCCCCTATCTACGTGCACACAATTCAACCAGCTCCCCCTACATGTGATCTTCCCTAGCTCATGACTCATGAACATTCTATTCTCTCCTTTTTGATATTATCGAAAGGTGTGGGCTAGATCGAAAAATGACTATACACATATACGGGAAAAATTACAGTCTAAATAAGCGTGATAAAGATCAAATAATGCACGTTATAAAGTGAATCTAGAAGCAAACGCAATAGGGGTGACAAAACATAAATCAGAGAATATAATGCGTATGAGTCAAACATACTGTAACACCCCGAAACTCAAAAGAGGGACGGGTGACATTTTAAGACAAGTCTGGGACTTGGAGCAGGTGACACGGGCGTGTCACGGGCGTGTCACGGGCATGTCACGGGCGTGTCACTGGCGTGTCACGGGCGTGTTCGGCCACGGGTCGTGTGGTCGACGTTTTGGCGATCGGCGATCGTCGAGTTGAGGCACACGGCCTGGGACACGGGCGTGTCCCAGGGCGTGTCACGCTAGGGAGATTTCTGAGTTATGCACACGGGCCATGACACGGGCACAGACACAGGCGTGTCAGGTGCCGTGTCGCAGGTTGTGTCCTCCTCGGGAAAAAAATGTTGGTAGTTGCATACGGGGCGTGACACGGGTCTTGACACGGCCGTGTCACATGTGACACGGGCGTGTCGGAGGCCGTGTGCTGGTCGGAGTGTCGGGCGAGACGACGAATGGGCGACACGGCCCTGGACACGGGCGTGTCGCAGGCGGTGTTCGGCCTAGTTTTATTATTTTAGGCCCTGATCGTGGCCGTTCGTTTTCTTATGTTGGGATTCGATGGCTGGGGGCTGGGTCTGAGGGTTTAAACCTGGAAATAGGGTTTAGAAGCCCTCATTTCACTTGGCCATTTTCTTTCTAAAAGTCTAGAGAGAAGGGAGAGCAAGGTGGAAGGATGAGACCAAGATCCGGTCACCGGCGGAGCTTCGGAGCTCCAAATCACGAGCCGTCTTCGGATTCGCGGAGGCAAGGAGATTGCGGTGCTTTTCATCCGGGTGGATTTCCATGGCGCCGAGGAAAAATGCAAGGGTAACGATTCTCATCCTAGGGAATGCGAAGCCTTCTTTTCCTTTGCATAGGAAACCCTCTCTCGCGAGTGAGCGAAGAGTTGAGACATTCCTTGGGGTAGATATGTAAAGTCCCCCTTGTGTAGAGTCCGTATGCGTAAACGGGCATAGACATTATGTGTGAAGCCTATCCGGACAAGCTGGTCTAGATCGGTGATGTTGCATTGTATTTGTACCGGGGAAGACTCCGGGTGTTTGGGCGTTTTCGGGTTTTCTACGTAGTAGATTGCAACAGGGAGCCTTAGAGACTAACTCCAAGGTGCACCCAGAAAACTGGGCAAAAGCGTGCTTTGCCAACATGGTGGCCGGGGAGCCAACGTGAACATAACCGGGTTATGTGATTATTGTGGTGGAAACGGGACTCGGTTAGTCTTGACCTGCGCATATGGCTTAAATTGTCGTTGCGGTATTAGCACGGGTCAGACGGAACCGTACCCGATCTATGTCGTTCGGTGGAACCGCTGACATGGATGAGGGTCTTCGGCGGTCTATGGATTAAATTGTCGTGACCAAGGCCAGGAAGGTAAAATGCTCATATGGTTGGCCGTCCAAGGGGCGGTGGTGGAATGAGAACGTCTATGGCTTGAATTGACGTGACGTTGGCCGGTTCGCCGTAAATGTGCCCTGAGTGCACGGGGTGTGTGGCCGTGCGAGCCTACGCCTGTGATGAAGTGTGTTTACACTATTTTGATGCTTATACTAATAAAGTGCAGGGAAAGAGCATCGCCGCCCCGATTTTGGGGGCGGGATCGTTATAATTTGGTCAGCATTGCTGACCGTTATTTTGTTTACCACCGGGCGGTGGATTGTGGCTTGCAGGTGCTGCAGAGCCGAGCGGGAAATAGCGGGCTAAAGCCCATGATGCTGTGCCGGCCCTCGAAGGCCTAACTTTTTTTATGTTTCCCATTTATCTCATGTATGACAGGCCTGCGTGCCGAGGTTTGAAAGACATGTTTTTGTTAAGCAAACATTGTAAGGCCTTAAGGCCAATAGTTGTGTGTATTCAAAATTCCTATATTTTTGGTTCAGTGGACATTCATGATAGCAAGGTTCTTAAGTGTGCAACTTAATAAATTCTTCCGCTAGGTGCTGTGTAGGATGCTGTGATTGGTTGAATGGTTTCAACGCGTAACCAACCGGTCTGTCCGTAGTATATGGCGTCGGGCCCCGGCCGGACCTACTGATATATGCCATGTGACGGATATGGGTGTTACACATACGAGCAGAGTACACATAAGCAAATCATATGAGTTTTTCAGAGTAAAAGAATTGGACAGCACAGGTTAAACTAAGTACACAACGATTTAGAGTACAATGCTAAGAGATTTATAGAGTTAACATATTGTAACATTGTGAAAGTCAAGAATAGAAATTGTGTACTAGTACCTATGTGTTGTAGACATATAATACAGTTTCAATCCAATTCTTATGCATGGAACCGTTAGATAGAGCAATGACATGTGTACGTGTAGCATCAAAAGGAAAACATCAAGAAGAACTAACATTTAGTACATGTTTTATCTCAATAATTCAATATTCTATCACGAGAGGAATAAAGTAAAAAAATCACGTCATGTTTCTATCTACTTCATACCAAGACTAGAACAAGGGGCACTAAACTTAAGGTTTAGTCTTTGCTCAAGATCGAAATGATTCTCTTGACAAAGGTGCTCATCCTCACAATGTTCATGAAGACTTATCAGAAGGAGTACGTAGTGCTTGAAGGTATCCTTGACACAAGATTTGATAGCATACATAGTCCCTTTTTTCACATTTATTTTCGTATTATCATTATTAGAGCATTTATTTCAAGGACCCAGAATCAATCAAAATTTACTCACATAGATAGATGCACTTTAACTTGTATACAAAAGACATGATCACTAGAGATTTGGCCCAAAGTTCGAACCTTTATATAAGCACATGTATATCGTTACATTGATTATTCAAGTTATTTCTAATATATTAGACACAATATCACGAGCTGTTATAACATGTAAGCATAGAATTTCTATATGAGTGTTTTGTCTAAGGATGTATGAACAGTGTAAAGTCATTACGCTACCTAAATCTTCATACATACCTAGAGGCATATTCAACCGACACTATCATGTCTAGTCGCACTCAGTAGCTAAGCACCTATAGATTCAACACATCATGACAAAAGTTGACAATGTTCACAGAGATTAACAATCCCAAATCAAACATTGTATGTAATTATTATGCTCTAGGTTCTAGCCAAGTGTGTCCTAAGAATGAACGATCCACAGTTTTTTTGTGTGTTTTGGGATTATATATGTATATTTTTAATTTTTTAAAAAAAACGATTAATCAAATCAAACGCAACAAACAAAAAAATGGAAAAATAAATAGGACATCACGATAAAATATTAGGCATGATATCGACGAACATGAGACATGAAATAATGTTCGTACTATGTATAAGAAAAAATCATGAGAACATTCAAGACATAATTGACCCAAGAAATATGTCATCACCCTAGCCCCGTACTAAGTGGCAGACAAGCATGAGGAGCGGCACAAATACGGTAGGGTGGGGTGTTAATCCCATATGCACATAAGAGAACTCGTTCAACCTAACACTCTTTCCCCCAGCGCCACACAAGGACCTACTGGAACCCTTCCCCGGTTAAGGACAAGACGTGGATTACAAGTTAGCGTTCCTAATGCACACAAACCTACGCCCCCGTTGTTGTGATACAAATCATAGTGAATCTTGTGTTATCGTTCATCTCAACTAAGAAACAATGAGGATACCAGAGCCGATCGTCGAAAACAGTATGAAAATGTGCTACCGCCGACGGTAGAGGTACCGCGTCGTGGTAGCTTGAAAACATATATGCTTCAGTTCAGGCCGAATTCTTCATTCTTCCTTTTCCATTCCCTCACCTCCGAGTACAGTTCTTCCGCCGACGCTTCCCAGATCTAGGTAAACCCCTCCCCTTTTTCTCTTCATTTTTATGTACGATGAGATTAAAAGTGCAATTCGTGGAGTTCTGGTCGTTTTGGGCATGATCCGAAATTCTACGATTCTTTATGTGGTGATCTTCAATTGAATAATATAGTGTTGGAGGTTTAGATATATTGAACATGTTCTCCAAGTTAAAATTCTTTGGCTTAACATAAAGACTCATAGTATAGTAATTGTTTAAAGGAAATTTATATTAATTTTTTTTAAGTAGAGAGTAATTTGTTTTTGGAAGTGAGAGTGATTTCTATTGTTAAGAATTTTACTTGCTTTAGCTAGAGGTTTCCTACTCCTTTTGATTGACCTAGTAATTACATGATGGTTCATATTCAACATGCTTTTGGGTTTTGCGTGAAGCTTAGGAGTTGTGTTTTGCAAGTTTTTAAACATAATTTCCTTAAGCCTGTTGATTTTTATAATTAATTCTTTATTTTTCACTCTGAGATTATGTCTAACATTATTGTACGCAATTGTGTTGTTTTTAAGAGTGGAGACTACATATTTAATATGAGCTTCGTACTTACTCCTGAATTCATCAAAAGACTCATTCATCTCATTGATTTCACTTTTATAATCAATGCATCTAGCACAGTCACTTTTTAGTGATGAGTTTTCTAAGCATAATCTCTCATTTGTTTGTTTGCAAGAACTCACTCTTCTTCAAGATCCTTGTATTTTTCTTGTAGTTTAGTGCAATTAGTACAAGACGTAGAAATGTTATCTAAAGAGCAGGTGGGAGAACAAGTCACGTCATAATAGGTTTCAACATTAAGTTGTTTTTTTTTATTTTCTGTTTTCTAGTCTTAGATTTGAATTAATATTTTTCAATTTCTTAATTCTACGTCTAGCATTGTTTAGCACACACAATGTAGAGATGGAATTACAAGAGAAAAGAGAATTTGACTGCCTTACAGTGCTCTTGGATGAGGCAAGATTGGAGCATAGAGTTTCTTTGACTCCTTCATGTGTCTCCTCATTCAACGTTGAGATCTCATCTTCCCTCCCCCATGATGTGATTGTCATGTCTTTGTCCAAAAGCAAGTCTTCATTTGGTTCTTCACTAGGATCTAGGAGAAATAACTCAGACTCATCATCTGCAGAAAGAGAACTATAAGTAGACTCAAGAAATTTCCATATATCATAGGCAGTGGAAAGCGTGTAAATGAGTATAAAAATTTCTTAACCAAGCCCGCAAAAAAACTATTCATAGCTTTAGCGTTTATATGACACTCATGCTTAATTAAGTTATTTGAGGGCTTGATACAAGTAATGTTCCACACTTCTATGTCTAGTAGTATAAAAAAATTTCTCATTAGTATTCTCCATTCGTTATAGTTCACTCTTGTGAATAGAGGTGGTGCTAATGAATTTTCTGTGCATAATTTTTCATCCCCACTAGTCGATTCGAGATCAGGGTTGACAATTATTCTTGATGGTGAACTGTCTTGGAATAACCTCCTCTGATACCACTTGTTGGATCTAGTGGTCAACCTCAGAGAGGGGGGTGAATAAGATTTTACGGGTTAATAAAAAATTCGAATTATTTTGGTCCAGAAAAACTAGTCCTGGAAGCTACCGCGGGGCGCTAGCTTGCTAGCGCGTGGAGGTAGGTCATAAACCTCATTTTCTAGAATAAATTTTTCTTTAGAGGTGTACAAACCCTTCAGAGATCTACTAGCAAACAATCACAACGTTACACGCAGAATTAAGAACAACAAATAATTTTATTCAATCGGAAACAAAGAATGGTTTATAATTACAAATACGAGATCTCCATGACGTCGAAGATCAGAGGCGATGTGTAACACCCCCGTTTTATGTACTTGAGGCTCTGGACGTTACCGCGCGGTAATAGGTCTCTATCGCCCGGCGGTAGCCTTCTTGCGTTGAGTGGAGGCGTTCAGTAGAGGCTTTGAGTGGTAGGCATTGAGCGCGTCGAGTGGTAGCGTGCGGTGTAAGCTAATTACCGCTCGGTAGTAGCCTTCAAGTATTAAGTGGTAAGCATTGAGTAAGCTACCGTGCAATGGTATCGTTACCGCTGGCGGTAGCGCTGCATTATTTTTGCTCGATGGCTCGGGAAGTCAACGTGGCGCGGTAGGTAGCTACCGCCCAACGGTAGCATGCGGGAGCAGTTTCATAACGATCGAGTTTAGGCCGTTTGATCCTTCTTAGGATGTAATCCTATGAACCGGGACACTCCGTCCAGGATACTTAAGTTGGGCTGAAAGGTTGTCTTCCCTCATTATTCTCTTTTTGAGTGGGAGTTAGGGTTTGGGAGAAAGGATTTGGAGGAGGAAGAAGAAGGACTTTCTCCTCCATTAGCGAAGCTCCGAGCCTCCGTTCTTCGAACCAAGGCCAGATCTGTGGAGAGGACTTGAAGGCACACATTTTCATCCGTGCAAAGCAAGATCTCCATGGCTAGGAAGAGGAGTCGTAAGGTAACGACATTTCTCCTCTCGGTCTTTAGGATGCGTGCATGACATCCATTTTATTCTAGCCTTCTTTCAAGCATTTAGGCACTGGATCTCTCAAATGTGAGGGGTTCAGGTTGTCATGGTTCAAGAGGAGCCATCGGGTCAATTGTGTCCGTCCCCAACAGGATGTTGCATTAGAAATCCGCTCCGCTAGTGGATTAGGCATTGCGGGTGAAGCTGTATTCGCGACCGTTAGTCCGACTCGGTGATGTTGCATGACGAGCCTTAAGGATTTTGCTAGAAATCTGTTTGCGGCAAGAAGTTGTTTGTGATGTTTTCCCCCCTTATTTTGTGTGAGAACGAATGGTGGATTGGGGTGGGAAAGGCTATGTTCGCTGATTGATGTGCGAAGGCGCGACTTTGTCTCTGTGTTTGACTGGCTAGCCTGTGACATGCAAGTTATATGTGGAGAGTGTCCTGGCGAGGAAAGTCCCCTTCTGAGAACTGACGAGAATGCCAAGCTTTTGACAAGCCCAGGCGATGAAGCCCATGAGCGGGTGGGGTCAAGCAAGGGTTCTTAGCATCAGTTTGTTTATGTGACGGAATCCTGACGTGAGAAGTCAGAGCTTGCAGGCAAGCCCAGGTTTTGAGACCCACGAGCGGGTGGGGCCTAGGCAAGAGTTCCGTATGGCGGCTTGAATATCGTTAGGGGAAAATGGAAGTACTCGTGTGATGTGAAGTGATGATATGTGATGATATGTTAGATTCATGCGCTATAGAGTGCCTTGGGTGAAAACAAGGTTTACATACATGCTGTATTGTAGGTCCCTTTTTATTAAATGCTCAACCTAGAAACGTATTTGATGTTTGTGACATCCCAACCTGTTTATTTACTCTCTTTGTATATATATATTTATTTGCATACAAAGTGCTGACCTGTAGGGTGATGGAGTGCCCCGGGGTCTGATAGGGATGGCCGGAAGGAGATGTGTTTGTTACACGGTTGAGGTCAGTCTTTGCTAACCCACGTTACAAAAAATTTTTATAGGGCAAGGATCGCAAGCGGGAGCAAGCTCGCCGGCCAAAAATGCTTAAGTCTCATTGTTGGGTATTGCATCCACAATGAACCTGATTTTAAAAAGAGTCCAGTCAAGCTAAGATGGATTCATGATGTATTTGATATGCCGTTTCAAGTTGTGCTTGCATCTATTTCATGTCAAGTACACACTAATGTTAGGGTACAGTGGGTCAATAATCACGGGCCTATGCAATGTAATCCCTCGTTGCATAGGTCAATGCGTTGATCCACGTTTTCTCTCTCTATTGGGTGTACTTATTCTCAAGTACAGGTTCATGGAAGACAAAGAGCAGAAGAAGGAGCAAGAAAGAGTCAAAGACCAAGCTCTCAAAGGAAAGGAAGAAGGAAGAAAAAGGAGGAAAATTCTTCTAAGTATAAGTCGACGGGAAGCGTGAGTCATACCCGTCGACATCGACGGGAATCGTTGGTAATTCCAGCCGACATCAACGAGAATGATCAGCGATTCCAGCCGACATCTTCCAGCCAGTCAGAATTCTGCCAAGGCAAAATCGATGGGATTCACTGCCGATTCCCGCCGATGTCGATGGGAATCACCAACGATTCCTGCCGACTTTGCCTTGGGCAAATTTCCGCAGCTTTCTGCTTCGTGTCGGGTCGTCATGCACAGTATGAACCGAAGTTCCATTCTTTCCTTGGTGGGTCCGCCAACGGCTATGTTTGGGCTGACTAGGTATAAATACCTAAGTGCTAATGCTGATAAGGTTGCTCACAATAAAATCCCTCTGGTTCAACCTGAACCGTTTGTATTTAATGCTTCGGCCTCTTCACTCAAGGATAAAGTGATTGATCACTCTCTGAACATCCCATCCCACTCTAAGACAAATGGGAAGTCCGTCAGTGGACATGTCTTGGGAATAGCTAAGGACACCAAGAGTACGCTGCCTGAAAAAAAAGCGGTTATTATCCGGCCCTTAGGAATTCCTCGCTCGGCCACTGCCAGACCCCCACTTATCTAAGTGGAAAGGGAAGATATGAGGGTAGGACCACTCTGGTTCCACACCTACCACGGGTCAATGCAATCTCCATCAGCAGACTTGGTAAAAAGAGAAATTATAACATCCATGAGTATTGGTGCTGTGGCAGAGTGGGTCATTTTGTCATAGATTGTTGGCACAATCCTAATGTGCCATGGACTAGGGCAAGGGCATGCTCTAAGAATCAGGCTAGAGATAGTCTTCCGATCATAACCTCTGTTGGAAGGCAGGCTGTGTATTATACTAACAAGAACCTAGGACCCAATGCCTATTGGGTTCCTAAGGTTAGGTAATTTATTTTGCAGGTTAGTCCAAGCACCAATGAATATGGTGGGACTTGGACAGAAGATGTCCCAGACTTGAACTGGAACAAGGAACATCTGCAAGGGAAAAAGCAAGAGTGCAATAATCTCCTAAAAGCTGAGTCCTGAATACGACATACTTCGAGCTCTAAAATGTTGGATCCTAAGTGTCGACTCAGATATTTCAGGTACGCTCATTCAAATTAGATAATTGGATCCTATTGCGCAGAGATATACATATATATATGTATATTTTTATACTTTGAACGGAAGGGCACGCCAGCAAATAACTTCATTAATCTATGTCTATGTCCTTCATTGCAACAAGTGAAAACTCATAAAATTAATATGAACACAATATATATATAGGAGGCAAAGTAAGTCGATATTCAGCTCAGATGTCAATATCCATCGACACCCTTCGAGTTCGATATTGGAAATTATGTCTCAAAAATAGACCTTGTTATTGTGGGAAAAATGACAAGCAATAAATACTGCAGACATCGATTTCAATACATATACATATGTCTAAGTCAGATGAACACCTGGCCCTGGTATAAATAGAGAATCATGACCAATGTCGATTGGAAACTAACTCGCTCCATTGGAGAGATAGAGGAAAAACGGCATCTAGAATACCCGTCGACTGCTTAAATCGGGGCAAGACATCAAAACTCAGATTTGGTGGTGAATCGTCACTTCTCCCAAATTTTTTGAAAATCCGGTTCTGACTATAAATAGTCAACAAGCCTATACCCGTCGACAAGCCTATACACTTCGCCTCGTTTCAACAAGCCTATACCCATCGACACTTCGTCCTTCCCCGACCCTTCAGCTCCCCTGCGAATTCCGTCGACATCGGTTTACTCTCCGATTATCACCGTCGACGAATATCGCCTCGCTTTACTCCGCCGACTCTTCTGTTTTCTACGATACCCGTCGACGAGTTGGTTCCATCGATTCTTCGGTCTTCTCCATCAACCGCCTCGTCACACACCGCATCCCAGACGGCCAAAGAAGAAGAAGGAGAAGCCTCGTGAAACCCAAAGAGACGGTATTCGTGGACTTCCTCTCCCCCGCTCCCGTGCGCAACCAACTCTTGTCGTCAACTCCCTCTTCCACTCCCCTGCCGAAGATAAAATTCTCACTGTCTACCCTCGAGAAGAAGGAGCTATCTCTTCACTTCAAATCGTCAAATCAGTAATTTCCCTCTCAGGATCCCTCAATCAGTGAGTACATTCTCTTGTTTCACAACTCCTTCACAAATTGTTTAGATTAATCCTTGTCTAGGATAAAAATGGCCCCTCGAACCACCATCGGGTTGCTCACTGGAGGTGAACTTGTGAGGACAGGCTTTACTCATGCCTCGGATGAGTTCAGAAACATCATTCTGATGCTAGAATATGCCTGGCTCTCCTTCGTTCTCGAGCACCCATGTAAGATCCTTGATAAGGAAGTTCTGGAGTTCTTCGCTAACTCCAAATTGTGTTACGAGGATACAACGATCAAGAGCAAGATTGCAAGCCACATGATCAAGTTACTGCTGCAAGTCTGTTCCACTACCTCCAGCTCTCCAGCGTTGAGGAAGAGGACTATTTGGACGAAGAAGATCACACCAAGACCGTGCTCTTCTGTGGATTGCCACAAGGCACAAGGGCCATCAGACGCAAGAATAAGAATGATGAAGAAAAGCTTCTGTCATACATTATAGGGAAAGTACTGATCTACAAACCAGGCTCCCATGATCACATCTCAGGTGACATGTTTAAAAGCCTGATAGCCATAGTCTGCAGAAAGAAGATGAACTGGGGGGCCATGCTGTTTGGAAAGATAAAAGATAGTCTTCGCACCCCAAACTTCGGACGAATTATCAGCCTTTATCTGAACCAGCTAGATGGAGATAGGTTTGACATGACTGTGGGAGTCCCCCTTCACTATCAGAAGAAGATTGACTCCACCATCTTCGACAGGTGGGAAAGAAGGATTCTTGTCCCAGGGGGAGCTCCTGCACCCCATGTTGATGATGAAGACAGAGGTCACGAGTTCAGAGATCCTCACTCTGGACCCAATGACGTTCCTGACCCACCGATTACAGTAACTGAGGGGGAGGCATCCAAAATTCCCCCTGCTGGCCTATCTCTGCTAGCCCCTACCTCAACCTAGGAAAACCTCTGATTGGAGGTATCTCAGATCGCTCAGGATGCAGTGGAAAATCTAAGGGCTGAAGATCTTGAAGAAATGACCCCCTCCAGGCATGGTACTGTGGATGACTTGGAAGGAGATGCTGCCGATGATGAAGATACTGGTGCTCACTCTGACCACTAGGACATTCTAGAAGAGGAGATCATAGACAAGGACAATGAGGTTCTTGATGGAAAGTCGGCTGAACTAGTTGAAAATGATGATAATGAGGATGAAGATTATGATGAGGAGGCCAATAAGGGTGATGGAGACGGTGAGGCAGTTGCTAATGAACATAGAAGAGATAATGATGATGTCATGGATATTGATGCTCTCGCTGATGATCTCCACCCTGAGACAGTCCCTGCAACATCTGAGGGGGAGACATCTAGACCAAAGATCTCAATCAATACGTAATATAATCGAGAATTTTGAAAGGTGCAGCAGAGGTTAGCATTTATTCATGATGGCCCTCCTCCCCTTCCATCAAAAGTGATTAGCATATTCAGCTCTACAGAGAATTATGAAGAAGGACCAGATCCTCAGGTTCCTACCCCGAGTGGTGCTGCACCTGATATGCCAACCTCAAGCCCAGTGGTTCCCTCTCTACAGTTGTTCAAAGACATGCTAATCAATAAACAGAAATACTTTGAAGCCTACCTGACCAAAGTGCTAAAGAGAATCAAGGAGTCTGAGAAGTTGGTACTCAATAGTGTCACTGAGCTGATCATAAATTTGATAAAATGGAAGAAAGATTCAATACTGAATATGATGAAGCTGCGAAGGTTGTTATATTGCTAATGGCTGGGCAAAAGAAAGCAACTGAGGATTTGGCAGTTGTTAATCAAAACTCACATATAGTGGCTGACATAATCAAGAGCTTTGATGAGGATATAGCCACTACCTCCACAAATTCACAAACGGTGGTGGATGAGTTCACCAAAACCAAGGATCATCTGGACACCTCACTGCCAACGTTCATGAAGGCCTTCACTGAAGAAGCCAAAAAGGTGGAGGAGGCCTATTTTTCCAAAATGGCAGGACTGGAACAAATTATAATAGACAACTTCAGGCAGTCCAGTCAGTACGTATATAAGAACAGTTTTTGTTATGCAATCAGTTCCTGGAAACTCCTGCTCCGGTGGATGTCTGTCCGACAGACTCTACGCCAGTAACCTATGCTCCTAAAGATGTTCAAAGGGCTCCAGAGACCTCTCCTGAGATTGTGATGCAGCGATCCAGAGCCGCCCCGCTCTGGCGCAGCCAGAGGAACACGTCCGGCGATCACTACCGGGCTGCAGCCCAACACCCATACAGCTCAGTTGGTGATGAGAGCTGTTAGGAAAGCTCTTTATCAAGGGGGCTGGGTTCGAGACCTCGCCTCAACATCCCGCCGCGCTGAGAATAGGTGCGGTCATGGGTGGGGTGCTTGGGCTGCAGCCCGGCAGTGGGTGCCATTCGTGTTCCTCTGGCTCGGTGTGACTCTGACAGAGCGGGGCGGCTCTGGGCCACTGCATCAAAACAGTGCACTTTTTTTGATGCAGCGATCCAGAGCCGCCCCGCTCTGGCGCAGCCAGAGGAACACGTCCGGCGATCACTACCGGGCTACAGCCTAAGCACCCCACCCATGACCGCACCTATTCTCAGCGCGGCGGGATGTTGAGGCGAGGTCTCGAACCCAGCTCAGTTGGTGATGAGAGCTGTTAGGAAAGCTCTTTATCAAGGGGGCTGGGTTCGAGACCTCGCCTCAACATCCCGCCGCGCTGAGAATAGGTGCGGTCATGGGTGGGGTGCTTGGGCTGCAGCCCGGTAGTGATCGCCGGACGTGTTCCTCTGGCTACGCCAGAGCGGGGCAGCTCTGGATCGCTGCATCAGATTGGGGTTCCTTCTAAAGATGTTCATAGGGTTGTTGATGCTGTTAATGCTGCCTTTAATGATCGATCCATATTTCACAAGAGAAAATACGTCGAAAGCACCTCTTCAGTCCCTACAGAATTCCAGGCCGGAAGAAGACTAGATCTCGATGAAAACTGGAGTCCAATCTCAAAGAGAATAATCCTGGACACTTTACAGCTGTATGACCTAGGGAAGATTAAGCACCAAGAGCACTACAACGAATCTGAATGGGACACATATAAAGAGTACGATCTCAAAAGGAAAACATACTTCAGGAGAGTGATATATGACCCCGACTTCAAGCCAAATTATCCTCCGCCTCCCAGATACTTCCCAAAGCCAAAAGAATACTACGAGAGGCAGATTCGAAAGAGGAAGGATCAAGAAGAAAGAGAGAAGAGAAAGAACAAGGAAACGTGAAGCTGAACTTTCTTTGTTTTGTCTTAATTGAACACTATTCTGTTAACCTTCCGTTCTTAGTCTCTAAAAACTCTTTGAATATATATATTTATATATGTTTGTGTACGTGGATTCAATGTTATTCTGTCTTGAATGTGCGTTATGCTCACAGTTGATTTGATATCTCATTTATATATACGTTTGTGTGTAATGCATCTTAGCTAGTGGGATTTTGGCTTCTTCAAATAGGGGGAGATTGTTGGGTATTGCATCCACAATGAACCTGATTTGTAGAAAAATCTAGTCAAGCTAAGATGGATTCATGATGTATTTGATATGTCGTTTCAATTTGTGCTTGCAGCTATTTCATGCCAAGTACACACCAATGTCATGGTACAATGGGTCAATAATCACAGGCCTATGCAACGTAATCCCTCATTGTATAGGTCAATGCGTTGATCCACGTGTGCTCTCTCTATTGGGTGTACTTATTCTCAAGTACAGGTTCAAGGAAGACAAAGAGCAGATGGGGCAAAGAAGAGTCAAAGACCAAGCTCTCAAAGGAAAGGAAGAAGGAATAAAAAGGAGGAAAATTCTTCTAAGTATAAGTCGACGGGAATCGTGAGTCATACCCATCGACATCGACGGGAATCATTGGTAATTCCCGCCGACATCAATGGGAATGATCAGCGATTCCAGCCGACATCTTCCAGCCGGTCAGAATTCTACCAAGGCAAGATCGACAGGAATCACTACCGATTCCCGCCGATGTCGACGGGAATCACCAACGATTCCCGCCGACTTTGCCTTGGGCAAATTTCTGCAGCTTTCTGATCCGTGCCGGGTCGTCATGCACAGTATGAACCAAAGTTCCGTTCTTTCCTTGGTGGGTCCGCTAACGGCTATGTTTGGGCTAACTAGGTATAAATACCTAAGTGATTTTCAAAATCAGAGAGAGAGATACGGGAAGAAATTAAAAACCCTAATTTCACATAGTCGGTTGAATCCGGCAGGTCGCTTGTCGCATGCAGATCGCAGCTTACCGTCGATCGCTCGAAGGCAGAACTTAAGCTAAGCCTTGGTCCCTCGCTTCTCTCTTAAGATCTCTTGTCTCTTCGATTCGTTTACTGAGACTAGTTCTCCATTCCAAATCATTGAAGACGATTGATCTAACTGAGATCGATCGGTGACCTAGTAGCTTGCTTCATCAAGAAGTTCAGATCTACACCGCATCGCCGCCGCACTTGCTTGCCGTCGTCGATCAAGTTAAGATCTGATCCGAGAGAAAAACCAAGTGTGGATTCTTCGTCATTTTTGTGCAAGCTCTCTACGAACGAAGAAGGACCTTGGGTTCTCCAAATTGCATTGTTTATATTTCTTATTTACATTCAATTTTTGCAAGGAATCTTATTTCTAGTTGTAAGGATTGGGTGCTACCCGCTTTGGTGGAGTGTTGACTCCTTGTTCTAGGAAGAGTTCCTTCCGAGTTGTAGGAGCGTGGCTCCGAGTGGAGAGATTGGATTTCAATCTCATTTTGGAGGAGTTTCCGAGTCGTCCCCGTGTTGGAGATAGGCGAAGGGGAGAGTGAACGTAACCAAGGTTGGGGAACCACTGTAAATTACTGTGTGTTTTCTGTGCTTGGTTTGCTTAATTGTGCAGGTAATTTTTAATTCCGCAAAAGACGTCACTGCACCTATTCACCCCCCCTATAGGTGAATTAGGCTGACACTAGGCACTTTCAAGTGGTATCAGAGGGAGGTTGCCCATCAATAAGGTTAACACCTTGAGTAAAATCCTTTGTTAGTGTCATCAAAGTCAACATGGAGCTAAGCAAAGACATGTCTCCTCTGAGGCTTCCAGTTTGCACAAAATAAAATTTTCTCCTATGCAAAGCAAAGTTTCAGTGGCACGTGGAAGCAATTGACCCTCAACTCTTTCTGATTGTGGAGGAAGGACCCTTCATTCCCATGAAGGTTTCCAATTCTGATGGGAATGCTCAAATGCCAAAAAATCTTTCAGAAATGACGGATCATGAACTCTTCTTGGTAAACCTGGATAAGGAGGCAAGACACCTCATCTTAGGTGCCTGGAAAGACTCATCCTTCACAGGCCTTCACAAGTGCCAGATTGCCAAAGCTATGTGGGACACACTTACCTTCATCATGGAACACAATATAAATGACAGAGATGTTGTGCCATCACTCAGTGAATCTGAGTCCTCTAGCACTCAGGAGGATGAGGCCGATAATGAGTATGAGGAAAATAAAGAAGAATGTATCAATGTTAACACTGATACAGTAGGCTCTTAAGAGGATGAAATGTTCCCTGATCATCGCAATCAGGACCAGGTACATTCTCCTTCTTGCTTAACCTCTAAAGTATATGAGGGACCTCCATCAATTGATGGAAAGGATCAAGTCATCCTAAATCAAGAGATTGAAGAGCTTGTATCCCTCAGGCAAGCTCTCAAGGAAAGCCAGTCGCTTGTAAATTTACAAGCAGAAGAAATTGCCTCGCTGAAAAACTTAATGGGGATCCAGGCTGAGTCCATCAAGGTTAAGGATTCTAAGATCTCCGATCTAGAACTTCCTGGAGACTAAGACGAGAATAGTTGACAACTTCTCAAAGGTTGATACCCTCAAGAGAAAAACTGAAACTGGGTGGATATCCTAAATTGTTAACTCTTAGTGGAAGGGAGAGACCGTCTTCATGCCTCCAGTCTCAAGCTCTCGAAGTACTCTTCATTCCTTCAGGTTTGACCGTAAGAACGTTTATGGTCACTGCAAGAATGGTAGATCTACTGAGAAAAATACCTATAGTGCTAGTGCTGATAAGGCTGCTCACAATAAAATCCCTCTGGTTCAACCTGAACCGTTTGTATTTAATGCTTCAGCCTCTTCACTTAAGGATAAAGTGATTGATCACTCTCTGAACATTCCATCCCACTCTAAGACAAATGGGAAGTCCGTCAGTGGACATGTCTTAGGAATTCCTAAGGCCACCAAGAGTACACTGCCTAAAAAGAAAGCGGCAATTATCCGGCCCTTAGGAATTCCTCGCTCGGCCACTGCCAGACCCCCACTTATCTAAGTGGAAAGGGAAGATATGAGGGTAGGACAACTCTGGTTCCACACCTACCATGGGTCAATGCAATCTCCATCGGCAGACTTGGTAAAAAGAGAAATTATAACATCCATGAGTGTTGGTGCTGTGGCAAAGTGGGTCACTTTGCCATAGATTGTTGGCACAATCCCAATGTGCCACGGACTAGGGCAAGGGTATGCTATAAGAATTAGGCTAGAGATAGTCTTTCGGTCATAACCTCTGTTGGAAGGCAGGCTGTGTATTACGCTGACAAGAACCTAGGACCCAATGCCTATTGGGTTCCTAAGGTTAGGTAATTTCTTTTGCAGGTTAGTCCAAGCACCAATGAATATGGTGGGACTTGGACAGAAGATGTCCCAGACTTGAACTGGAACAAGGAACATCTGCAAGGGAAAAAGCAAGAGTGTGTAATAATCTCCTAAAAGCTGAATCCTGAATACGACATACTTCCTCTAAAATGTTGGATCCTAAGTGTCGACTTAGATATTTAAGGTACGCTCATTCAAATTAGATAATTGAATCCTATTGCGCAGAGATATACATATATATATGTATATTTTTATACTTTGAACGGAAGGGCACGCCATCAAATTACTTCATTAATCTATGTCTATGTCCTTCATTGCATGCCGAGGTAGCCTAGGTGTGCTAAAGTACGTTGCTCTATTTGTTGTTACTTCAGTTTTTGGACTCATGTTTGTTGTAGGGTCTTAAGGCTGTTTTGATACTCTGGTAATAATGGATAACTTCTAGTGGTCGTGGGTTTCTGATGTTGTTGTTCTGAGTTTCGAGATGCGTTGCTCTTTTATATCACTTTATAATGCTAAAGCTGTGACGTCTATATATTGTGGCGTCCCGATCAGACCCATTTTATATGGTCTTTACAGGGGAGGTATTACATGGTGAATGACAAAATTTTCTTATTTTCTATACCGACCCACTACCCGAAACGGTTGGCTCTCTCCCTTTCCCTCCAAGAAAGGTCTTCGAGACGGCTCTTCACCCTCTCACAAGGAATTGTCTTAGAGCATCGTTAGATCACCCGATCTAGACGTCCCTTTCTTGGGACGATTTCTCACGGAATCCTCCCCGAATTCCGACGACCTTCACTGGTTAATTTTCCTCACCACAATCACACAGAAAAGAGAAAAGTACAAAAAAAAGTAAAGAAGGTTTAAGATTGAATCTCCCTCAAAACGATTTCTCCGTTGAGCAATACATGACTAGTGCTAATGATCTTTGTTTGGTTGCAACCAATCAACTCCTCGTAGTCATTGTAGTCCTTGGCTCGCTGGAGATCTTCGTGTGCAAACAAGAGGGAGGTGGCTTTCTCTTCCTTTGACAGCGACAGTAGAACGGTGCTCAGAGACAGCTCTCAAACCCTAAAAAGAAGTCTTGTCTTTATTGATTCATACAAGGAATGTGAAAACAAAAGACTTTTATACGTCTTTGAAAAACATGCTACCGTCGGTGGTAAGGCTACTGCCGGTAGTAAGGCTGGCTCCCAGCGGTAGGTCATTACGCGTCGACGTGACAGTTGTCCCGTGTATTTGGAAAAATATTCTAAAAAGATTATTTCCCGCTTTTTCGTGCTAGCGCGGCGCGGTACCCAGCTATCGCCTGGCGGTAGCTCATACGTCTCGAGGAATCCAAGTCGACGATCGTTGAAAGAGCTAGCATTGCACGGTAGGTTCTTGTTGAGACCGAGCGGTCTGTCGGTTGAGCCTGGGAGGTCTGGCGGTCTTGCGGCTTGTCCCAGCAGTTTGGTAGCTGGGTTGGAGACCGGGCGGTCTGGCGGTTTGTCTGAGCGGTCTGGCGACTTGACTATGCCGACTTGGGGATATTTGCCGCCTGTCTTCCTCATTGTTGTGGTCGTGTGGTTAGTCTAACCGTGCGGCTTGTGCGGCTTATGCGGCTTGTATAGTTTCATGTTCTTGTAATTATTAGTCTCACATTACTTATTTGTAATCTCTTCTCTCCTCCATTCCATAAAAGGAAGGTCATACCTTTGTAATAGCTCTCTTTTTTGATAATAAAAGTTTTGTTACTCCAATTTTCGGTCTCTGGTTTTTTGTTCGCACATGGTATCAGAGGACTCGATCGTTTCCACCTGATTCAGTTTGCCTCTATCCGTGCGGTTGTTTCTGTCTTGTCCGCGCGACTTGTCCTTCTCCTCCTATTCTTTGAGCCCTCTTTGTTCGCTCGACTTGTCCGAGCGGCTTGTTCTTGCTCTCGCGACTTATTCTCGCTACCTATTTCTTCTCTTTTCGCGCCCTGTTCGCGCTTGTTCCTGTTCGCGTGACCTATTCACGTGCCCTGTTGCTGCCCCTCTGTGTGTGCGGCCTTTCTGCTCTCCCTCCTTGTCTGTTCGCGACCTGTTTCTCGCGGTCTCCTCTTCTTCCCGTGATCTCCTTTAGTCGCACGGTTTCCTCTCTTTCGCAGGAACTCTGTTTGTTCGCGCAGCCTGCCTTGCTTCGTGCGATCTCCTTTGTTCGTACGACTTCTTCCCCTTTGTCTTGCTCTGCATCTTGGTCGTGTCATTCCTTGCCGCTGGTGTGCTGTCACCGTGACCGCTGCAGAATCTTCTCCTTGTCTGTTGCGGCCTTCTTAGCTGCACGTCCTGCTTGCTGTTCGCGTGGCTTGTTCTTTCTAGTCGTGCGACCTCTTTCCCTCTGCTTCTTGGTTGTGTCCTTCCTTGCCGCACGTCTTCCTGCTGTCCGCGCAGCTTGTTGTTTCTTCTCGTGCAGTTTCTTTTCCTCCCTTCATGGCTTTCACATCCTCCTCAAAGCAGTCCGCCTCGGTGGTCACGTCTTCTGGTAGTGCCCATGTTGTTACTCAAGGAAAATGGCTTATCGACGCCGCTGCTACCAATCATATGACCGACAATCCCCAGTGTTTTTCTCTCCTAGAAACACATGATCGGTTGCCCCCGGTTATTCTCGCTAATGGCTCTCATTCACCGGTCAATGGGACAGGAGTGGTTCATGTCACTCCGTCTCTTCGCTTGGCGGATACACTCTACGTTCCCAAGTTCCCATACAACTTATTATCTGTTACCTCTATATGCAAGAAATTAAAGTGTTCCGTCACATTTACTTCTAATTCTTGTTCTTTTTAGGATCTGGACTCCCAACTGACGATTGCTACTGGGACTGAGAGTGGCGGCCTATACTTCCTTGACAACGTTTTTGCTCTGTCCACCTTCTCTTATACCTCCACAGATCTTCTCCAAGGGCATCTTCGCCTTGGTCATGCTCCTCCACAACTTCTTCATCAGCTTCTGCCCCAACTTCCTCCACAAAGTCCTCCCCTCAACTATGAGGCCTGTAAGCTTGGCAAGCATCACCGCTCCTCCTTCCCTCCAAAGCAAGTTCGTGGATCTACCCGTCCGTTTGATCTCATCCACTCAGATGTTTGGGGTCCTTATCCTACCCTCACCGTTGGTCGGGGTAGTTCATATTTTGTCACGTTTATTGATGATTTCTCTCGCTGTACGTGGGTGTATCTGTTAAAAGATCACTCCGAATTATTCTCTATATAGACGTCCTTCTATCTTATGATAAAAACTCAGTTTAATGTTTCTATTAAAGTCTTTCGATCTGATAATGCCAAAGAATATATCAGTCATGACTTTTCTACCTTCTGCATACAAAATGGGATTATTCATCAAACTAGTTGTGTCTATACTTCACAGCAAAATGGTGTGGCCGAACGCAAAAACCGTCAGCTCCTTGATGTCGCGCGCACTCTGCTGACTCAAATGCAGGTTCCTCGCTCCTATTAGGGCTATGTTGTTCTCATCTCCTGCTATCTTATTAATCGCCTTCCCTCCACCGTTCTCCACGACAAGCCCCATTTTCCATTCTCTATACAGGAAAGGATTCGTTTCCTCTCCCTCTACATGTCTTTGGGTGCACAGCCTTTGTGCACTCTCCCTCTACCACCCGTGACAAACTCTCACCACGGGACACCAAGTGTGTCTTTCTGGGATACTCAACCACTTATAAAGGTTATTGTTGCTTTGACCCAGTTACCCGCAAGCAGTTTGTCTCTGCAGACATAACCTTCTTTGAAAATGCATCCTACTTCTCTCCTGACTCCTCTTCCTCTCCTGATATTCCCGACTCCTTTTCCTCTCCTGATATTCCTACTTCTCCTACCACCACTTCCGTTCCCTTTACACCTACCGAGATTACGCCAACTCCTCCCTCTCCACCATCTCCTCCATTGTGTCCACCTACCGAGATATCTCCTTCTTCTCCGCGGTCGTCTCTCTTTACTCCCGGGCAAGCTCTCTCCTCCACGGATGCCCCAAACACTGACGAACATGTCGACCTGGATATTCCCATTGCTCTTCGCAAAGGGGTGCGGATGTGTACTCAACACCCGCTAGCTGCTGTTGTTTCATATGATCGTCTAACTCCTTCTTGCAGGAACTTTGCCTTGGCTATCTCTGCCACTGCCACTCCCCACAATTACCAGGAGGCTCTTACTATTCCTCATTGGAAGACCGCCATGGATGAGGAAATTACTACCCTCGTTGAAAGGGGTACATGGACCCTTGTTTCTCCCCCTTTGGCCACTAATGTGGTTGGTTGTCGATGGGTATTCATTATGAAGTTCTGCCCGGACGGCAGCGTGGATCGATATAAGGCCCGCTTAGTCACCAAAGGCTTCACTCAGACTTATGGGGTTGATTATTTTGACACCTTCTCTCTCATTGCTCGTCTCAGCACCGTTTGGGTTCTTCTCTCTGTGTATGTCAACAGGGATTAGCCATTTCTCAGCTGGATGTCAAGAATGTCTTTCTCTATGGTGACCTTCAGGAAGCCGTATACATAGAGCAACCTCCTGGGTATGTTGCTCAAGGGGAGACACGAGTATGTCATCTAAAGAAGGCCATCTATGGCCTAAAGCAAAGCCCTCGGGCTTGGTTTGACAAGTTCAGCGACATTGTTGCGTCCATTGGTTTTGCACGAAGTTCAGTCGATCACTCTTTATTCATTCGCAAAACCTACTCTGGTATGGTGGTTCTTGCTATATAGGTGGATGATATTCTTCTGACTGGTGACGACCAGGCTGGGGTAGCTTTGACAAAGAAACACCTCCGACAACACCTGGTCACTAAGAATATGGACTCTCCCAAATACTTTCTGGGGATTGAGATTTCTCGGAAACCCAACTCTTTAGTTCTCTCCCAACGGAAGTATGCTCTTGATTTGCTAAAAGAGGCAGGTTGACTGGTGCTAAACCTGTCAGATGTCCCATGGCTATTGGGGAAGACAAAACTTGGACAGATGACTCGTCTCCTCTATCTGATTCTTCAAGGTATAAGCGTCTGGTGGGCAAACTCATTTATCTCACAGTAACCAGACCCGACATCTCCTATACTGTAGGTAAGGTTAGCCAATTCATGCAAGCTCCTAGGGAGTGTCATCTACAGTCTGCCATGAGGATATTGGAGTATGTTAAAGCAGCTCCAGGGAAAAGACACCTTTTTCAGAAGAATGGTCACTTGAGGGTTGAAGCGTACTCAGATTCAAGCTATGCTGATGATAAAGGAGACCGCAAGTCAACATCGGGTTTTTGCACATTTGTTGGAGGAAATCTTGTGAGCTGGAAGAGCAAGAAACATTCTGTGGTATCCAGTTCTAGTGCAGAGGTGGAATATCGTAGTATGATATTGAACACATGTAAGTTAAAGTGGTTACGGGCTCTCATGCTTGACCTAGGATAGGTCTACAACTATCCTCTTCCTATGTTCTGCGACAACAAGGCTGCTATATACATTTCTAAAAATCCAGTTTTTCATGAGAGAACAAAACACATAGAGGTCGACTGTCACTTTATTCGAGAAGATATTTTGAAGAAACAGATTTGTACTCTATTCGTCACTTCTGACAACGAGTTGGCTGATGTCTTCACCAAGTCAGTGTCCTCTTCTTTGTTTCACATTTGCAAAAAGCTGGGCATGATTGATATTTATGCTCTAGCGTGAGGGAGAGTGTTGAGACCGAGCAGTCTGTCGGTTGAGACCGGGCGGTCTGGCGGTCTGACGACTTGTCCATGTAGTTTGGTAGCCAGGTTGGAGACCGGGCGGTCTGGCGGTGTGTCTGAGCGGCCTAGCGACTTGAATATTCCGACTAGGGGATTGTTGGGTACATTGGAAAATGTGTACCTGATTTGGACAAGCCAAACTTAGCTCAATGATATACATCAAGGTGTATTTGATGTTGTTTTAAGTTTATATGTGCAGGTTAAGAATGTGCTAAAATGAAAAGAAAAATTTTCTAAGTCCATGTGTCGACACCTGAGGAAGCTGTGTCGACACTTCAGTAAGATTGTGTCAACACTTGGAAATGGCTGTGTCGACACTTCAGTGAGATTGTGTCGACACCGGGAGGCAGTGTCGACACACAGAAGCATTGTCGACATCAACTGTGTCGACACCGGGAGGCAGTGTCGACACACAGAAATATTCAGTCGACAACAACTGTGTCGACACCGGGAGGCTGTGTCGACACACAGAGGCAGATTCGACAACAACTGTGTCGACACTTGGAGGCAGTGTCGACACACGCTATGTTCTGAGTCTACATCAACTGTGTCGACACACAGGACTTGTGTCGACACATAGCTGAGTCTAGACCAAGTTGATTGCTGAAGAATGGTGAAGTGTTTGTGACAACACAAATAATATGTGTCGACACATTCTCAAGAAGCAGTGTCAAGATGCTGTGTCGACATCAAGGCAACTGTGTCGACACTTAAGTCACTTGTGTCGACACATATTGAATGATGGTCTCGACACTTTATGACAGTTAGTCTCGACGCTTTGCTGACAAAAACAAAGGCTTAAGATCTGTTTGATGACCTGACATCTGTGAGTTACAACAGGTTTACTGAAGCTGTCAGACTTGTTAGAAGTTAGTTATAAACCGGATCAGCCGGTTACCATGGATAAAGTCTATATATATAGATGGATTAGGAAGAAGAGAATAATTAATGAATGATTCATTATTGACACAAAAACACAACTATTGTGAGAAAGATCTCTGATCAAGAAAGTGCAAGGCACAGAAGAAGATCTTCGTGAGAAGATCTAAGAAGACATTCTGAAGTGATCACCACTCAGTTTCAGTCTAAGTTGAATTCAATCAAGAATTCAGAAGTATCTTCAAGAGGTTTGGAGAGAGAGAGAGAGATTCAGCTATTTGAAGTCAAGAAGGAGACAATCATAGGTCTCTCAAGTAGCAGATACTGAACTAATCTGTCAAAAAGATTCAGATCTATTTTTGGAATCTAAGAAGGAAGCTGCCAGCCAGTTATATTCAAAGGAAATTAATCCAACTAAGTTCAGATTCAAGAAGCTTTGAAGAAAGCTAAGATCAAGTTGATTTCAGCCATCAGCCTCATCAAGAAGCTGATCAAGAAAGTCTTTATCCCTTCTCTCTCAATAGGGGTAAGAGATTATAAAATTCCTTATCAAATTCTGTAGGATCTATTCATAGATCTGAGTTGTAAGCATGTGTTATAAAAGCTGAGTGTAGGAGATTTTGATCTCTGAGTGGTAGGTCTGTTTGTGCCTGAGTTATAGGAGAAGGTATTTTCTGAGTTGTAGGCCTTGTGGCAAGGCTAAGATAGGGTTGTTAGCCTGAGTTGTTGGAGAATTTATTCTCTGAGTTGTAGGCCTTGTGGCAAGGATGAGGTAGGGCTGTTAGCCTGAGTTGTAGGAACCTTTCAGGGTTCTGAGCTGTAGGATCTGAGGATCTGAGATAAAGGAAGAAGTTAGGCCGAATCTAGCATACTGCTAGATAGGTGAAGGGGGAAAGTGGATGTACCCAGATCTTGGGGAACCACTATAAATCTGTGTGCAATCTGTGATGCTTGTGTTATTATAGTTTCTGTGATTGTATGTGCTGTGATAGCTGTAGAGATTTAAGCTTTATATTAAAGATCTGTAGCTAAACTCTGTCTTAAGTTAAAACAAGGATAAGAACCTATTCACCCCCCTCTAGGTGTTTAGGTTGTCTTGAAGTTAAAACTATCAAGTGGTATCAGAGGCAGGTTGCTCAAAGAAGGACTTAACAGTCTGAGTTAGATCCCTAAGGCAGAATCAAGAATCAAGAAAATGGGTTCTGGAGAGAATAACAAGGAACTAGGGTCAATGAAACTATCCATCTGTAGAAAAGAGATTTTTGGAATCTAGAAAGAAAGGGTTAGGTTGTTTATGGAGACACTTGACCCAAGGATATATATCACAGTAAAAGAAGGTCCATATATCTCAATGAATGTATCTGAGCTAGATGCAAATCAAAGAACTCCTAACGATTTTTCTGAAATGACTAAGGATGAGATTATACTGGCAACTATGGATAAAAGAGCTCAGAATATCATAGTGAGTGCCATAGATGATTCTACTTTCCAAAATTTGATTCACTACAAAACCTCCAAGGAAATGTGGGACACTTTGATTGTCTACATGGAGGGTTCTGAAGAAGTTAGACAAGACAGAAAGTCTATGCTCAGTCAAGAATATGAGAGTTTCAGACAAGGGAAGTCTGATAGCATATCTGAATGCTACAAGATATTCTACAGGATAGTGAATGAACTGATGTCCTATAGAAGGGTCTTCAGTACATACGAGCTGAATGACAAATTCCTAAGATCCTTGACAAAAGATTGGGATACCAAGATTTGTGCCATTAGAGAAGTGGCAAACCTAGCAGACATTTCTCCTCCAACCTTATTTGGAAAGTTGCTATCATATGAAATGCAACTAATGGCTAGGAAGGAAGAAGAAAGAAATACAAAAGGAGAGCATAGAGAAAGGTCTGCGGCCTTCAAGGTTGAAGCCACTAGAAAGAATAGAAGGATATCTCCATCACCTCCTAAGTAAGTTATTGAAATTATCTCAGAGAATTCAGATAATCAGAACTCAGATAACAGTGATTCAGATGCAGATTTTGCTGCCTTTACAAGACAGTTTTAGAGGTTCTTGAAGAAGAAGCAGTGGAAGTCAAGACCCTCCACATCACAGCCAGTTGATGACTACTATCAAAAGAGAAAATCATCAAGAAAGGAAAGGAGCGGGTCTAAGCCCAGCAAAGCTACAACATCAAAAATTATTTGCTATTACTGCAATAGGCCTGGACATGTAGTGGCTGAGTGTACAGAAAAAAGAAAGGAGTCAGCAGACAGAAAGAAGACTCAACAAAAGGGCAAGAAGGAGAAATCCTTTGTTGCTAAGAAGGAGAAGAGTCTTACAAATCAATCCTCCTTAGAGTCAGAATCTGAAGCTGAAGCATACATTGGACTGTATGCAGCTAGTGAAGAAGATGAGTTTATACAATTGCTGAACTCCATCTATGAACAAGAAGACCATCAGTACATGGGACTGATGGCTGAATCAGAAGACAATAAGTGTCAGGATCAGCCTGGTCCAAGTAAGGTACAAAGTAATTCTAGAATTTCTGATTACAGTACTGGTACAGAGTCAGATTCATCTGCATCAAGTGATGAGGATGGATCTGAATCTGAAGGAGATATTCATTAGTTGATAGATGAATATGGGGACTTGTTACAGGCTCTAAAGAAAAGCAAGAACCTGGCCAAAACTCAGGCTAAGGAAATTGCAGATCTTAAGATGACTGCATCTGGTTTAGAGAAAGAATTGGATCAAAAAATGAATGAGGTTGCCAAGCTGAAAACTATTACTATTATTCAGATGGGTACAATCACATATAAAAATGATCGAATCAGAATTCTGGAAGTCAGACTTCAAAAGGAGAAAGATTTGGTGGCTAGTTACTCCAAGCCAAAATCAGTTTTACCCTTAATAGATGAGTTTGTGGCTCAAAAGGGTAAGGCTGGAATAGGCTTTAAAGGTAACACCAGGGCTGCCCATTTCAAGAGAAAGGGAAAAGCCTCAGTTCAGCCATTGAATTTTAAAGTCTCTGTAGTTTTCAGAAAGGTTCAAGTGCCTTCTAACAAGTATGACCTTGAGAATACTCTTGGTCATAATAAGACTGAAGTTCTGAATGACAATGGTGCTTATGTCAATAAGGTAGCCCATGTTCATAAACCTCATGGTTATAAGAAACCAGTGGGTGTAGCTGAAGCAGCACCAACACAAACAGAAATTTTTCTGCAAAAAATGTATCTAGACCTAGATACAACAAGTATGAAAGCTGGTGCTGTGGCAAGACAGGTCATTATGTCATACATTGCTGGCACAACACTAGTGTCAGGAAGAACAACAATCTACCTGTTAGAAGAGCTGCAGGTAGATTTGTTAAGGATGAAGCTAACTTGAACTAAGGACCCAAGACTTACTTGGGTTCTAAGGGAAAGTAATTCTGTATTGCAGGAAAGTCCAAGTTGTCATGCCCCTATATGGTACTTGAACAGTGGATGTTCCATGCATATGACTGGAATAAAGTGGCTACTGAAGGAGTACTCACCTATCAAGGATGGGCCTAAAGTAATCTTTGGTGGATCTGAAAGAGGAATCATCAAAAGATTTGGTAACATTTCTTCAAACCAAATTACCATCACTCAAGTGGCTTATGTAAAAGGTTTGAAACACAACCTGATAAGCATAAGTCAGCTGAGTGATCTAGGATATGACATTTCATTTATTAAGAATGGATGTCATATCAAAAGGTCAAGTGATCAAAAGATCATTTTGACAGGATATAGAAAGAGGAATGTGTACTGTCTAAATTTTGAGTGTGAGAACAAAGGTTCTCCTATTTGTCTTGTAGCTGATGAGAAAGCCTCTCATTGTGTTAAATAACATAAGAGGCTGACCCAACTTAACTACAAAACAATTGGCCAACTCTTTAGCAAAGAGTTAGTGAGGAATGGTCCTCAAGTTAAGTGAATAAAGGAAGGGATATGTTCAGCTTGTCAAAAGGGCAAGCAAACAAAATCCTCCTTTCATAGCCTTGAAAACAAGGATTCAGTGAGGGGTTTATACCTCTTACATGTGGATCTTTTTGGTCCTATGCCAGTTCATAGTCTAGGTAGGAAGGTCTATACTTTTGTGGTTGTAGATGACTATTCTAGATATTTCTGGGTGTTCTTTCTTAGACAGAAATCTGAAACCCCAAGTGTTTTACATAGTTTTGTCAAACAAATTCATAATGAACTAAACAGTACAGTAGTCAAAATCAGAAGTGATCATGACACTGAATTTCAATCTAAAAGTATGACAAGATTATGTGAAGAATTTGGGATTTTTAAAGAGTTCTCCTCACCTAGAACACCTCAGCAAAATGGTATTGCTGAAAGAAAGAATTGGACATTGATTGAAGCTGGTAGAACTCTATTGAGTGACACTTCTCTCCCAGAATACTTCTGGGCAGAGGCAGTTAGTACTGCATGTCATGTGATCAATAGGGCCTTTATTACCAAAAGCAACAAAAAGACACCCTATGAGATCATGAAAGGTAGAAAACCAAATTTATCCTATTTTAGAATCTTTGGTTGCAAGTGTTATATCCTTAACAATGGCAAGTCTTATCTAACTAAGTTTGCTGCCAAATCCCAAGATGGGATATTTGTTGGGGACAACATCAATAGTAAGGCTTATAGGGTCTACAACTTGATTACACAGGTTGTAGAAGAATCTGTACATGTTGTATTTGATGAAACTAGATTAATCAACTGTGAGTTGCCTTGTAATTCATTCAGTCCAACAGGTATAAGCAACAGAATGGACAAGCTTTCCATTGCAGAAGGCTCAACTGCAGATGAAGAATTGGAAAATGATGGCTACTGTCTAGGGGGAGTACAAGACTCTCTAAAAGTTGATGACAACCAAGAGGTGCAGCATAATGAAGAAACTGGAGGTGTTCAGCTAGAAGGAAGTCTACCTCCAGCTGTAAGACATCTAAAGGATCATCCAGTAAATCAGATAATTGGTGATCCAAGACATGTAACACCCCAAGAAGACTCAAAATTGGAATTGAGGTGCAGGTTTCTTAACACGGCCTGGGACACGGGCGTGTCCCAGGGCGTGTCGGGGTACACGACCTGGGACACGGGCGTGTCCCAGGGCGTGTTTAGGATGGTCGACGATCGGAGGTCGACGATAGTCGAGCCTGGGACACGGCCTTCGACACGGGCGTGTCCCAGGGCGTGTCACTCAATAAAATGCCGTATCGAGTCAGAAATGTACACGGCCCGGAACCAAGCCTTGAACACGGCCGTGTCAGTTTCGACACGGGCATGTCTAAGGGCGTGTGCCTACCCGTGTACTGCTCTGACTGGATTTAACGCTCGATGAGTACCGTGTAACAGGTGTGACACGGGCGTGTCACATGACCGACACGGGCGTGTCAGGTTCGACACGGGCGTGTCGATGCCCGTGTTCTGGTAATTTTTAGTCGGTGCGAGCGCCGCGTGTGCCGCTTAAGGGTACACGGCCTGTGACACGGGCGTGTCACAGGCCGTGTCGGCCAAAAAGTAAAATATTTTGGGCAGATCTTGGCCGTTCATTTTCCTTAAAGGAGATCCTGTGGCTGGGGCTCATTCCTGGGCTGATAAGGCCGGGAAAGGAGGAGAAAAGGGCTCATTTATAAAGTTCTACTCTCTTTCTAACTTTTAAGAGAGAGGTGAGAGCAAGGTGAGGAAGAAGAAGTGGAGTCCGGCTGCCGGTGGAGCTACGGTGGTCCAAATTGCGAGCCGAGTTCGGATTTGCGAAGGCAACGCTGCTGCGAAGGCTTTCATCCGTCTCAAATTTCTCCCCATGGCTCCGAAGCGAACTCCTAGGGTAACGATTTCCTGCTTGGACATGTGAAGTCCTTAATTCCTGCATTGCATAGGGAAAACCCTTCCCCGCGAGTGTGCGGTGGGTTGTGGCATCCCTTGGGGTAGATATGTGAAGTCCCCCTTGTTAGAGTCCGGAATTGGAGTACGGATCTAGGCATGCTGTGTGAAGCCCATCTGGACATGATCTGGATTGGTGATTCTTGTTTGCATATCGGAGAAGACTCCGTGATTTCTTGCTTGTAGGCATGATGGATAAAGTAAAGTACTGGAGGAAGTCTAGGAAATTTAGAGAGTTGGACTCTCCTGTAGCCGTGAGTTGCTACTTTGTGTGAGGTTGAGCCGTTGAGCCGTGGGGCTGCAATTGGGCAATGCCTTGGTGGTGGAACGGGCAAGGTGAAGCTGTACCCGCGTCAGTCTAGGCATGAGTCTGACGATGTGAGCAACGGGAAAGGTGGATCTGTACCCGCGTTATGGTTGTCTAACCTTGGGTGCTTAAGACCCTGTTAGGATCACATAGCGAGAGTCGACGGCCTGTGAGCCGATCAGACTAGAATGCTCATATGGAACCGTTATGTCTGGGACCTCTGAACGGTGGTGTGGCCGTGGAAATACGGAACACCGATAATGTGCCCTGAGTGCACGGAGCGTCGGGCCATCGTGTCGGCGTTTGTGATATGTGACTGTACGGGTGTGCACGTCTTGCTTAAATTGCTATATATATCATATTGGAAGATTGCTATGCAGGGATGGAATTCCGCTGCCCCGTGCCAGGGGCAGGGTCGTTATAATTGGTCAGCTGAATGCTGACCGTTGCCCTGTTTGCCACCGCTTGGTGGATTGGTTATTACAGGTACTGGAGGTGCTGGTCCGAGCGGGACTTAGCGGGCTGAAGCCCAAAGCTGCGCTGCTGCCCTCGAAGGCATTGTTTTGTTTCTTTTGTTCATGTGTGGCCGGCCTGCGTGCCAATGTCTGTAATCCACACTCTTGTTAAGAGAAACTGTTGTAAGGCCTTAAGGCCAGACTCTTGTGATGTTTATATATATTCCTAAGTTTTAGTGGACAATGTTTATTATCTTGAGTTCAATTATTCAACCGTGAAACTTCCGCTAGAATGCTCTGTGTTAGGATGCGTGGTTATGATATTATTTCGTAGCGTCTCCGCCTGTTTGTGGAATATGGTGTGGGGCCCCGGCCGGACCCTCTATTATATTCTTCTTGACGGGTAGAGGTGTTACAATTTGGTATCAGCTTGTTGGTCGATCTCTTCCGAATTCGCGGACGAATTCTTTTGAGAGGTGGCGTGCACGTGTCAGTGCCGTCGTTATAATACTTAATTTGAACTCAAGATTGTCCACTTAGGAATTCAAATACACTTGTTTGTTGAACTTGTGTATTCTTTTGTATGGTTGCCATTTTCATTGGTCATTAACCTGTGTATTTTACACATATAGGTGACCAGAAGTGTTGCTGGTCAATCCGAACCACAACGTTCTGTTGAGAGTGCGGCACCAGCCGAGGTGCCCACAACTCCTCCATCCGCTGAAATAGTCCGTCTCATCACGGAAACGGTACTTGCGGTGATGAATGCTCAGCAGGCGGGGCAGGCACGTCCTGCAATAGTGCCAACGCAAGCTGGGGTACGGCAAGAACCGGTAGAAGCCGAAGTTGATCCGCGGGTAGCAGATCAACAATGGAAGCAATTCTTGAGCTTTAACCCTCCGCAGTTTCATGGTGCGGGTACACCGGCCCAAGCAGAGGATTGGCTTGCAATAATCAAGAGGATTATGAGAGCTATCAGGGTTGAGGAGGAACAGAAAGTTATGTTAGCCACTTTCCTACTGGAAGGAGAGGCGCGATTGTGGTGGGATGAGATTGAAATGCATCACTTGGCTGGCTGGCAATTGGCAGAGATTACAATGGACGAATTTTCTCGATTATTCTTAGCACAATATCTGCCGGTGCAGCAAAGGATATCGATGGAAATGGAATTTCAACGGTTAGCACAGGGAGATCGAAGTGTGGATGACTACCTGCATGAGTTCACCCGGTTGGGAAGATATGCGGGCACGATCTTCGCCGAAGAAGAGCGTAAGACTAGTCGGTTTTATGCGGGACTGCGAGATGAGCTGCGGTATTTGCTCTCGAGTTCTGTGAGTCAGGGATTCCAAGCCTTAGTCTGTACGGCTCGTTCTTTGGAGCTGGACATGAAACGGGGGCAAGCAAAGGGAAACTTGGCGGTTGTGAAGCCGGAGTTTAAGCCGCCGCGTCCGGACAAGTTTGGCTACCGAAAGAGATGGAATAAGAAGTCGAAGTCTTCTGGACAAGCTCCTTCTGCGACTGTGATGGATACATCTGGGTATGGATCTCGTGCTTGTTTTACGTGCGGGAAGGTTGGACACTTCGCACGTGAATGCCGATTTGGTCCTCCAAAGGGTGATAAGAAGACGGGAGCGTCTTATGCGGAGAAGGGGAAGGCTGTGGTGGAGTCTTCTGCCTCGCACGCGCAGCCCAGGGTCTTCAACCTTGGACAACAGGAGGACATTAAGCAGGCGGATGTCGTCACAGGTGCGCGTAGATTTTAAATGTTCTTGTTTTGATGTACTGTGCTTGTTTTAAATATAATGTTATAGGGTTTGTCCTTATACGAGAGTATCCGGCGCAAGCACTGTTCGACACAGGTGCTTCACATTCGTTTCTGTCTAAGGACTTTGTCTTTCGTGTCGGGGTGCCTATCCGGACCACGATAGACAGTGTAAAGGTGTTGTTGCCTAACGGATGTTTGATGTGCGCGGATCGATCTTGCGATCTTGAGGTTAAGATAGGAAGTCGGGAGTTCAAGGTGGAAACATTAGTATTGCCGATCAAAGAGTTTGATATAATCTTTGGTATGGACTGGCTTTCAGAGCAGCGTACCTGTATAGATTGCACTTCAAAAGAGGTCACACTTGTGCAAAATACTGAACAAGAGACCAAGTTCATTGGTATGCAAGGGATGAGTGGGATGTTGTTATCCGCTCTCCAAGTTGTTAAGGCAGTTCGGAAGGGTGCGGAGTTGTTCTTCACACTCATAGAGGCGGTGGCGCCGAAGGCCAGTGTGAGTGAAGTGCCGATTGTGTCGGAATATGCGGATGTGTTTCCAAAGGACCTTCCGGGGTTACCTCCCCAAAGGGAAATCGACTTCGCTATCGAACTGGTGCCGGGTGCGAAACCTGTGGCCCGTTCGCCGTATCGGGTAGCGCCAAAAGAAATGGCCGAACTGAAAGTTCAGTTGCAAGAGTTGTTGGAGCAGGGATATATACGCCCAAGTATGTCACCTTGGAGCGCACCTGTTTTTTTTTTGTGAAAAAGAAAGACGGTGGTTTGCGACTATGTATTGATTATCGTGAACTGAACAAGCTGACGGAGAAAAACAAGTATCCAATTCCACGGATCGATGACTTGTTCGATCAGCTAGCAGGCTCAACCGTCTATTCGAAGTTGGATTTGAAGTCCGGGTATTACCAGTTGCGGATTAGGGAAGGTGACATTCCCAAGACAGCGTTTGGCACACGCTATGGTCATTATGAGTTCACAGTGATGCCGTTCGGCTTATGTAATGCGCCTTCGGTATTCATGGATCTCATGCATCGAACGTTCCGCGAATACCTGGATCTGTTTGTGATTGTGTTTATTGATGATATCCTTGTATATTCACAATCGGAGGAAGATCATGCAAACCACTTGCGATTAGTATTGCATACCTTGCGAAGGAATAAA
This sequence comes from Platanthera zijinensis, assembly GCA_039513925.1. NCBI lineage: Eukaryota > Viridiplantae > Streptophyta > Magnoliopsida > Asparagales > Orchidaceae > Platanthera > Platanthera zijinensis. The sequence continues at coordinate 42,777,656 of CM077093.1, forward strand.
CTGTATGCCAAGTTCTCGAAGTGTGAGTTCTGGCTCTCGTCAGTGGCTTTTCTAGGCCATGTAGTAAGTGGAGAGGGCATAGCGGTGGATCCGGCAAAGATAAGTGTCATTCGTGATTGGCCAGTGTTGTCTTCGGTGGCCGAAGTCAGGAGTTTCCTTGGACTGGCGGGCTACTATAGACGGTTCGTGGAGAACTTCTCCCGGATTGCTTTACCTCTGACTACGTTGACGAGAAAGGACCAGAAGTTCGTTTGGACGCCGGAGTGCGCACGAGCTTTTGATGAGCTGAAGAATCGTTTGACCACAGCGCCCGTTTTGACGTCGCCATGTGGTACAGATGGATTTGAAATATACAGCGATGTGTCAGGAAGCGGCTTAGGCTGCGTTCTCCTACAGTTTGGCAAGGTGATCGCTTATGGTTCACGTCAATTGAAAGTGCATGAGCGTAATTACCCCGTCCATGATTTGGAGTTGGCGGCGGTGATCTTTTCGCTAAAGCTGTGGCGGCATTATCTTTATGGAGTGAAAGTGGATATTTATACAGATCATAAAAGCTTAAAGTATCTGCTTGAGCAAAAGGAGTTGAATATACGACAAATGAGGTGGATGGAATTCCTTGGAGATTATACCTTCGACATCCACTATGTTCCCGGAAAGGGAAATGTGGTCGCTGATGCCTTGAGTCGTCGAACTCCGGTGCGGGCAGCTTGGTTGCGGATACATGATGAGCGGTTAATCCAGGAGTTAGAAGCTTTGGAGATATCTTGTGTGGAAAGAGATTCTTCAACTGTTGCATGCGTGAGCTGGTTGGAGGTTCAATATGACCTTGCTGACAGGGTTCGGTGGGCAACGGAGTTGGATGAAAGTCTCCAACGCTATGCAAAGGAAGGGTCTGATAATCAATTCTCCTGGGATGATGGGTTGTTACGGAAGGATGGCCGATTGTGCGTCCCTAGTGCGGGTAAATTGCGAGAAGGATTGCTATATGAAGCACACTTTACAAAGTACTCAATTCACCCCGGGAGCACAAAAATGTACAAGGACATGAAGAAACTGTTCTGGTGGCCTAGTTTAAAGAAGGACATAGCCGCGTATGTGGCTAAATGTCGCACTTGTGCTTTGGTAAAGGCAGAATGTCAACGGCCGAGTGGTTTCCTGAAGTCGTTGCCGGTTCCGCAATGGAAGTTTGAGGATATTTCTATGGATTTCGTGCACGGATTGCCGAGATCTCAGCGTGGCCATGACTCAATCTGGGTGATTGTAGACCGGTTGACAAAGGTGGCTCACTTTATACCAAACAAGCGGGACGATTCAGTGGAAATGTTGGCAAAGCTTTATGTGGAGCAGATTGTTCGATTGCACGGTGTTCCCCAGAGCATTGTAAGTGACCGAGATGGGCGCTTTACCTCGAAAGATTGGAGATTAGTTCATCAGATGTTGGGCACGAAGTTAACATTCAGTACGGCCTTTCACCCGCAAACGGATGGCCAAACTTAACGAACCAACAGAACGATGGAGGATATGCTCCGTATGTGCGCCCTGGACTTCGGTAAGAATTGGGAAGAACATCTTGTTATGTGGAGTTTGCCTATAATAATAGCCATCAAGCGAGTATAGGCATGGCCCCATTTGAAGCGATGTATGGTCGGAAGTGTCGTACACCGCTAGCTTGGGCAGAAACTGGCGAGACTAAACTTTTAGGCAAAAAGGAAGTCGAGGATGCTACCTCAACAATACGCTCTATTCGAGAGAGGCTCTTAATAGCCCAGGATCGGCAAGCCAAATATTACAATGCTAAGCACCGGAACGTGGAGTTCGCGGTGGGTGACTGGGTCTATTTAAAGATTAAGCCCTTCAAAGGCGTATCTCGGATTCGGCGGTTGAAAAAGCTAAGTCCGCGATACCTTGGTCCGTTTGAAGTGGTGGAGCGAGTTGGGGAAGCCGCCTATCGGCTAGCTCTTTCATTGGAATTGAGTGGATTGCATGATGTGTTTCACATCTCGGTGCTACGCAAAGCAGTCAAGGATCCAGCTCAAGTAATTGACAGTGATCGAGTGCCGATTGAGTATGGGCTAACGACAAAGGTGAAGCCTATACGGATTGAGGATCGAGCTGAGAAACAGTTGCGGAACAAAGTGATCGGGATGGTCAAAGTCCGGTGGGACAATTGTGGCCGAGAAGAGCTAACATGGGAGCGCGAGCAGACCATGCAAGCCGAGTTTCCCGAATTATTTTCGTAACTTGTTTGCTCGTTATATATGTAATAGAAACATATAAATGTTTTGTTATTTTTTCCCTATTGTCTTCAAATTTCGGGATGAAATTTTATTAAGGGGGGAGGATTGTAACACCCCAAAAAGACTCAAAATTGGAATTGAGGTGCAGGTTGCTTAACACGGCCTGGGACACGGGCGTGTCCCAGGGCGTGTCGGGGTACACGGCCTGGGACACGGGCGTGTCCCAGGGCGTGTTCAGGATGGTCGACGATCGAAGGTCGACGATAGTCGAGCCTGGGACACGGCCTTCGACACGGGCGTGTCCCAGGGCGTGTCACTCAATAAAATGCCGTATCGAGTCAGAAATGTACACGGCCCGGAACCAATCCTTGAACACGGCCGTGTCAGTTTCGACACGGGCGTGTCTAAGGGCGTGTGCCTACCCGTGTACTGCTCTGACTGGATTTAACGCTCGATGAGTATCGTGTAACAGGTGTGACACGGGCGTGTCACATGACCGACACGGGCGTATCAGGTTCGACACGGGCGTGTCGATGCCCGTGTTCTGGTAATTTTTAGTCGGTGCGAGCGCTGCGTGTGCCGCTTAAGGGTACACGGCCTGTGACACGGGCATGTCACAGGCCGTGTCGGCCAAAAAGTAAAATATTTTGGGCAGATCTTGGCCGTTCATTTTCCTTAAAGGAGATCCTGTGGCTGGGGCTCATTCCTGGGCTGATAAGGCCGGGAAAGGAGGAGAAAAGGGCTCATTTCTAAAGTTCTACTCTCTTTCTAACTTTTAAGAGAGAGGTGAGAGCAAGGTGAGGAAGAAGAAGTGGAGTCCAGCTGCCGGTGGAGCTACGGTGGTCCAAATCGCGAGCCGAGTTCGGATTTGCGAAGGCAACACTGCTGCGAAGGCTTTCATCCGTCTCAAATTTCTCCCCATGGCTCCGAAGCGAACTCCTAGGGTAACGATTTCCTGCTTGGACATGTGAAGTCCTTAATTCCTGCATTGCATAGGGAAAACCCTTCCCCGCGAGTGTGCGGTGGGTTGTGGCGTCCCTTGGGGTGGATATGTGAAGTCCCCCTTGTTAGAGTCCGGAATTGGAGTACGGATCTAGGCTTGCTGTGTGAATCCCATCTGGACATGATCTGGATTGGTGATGCTTGTTTGCATATCGGAGAAGACTCCGTGATTTCTTGCTTGTAGGCATGATGGATAAAGTAAAGTACTGGAGGAAGTCCAGGAAATTTAGAGAGTTGGACTCTCCTATAGCCGTGAGTTGCTACTTTGTGTGAGGTTGAGCCGTTGAGTCGTGGGGCTGCAACTGGGCAATGCCTTGGTGGTGGAACGGGCAAGGTGAAGCTGTACCCGCGTTAGTCCAGGCATGAGTCTGACGATGTGAGCAACGGGAAAGGTGGATCTGTACCCGCGTTATGGTTGTCTAACCTTGGGTGCTTAAGACTCTGTTAGGATCACATAGCGAGAGTCGACGGCCTGTGAGCCGATCAGACTAGAATGCTCATATGGAACCGTTATGTCTGGGACCTCTGAACGGTGGTGTGGCCGTGGAAATACGGAACACCGATAATGTGCCCTGAGTGTACGGAGCGTCGGGCCGTCGTGCCGGCGTTTGTTATATGTGACTGTGCGGGCGTGCACGTCTTGCTTAAATTGCTATATATATCATATTGGAAGATTGCTATGCAGGGATGGAATTCCGCTGCCCCGTGCTAGGGGCAGGGTCGTTATAATTGGTCAGCTGAATGCTGACCGTTGCCCTGTTTGCCACCGCTTGGTGGATTGGTTATTACAGGTACTGGAGGTGCTGGTCCGAGCGGGACTTAGCGGGCTGAAGCACAAAGCTGCGCTGCTGCCCTCGAAGGCATTGTTTTGTTTCTTTTGTTCATGTGTGGCCGGCCTGCTTGCCGATGTCTGTAATCCACACTCTTGTTAAGAGAAACTGTTGTAAGGCCTTAAGGTCAGACTCTTGTGATGTTTATATATATTCCTAAGTTTTAGTGGACAATGTTTATTATCTTGAGTTCAATTATTCAACCGTGAAACTTCCGCTAGAATGCTCTGTGTTAGGATGCGTGGTTATGATATTATTTCGTAGCGTCTCCGCCTGTTTGTGGAATATGGTGTGGGGCCCCGGCCGGACCCTCTATTATATTCTTCTTGACGGGTAGAGGTGTTACAAGACATGGAGTGCAAACCAGAAGTAGAAATCTGAATACAGTCCTGCACTCAAGTTTTCTATCTCAACTGGAGCCAAATAAATTTGAAGAAGCTATCCAAGACCAACACTGGATTAATGCTATGCAAGAGGAGCTTAATCAGTTTAGAAGATGCAAGTTCTGGGAGTTAGTTCCTAAACTAAAAGACCACAACATCATTGGTACAAAGTGGATTTTTATGAACAAGTTGGATGAGAATGGAGTTATTGTGAAGAACAAAGCAAGATTGGTTGCAAAAGTATACATGCAGGAAGAGGGAATAGACTTTGATCAAACATTTGCCCCAATAGCAAGACTGGAAGAAATCAGGAAGTTCCTTGCCTATACAGCATATCAAGGCTTCAAGGTATACCAAATGGATGTGAAATCAGCATTCCTGAATAGTGATCTAAAAGAAGAAGTCTATGTAGAGCAGCCATCAGGTTTTGTAGATTCTCTTAAACCTGGTTATGTCTATAGACTTAAGAAAGCATTGTATGGGTTAAAGCAAGCCCTAAGGGCTTGGTATGAAACCCTGCCTACTTTTCTTATTGATAACAAATTCTCAAGAGGTAAAATAGACAAAACTCTATTCCTAAGAGAATCTAAAGGTAAGATAATCTTAGTTCAGATCTATGTAGATGACATAATTTTTGGGTCTACAGAGAACAACCTTTACAAGAAGTTTGCCAAACTTATGCAAGGGAAGTTTGAAATGAGCAGTATGGGGGAACTTAAGTTTTTCTTGGGACTCCAAGTAAGACAGACTGATGATGGCTTGTCCATATCCCAGTCTAAGTTCACCAAGGAATTAATTAAAAAGTATGGTATGGAATCATCCTCCACCATGAGAACTCCTATGGGAATAAGTATGCCTATATGCAAAGATGATGCAGGTAATCCTGTAGATGAGTCTTTGTATAGAGGAATACTTGGCTCTCTATTATATCTCACTGCTAGTAGACCAGATATTATGTATGCTATATGTGTCTGTGCTAGGTACCAAGCATGCCCTAAAGAATCACATTATACTGCAGTCAAGAGGATTTTGAGATATCTAAAGGGCACACCTAATCTAGGCCTTTGGTACCCTAGGAATGGAGATTTTTTACTAATAGGTTAATCAGATGCAGATTTTGCAGGCTGTAGAGAAGATAGAAAAAGTACTATAGGTATATGCCAATTCTTGGGAGGAAGGTTGATTTCCTGGAGCAGTAAGAAGCAGACTAGTGTGGCAATATCCACAGCTGAGTCTGAATATGTGGCAGCAGGAAGTTGCTGTGCACAGCTGTTGTGGATTCAACATCAGCTAAGGGACTATGGTATTCAAGTAAGTAGAACACATTTATTGTGTGATTCTAAAAGTGCCATTTCTATTGCAAACAATCCTGTTTCACATAGTAGGACTAAGCATATAGAGGTAAGATACCATTTTCTTAGAGAACATGTAGAAAAAGAAGACGTCTCATTAGAATTTATTAAAACTGATTATCAAATTGCAGATGTATTTACTAAGCCTCTGGATGAAACTAAATTCAATAGATTTAAAATTGAATTAGGAATGCTGACAATAGGTTAGTTAACAAAAAATTGGCTAAGTAAAATGGTGTCGACACATTCAGTAATAAAGTGTCGACACAGAGTAGTTATGTCGACAATTCAGGGAAATTGTGTCGACACAGAGTAAAAGTGTCGACACCAAAGGGACAAAGAGTCGACACATCCAGAAATGTAGTGTCGACACAACAAGAGTAATGGTGTCGACACTTACAGATTTTGTTTCGACACTTGGTACTAAGATTCGACACAGAATTTCTGATGAACTACTAAGTATCTCCAGTGTCGACATATCATCAATTGGTATCGACACATAGTAGTCAGCGCTGTGGTCGAGACAATAGAAGTTTGTGTCGACACTTTTCAACAGTGTCGACACTTTTAGACAGTTTTTGCCCGCCTTTTGACCTTCTTTGATTAGAAGGGTATAAATAGGTCAAGAACATATTCTGTCGACACGCTCACCAGGGTTTCGAGACAAAAACCTTGTGTCAACAAACTCTCTTCTTTCCAACCAAGCTTTCTCTTCATTCCAATGACACTCAAGGTTGAAGACAAAATCAATGAAGGATATGAGTTGGTTAGGCATGCATTCGACGATGCCGCAACGGAGATCAAACAGGTCATTTCTCTTCTTGCAGACAACGGACTAGAATATCTTGTCTCTGAACCTACAAAGATATAGAAGAAAGAAGTATTCGAGTTCTACACTACTACATCTATGGACTCTACAGGATTGAAGATCAAATCCACTATACATGGAGAAAAAGTCAAGCTGTCTCAGAAAAGGTTGAGCAAGATTCTCCATCTTCCTAAAATACAAGATGAGGAAGAGGTCCTAGCCTCAAGGACCAGGGAGGCGCTTCAATGGTGTGGATTGGATCCAACCTTAAAGATAGGAGTTGCCGTCACCAGAAAAGGCATGAATCATCAAGGAAAATTCCTGTCTGAAATAGTAGGTAAAGTGATCTTATGTAAACCAGGTGGCCATGATAGGATATCAGCCTATATGTTCAGCCTGATGACAAGGGTAATCTTTAAGATTCAAACCAATTGGTCTGCAGTACTGTTTGATAAGATAAAAGAAGGAATCAAGAAGCCAAACTTGGCTAGGATCATGAGTTTGTACCTGGCTGGAATAATTCCAGAGGTGATGCAATAGATTCCTGGATCAAAGATAAATCATATGATGAGAATGGACATAAGGTTATTCTCAAGATGGGATAGAGTTCTTTCAAAGGACATACCTGAAGTGGAGACAGTAGCATAATCAACAATACATGACCTTTCTGAGCATGGTCATGAAGATGCACAAGAACATGAAGAGCAAGTTAGAGAAAAGGTTCAGGATCAGACTGAGACTACCCAAGTCCAGGAAGAAACTATATCTACACAGGTGCATGGGGAGCCACACTCTGAACAGGTACAAGAGGAAGAAAGAATAAATTTATTAGAGGACATTGTTTCTCAAACTGGTCTTGATAATTCTAAAGTTGCTGCTACTGCTGAGAAAGTACTATCTCCTGCTCACACTCAACAAGAATTCACTCTTGAAGAGTTATTTCCTGATCTTGAAGAAGCAGAAGATAAAATGGAGACCTCAAGATTTGAGGGGGAGCAAGTAAGGATTGAGGGGGAGTAGGTTGATATTGAGGAGGAGCAACATGGAGCTGAGAAAGAAATTCCTTCCACTATTCTAGAGAGAGTTACTATTGAAAGTTCTTCAGAGTCTGAGCATGAAGAAGTCAGGGAGGCCAAGAAAAGAAAACTAATGGTAATTAAGAGAAAAATTCAAAGCTATAAGAAGGCTCTCCAAACAACTACTTCACAATCTACTTCTGAGTTTGATTACAGCAAGCTTATGGTTGATTTACAAGTAAAATTTGATGAGCAGAGATTGGCTCTTGAAAAGTATGTGGATGAAAGCCATAAGGCTCTTCAATTTAATCTAGCCCAAGACATAAAGTCAATAATATTTGAGGTCAACCAGAACAAGAAAGAGATGATAGATTGCTTCCATAAGGGAGGCAATGCTGTGGTATTTCTAGCAAAGCAACAAGCATAAATCAAGAAGCAAGTGGATGAAATGACTGTTAAACAAGGCTGTGTTTTTGAAAATCAAATAAGAATGAATGACAATCTGACTGTATCACATAATGTGATAGTCACTGAGTTCACAAACACTGTTATTGCAATGACTGAAGCAAGAAATAAGGAAAAAGAAGAATTTGATAAGAAGCTACAGGAAACCTTGGATTCCTTTAAGTCAGCTATTACTAATTCCCAGAAAATAATTTCTGATCAACTTCAAAAATTAAAGCCATTCTTTAAAGATGGAATCAACTATCTTGATGGACAAATCAGATTTTAGAAAGATGACTTGAGAGAGCATGTGGCTAGAGAAGTCATAAAAGGGGGGGTGTTAGTCTATGCTGGCTCTGATCATGCCAAATGGGTAACAAACAACATTAGAGCCACTCTGGGATATCCACCCTTGTGTGATGATGATAATATGGCTGAGTCAGGGGTGCAACCAACTCTACTTGAAGGTGATCAACCTGAGGTTTCCCAAGTTATTTACCCTCCTGCAAATCTTGAGATGATACATGAATAGGTTCAGTCAATGTACAGCCCTCCATAACCAATTACTAATGTGATTATTGAAAAGGTTGATATGCCAGATACTATTATCAAAGCTCAGCAAGAAGCTCAGTTATCAAAGAAGAGATTCAGAGAGCAAGCAGAGCTAAAGCCAGACTTTGAGCAGTGGAGCCCCACTTCAAGGAATATAATATTAACTGCCTAGAAAGCTGTAAAAGATCAAGTACATGAAAGGGGTAAATAGTATAATGAGCAAGAATGGAAAAAGTATGAAGCCAGGCAGGAGGCCATAGTTCAATACAGGAGAAAGGCTAAGAGTGGGAAGCTACCTCCTGATGCTCAAGAGCCTAGCAAGTATTTCCCCAAGCCTTTTCATTATTTTGAAAGGCAAAGGATCAAGGCTGAAGCACAAAAGAAAGTTGATTTGAAAGGCAAGAAGCCCATGGAAGATACAGAACCTCTTGTGCAGGCTCAGATAATATCTGGAAAAGGGATAGTTATCAAGGAGCCAGCCCAGCCTTAGTCTAAGCTTTACTAGTTTTTTGTTCAAAAACTATGTAATTGTTTGTTTGTTAAAGAAATCAATGTAAACAACTTGTAACAAGCATTTTTGAGTTAATATACAAAACATTGTTCTGTGATCATTTTCTTTTACATCTTTTATTCTGTGATGTAATTATGATATGTGTTTTGTTTATAAAGTATCCTGTAATGTAATGCTTATGTACATCATCATGTTTATTTTCTAAGTGGTGTATATCATTGGCTAAAGGGTTATGACTTCTCCAAATAGGGGGAGATTGTTGGGTACATTGGAAAATGTGTGTCTGATTTGGACAAGCCAAACTTAGCTCAATGATATACATCAAGGTGTATTTGATGTTGTTTTAAGTTTATATGTGCAGGTTAAGAATGTGCAAAAATGTAAAGAAAAATTTTCTAAGTCCATGTGTCGACACCTGAGGAAGCTGTGTCAACACTTCAGTAAGATTGTGTCGACACTTGGAAATGGCTGTGTCGACACTTCAGTGAGATTGTGTCGACACCGGGAGGCAGTGTCGACACACAGAAATAGTCAGTCAACAACAACTGTGTCGACACCGGGAGGCTGTGTCGACACACAGAGGTAGATTCGATAACAACTGTGTCGACACCTGGAGGCAGTGTCGACACACGCTATGTTCTGAGTCTACCTCAACTGTATCGACACACAGGACTTGTGTCGACACACAGTTGAGTCTAGACCAAGTTGATTGTTGAAGAATGGTGAAGTGTTTGTGTCGACACAAATAATCAGTGTCGACACATTCTCAAGAAGCAGTGTCAAGAAGCTGTGTCGACATCAAGGCAGCTGTGTCGACACTTAAATCACTTGTGTCGACACATATTGACAGATGGTCTCGACACTTTATGACAGTTAGTCTCGACGCTTTGCTGATAAAAACAAAGGCTCAAGATCTGTTTGATGACCTGACAGTTGTGAGTTACAACAGGTTTACTGAAGCTGTCAGACTTGTCAGAAGTTAGTTATAAACCGGATCAGCCGATTACCATGGATAAAGTCTATATATATAGATGGATTCAGAAGAAGAGAATAATTAATGAATGATTCATTATTGACACAAAAACACAACTATTGTGAGAAAGATCTCTGATCAAGAAAGTGCAAGGCACAGAAGAAGATCTTCGTGAGAAGATCTAAGAAGACATTCTGAAGTGATCATCCACTCAGTTTCAGTCTAAGTTGAATTCAATCAAGAATTCATAAGTATCTTCAAGAGGTTTGGAGAGAGAGAGATCCAGCTATTTGAAGTCAAGAAGGAGACAATCACAGGTCTCTCAAGTAGCAGATACTGAACTAATCTGTCAAGAAGATTCAGATCTATTTCTGGAATCTAAGAAGGAAGCTGCCAGTCAGTTATATTCAAAGGAAATCAACCCAACTAAGTTCAGATTCAAGAAGCTTTGAAGAAAGCTAAGATCAAGTTGATTTCAGCCATCGGCCTCATCAAGAAGCTGATCAAGAAAGTCCTTATCCCTTCTCTCTCAACAGGGGTAAGAGATTATAAAATTCCTTATCAAATTCTGTAGGATCTATTCATAGATCTGAGTTGTAAGCCTGTGTTATAAAGGCTGAGTGTAGGAGATTTTGATCTCTGAGTGGTAGGGCTATTTTTGCCTGAGTTGTAGGAGAAGTTATTCTCTGAGTTGTAGGCTTTGTGGCAAGGCTGAGGTAGGGTTGTTAGCCTGAGTTGTAGGAGAATTTATTCTCTGAGTTGTAGGCCTTGTGGCAAGACTGAGGTAGGGCTGTTAGCCTGAGTTGTAGGAACCTTTCAGGGTTCTGAGCTGTAGGATCTGAGGATCTGGGATAAAGGAAGAAGTTAGGCCGAATCTAGCATACTGCTAGATAGGTGAAGGGGGATAGTGGATGTACCCAGACCTTGAGGAACCACTATAAATCTGTGTGCAATCTGTGATACTTGTGTTATTATAGTTTCTGTGATTGTATGTGCTGTGATAGCTGTAGAGATTTAAGCTTATATTAAAGATTTATAGCTAAACTCTGCCTTAAGTTAAAATAAGGATAAGAACCTATTCACCCCCCCTCTAGGTGTTTAGGTTGTCTTGAAGTTAAAACTATCAGGGATATTGGCCGCCTGTCTTCCTCATTATTGTGGTCGTGCGATTAGTCTAACCGTGCGGCTTGTACGGCTTATGCGGCTTGTATAGTTTCATGTTCTTGTAATTATTAGTCTCACATTGTTTATTTGTAATATCTCTTCTCTCCTCCATTCAATAAAAGGGAGGTCATACCTTTGTAATAGCTCTCTTTTTGGATAATAAAAGTTTTGTTACTCCAATTTTCGATCTCTGATTTTCTGTTTGCACAGTTCTAAAGGGCCTATCCAAAAAATATCCTGAAGCTAGCGCGGGCGGTAGCGCTAGCGCCTTGGGGAAGGATCCAGAGCACCTATTCGGATTAAAACCAGGCTAGCGCTCGGCGATAACGCTAGCGCGTGATGTTGAAAATCATGAAATGAAAGTTGTGGACTGGGAGACCTGTCTGCACGACCTGTGCGGACAGGACTGGCGGTTAACAAGGTCGTCAATGGTATTGTAGTCATCTTGTGCTCTGGTAGCTTGGGTGGCCTGTTCGCGCGATCTATCTAGATATAGGAGGCGGCTAGCCAGGCCAGGTTGTGTTCATCCAGCATTGGTTCCTAGAAGATAACCGGGCTGATAGGATTGCTATCCGCAGAGCTTGCCAAGACTGGCGAGGTGCGGACTCGGTTGAAGTTCGTGGAGTCTAGGTTGCAGACTGAACCAGAGATCGGGAGATAAGCATGGCGTGTGCCTTGGTCTAGCTCTGATAGCGTGGTTGGTGGTAACCACGGAGTTCGCTGGTTAGAGCAGGTTGGTGCCAGAGTTCGCTGGATTGTGCGGTTTGGCTCAGTCCGGGAGGTCACGCGGTCTGCGCGGACTGATATCTCTGTCCGTCATGTTCAGCAGTTAGCCTTATGTGCCTTGGCTGCGAGCTCGGGATATGCAGACTAGAGTGGTGTCTATAGGCGCGAGCGAACTGGAGCTATGTCCGTAGGTGGGCGGACTGGGGAGGAACTCGCAGAGTTCGCTTGTATGGCGATCAAGTTTGGCTGGCCCTTTGGCAATAAGGAGGATAGGCTTATTATCTGGTCTTGGTGGTGCGACCTTGGAAGACTGGCTGTCTTGCCTAGTTGCAGTAGTCTGGTTGTGTATCTTCGGATTGACGGATACACTTGGTGCTTGCTGTAAGATTGGGTGGTGATCCTATCAGTTAGGGAGGTGATCACACTCCTCTCCACACCTATAAATAATACCCCCTGTCACATTAATTTACAACAAACTGAACAGTAAGTGAACTCGCAGATAGTTACTGTGGACAGAGTTTTCTAGTCGCGCGGTTTGGAGTGTTGATCGGTTTGTGCTGTATAGGTTGTGCGGGTAGCGCTGGAAAGCCAGAGACTTGGTTCTGACTTCGGTTAGGGACAATGCAAACTCTGTGGTTAGCAACCAGGGGTTAGCAGCAAGTCGCAGTTTGCGACCAGACATTCTTCTCTTCTGCAACTTATTTTCCAGTTCAATAAGTTGTCTGCTTCTGGCGGTTTGGTTCAGTTCGGCAGCAACAGTTCACGCACTCTAGAGGCAAGGCAACCGTGCGGTAGGCAGCTTGCAGATCGACAGATAGAGTTCAACATAAGAATAACGGGCAGTCCGCGCGGATAGGTTACGATTTGGCGACTTAGCAGTTTCAGCGGACCCCATAGCGGTTAGCAGCAAGGCAGGCGGTTACTCCTTGAGTTCGTGCGGCTTGTTTTCTTGCCTTGTATTTTTTTCTTTCCATCAAGTACATTGGTGAATCATGTCTCGCTATTTATGCCTCGCTCTGTAAAGATTTTGGGGTAGTACAATATTCTTGCTCTTCTGTTTGCATTTGGCTTACTTGGGCTCGGATAGGTTGAGTGTTCCTGTGCCTGGTTTCCCATTTTACGATATCAAAATTTTTTTACATGGTATCAGAGGGAACAGAGGCTGAGCAGTGATCAACCATCAATTTGCGTAATTGCTTCTAGGAGTCGTAGTAATCAGGGATAGTGCAATGGAAGGTGAAATGACAAGAGGTCTTGGAATTGAGCTTCTTACATCGACCAACTTTAAAAAGTGGAAGTCATGTATGAAAAGCTATCTTTTGGGCAAGGACCTTTAGGAGGTCGTTTATGGTAACGAAAGGCAAGAGGTGGTTATTGCAGCTGGTGTTGATGCGGTGAGAGCTTGGAGGAAGACAAACGCGAAGACAGAGTTTACTCTCAAGTGGGCTACCTCATCGGAACTCTTCAACAACATCATTAGATGTCGGTCTGCTGCAGAGATTTGTACTTACCTTGATGGGTTGTTCAACAGAAAGATGTATCTCAGCTATAATTCCTAGAGAATGAGTTGGCGCGTGCCACTCAGGGATATTTGTCCATCTCAAGATTCTTCCTAAAGATGAAGAACTTGTGTACTGGGATTTCAACATTGGACCCTGATGAGCCTATTTCAGAGGCAAAACTAAATAGGCATACAATCCGCGGTTTGCGGAAGGAATATGTGGCCTTTGTCACTTCCATTCATGGCTGGGTCAATCAGCCATCTTTGCTGGAGCTGGAGAACCTGCTAGCTTCGCAGGATAGCTTATCAAGTCAGATGGCTGGAGTTACTGTCTCTAAAGGAGATGGTGAGGCGCTCTTCTCAGGGAAGAAAAAGAGATGGGACAAGAAGAAGAAGTTGGTTGCTAGTGATGGACCTTCTACTTCATATCAGAAAGAGGAGAGGTATGCTCCTAGGCATGATGGGAAGAGGAAGGAAGGGCCAAGGTGCTATAGATGCAACCAACCTGACCACTTCAACAAGGACAACAAGGTTATCTTTCAGTCGACGAACTTTTCTCATATAAGGAGAAAGGATGAGAACATGGTTGTGACTTCAACAAGTTCTTATGTTGATCGGATGAGAGATAATGATAGTGCAACTATCTAGCATGAAAGACTGTGACACGTCGGGATGGATAAGTTTAAAGAGATGGCGTTGTGGAGCCTTGTGAAAGGCTTGCCTAGGTTGTCCTTCTTCAGCGACGGTCATGTTTGCATGGGATGTCAATACAGTGAGGCTTATCGCTTCGCGTTTGATAAGTCACAGACTGGGTGTTCACAACCATTGGAGTGCGTCCATGGTGAGCTGTTGGGACCGACCGTCACCGCCAGTCTTGGAGGCAGCAGGTTTATGCTGATATTGATTGATGACTACTCGAGGTACACTTGGGTGTACATCATGAAGGAGAAGTCGGACGCATTCTATTTGTTTGTGGAGTTCAAGAAGCTTGTGTAGGGCCGGCTTGTCCTGCGGATCAAGAAGTTGAGAATAGGCAACAGAGGTGAATTTGATTCAACTATGTTCTCTAACTTTTGTAGGAAGAACGGAATCCAGAGAGAGCTTTCTTATGGGCATATTCCACAACAAATTGGAGTAGTAGATCAGAAGATCCATCATTTGACGGAGACCTGTAAGTGTTGGCTTCATGGCAAAGACATTCCTAAGGCCTTCTGGGCGGAAGGGATGGCCTGCGAGGCATATATCATCAATTGGATTCCTCTGAGTCCGATCAACATGAAGTCTCCGGTTGAACTGATGTTCAAGGAGAAGCCCAACATGGAACATCTTCGGGTGTTTGGATCGATGTGTTATGTACACATCCTGAATGCTCTCAGGATAGAGATGGATGCGAAAATGAGGAAGCTTGTCTTCGTGGGCTATGATGAGCAGAAGAAGGGATGTAAGTGTATGGATCCTACTACGGAAAAGTTCGTCGTGTTCAGATATTGTGTCTTCGACGAACTGACATCGTACAGAGGTAGCTCGTCTGTGGAGCTACAGGTAAGCAGGTCGGATGGAGGGTAGGAGGCTGCTGTTAAGGGTCTTCTAATGGAGATGCCTGTGTCACAAGGAGCTCCAGGTTGTTCTAGCTCCAGGGCGGAGGCTTCCAGTTCAGGAAGCACGGGGACCGATGCTCTAGGCTGGAGGACTCTAGTTCAGGAAGCAGGGGGAGTAATACTCCAGGTGCTTCTAGTTTCAAGGTGGAGGCTTCTAGTTCAGGAAGCAGGGAGAGCGATGCTCCAAGTGCTTCTAGTTCCAGGGCGGTGGCTTCTTGTTCAGGAAGTAAGGGGAGCGATGCTCCAGGTTTGCCCAGGAACGGAGCTGGTTCAGAAGGAGAAACAAAGGTGGTTAGACGTGATCAGACTCTTTGGAGATCGAAGAGCATCACCAACCCATCAACTCGATATAGCGAAGAAAATGCGGTGAGCTCGGTCTCTTATTTCTTCGCGGGCCCTCAAATCGAGCGAGAGCCTTCTAGTTTTGAAGAAACCACTGGAGTCAAGGAGGGGGAAGCGCCAAGGATGAGGAGATGACTTCCCTCAGGGGTGATGAGGCTTGTGACCTTGTGCCCAAGGTTGGTGTTACTCCTGTGACGTACAATTGAGTGTTGAAGCTAGAGAAGAAGGCGAAGGGAAGCATGACTCCTTTCAGGAGGTGCTGGAGGGATCCCTTATGGTCTGGTATATGCAGAGCGAGGACTATATCGCAGACATCTTCTCGGTGCTGTTATCGGAGAGGTCATGTTCATGGTTACGGGGACTGCTGGGGATGGTCATCACTTCTCACTTCAAGGGGGAGTGTTGAAAATCATGAAGTGAAAATGGTGGACTGGGCAACCTAGGCGACATGTTTGCGCGACCTGTGCGGACAGGACTGGCGGTTAGCCAAGTCGCCAATGGTGCTGCAGTCAGCTTGTGCTCTGGCGGCCTGGGCGGTCTGTTCGCGCAGTCGGTGCAGATAGAGGAGATGGCTATCCAGGTTGGGTTATGTTCAGTCGGCAGTTGGTTCCCAGAAGGTAATCAGGCGGATATGATTGCTATCCGAGGAGCTCACCAAAACTGACGAGGTGCGAACTCGGTTGAAGTTCGCGGAGTCCGGGTTGCTGGCTGGACCAGAGCTCGGGAGATCGGCATAGCGTGTGCCTTAGTCTAGCTCTGGTAGCGGGGTTGGTGGTAACCGTGGAGTTCGCCGGTTAGAGCGTACTGGTGCAGGAGTTCGCTGGGTTGTGCGGTTTGGCTCAGTCCGGGAGATCGCGCGGTCTACGCGGACTGATATCTCTGTCCGCCGTGTTTGGCAGTTAGCCTTGTGTTCCTTGGCTGTGAGCTCGGGATATGCGGACTGGAGTGGTGTCTGTAGGTGCGAGAGGGCTGGAGCAGAGTCCGGAGGTGGGCGGACTAGGGCAGAACTCGCAGAGTTCGCCTGTATGGCGATTAAGTCTTGTTGGGCCTTTGGCGACAAGGCGAATAAGCTTAGTATCTGGCGTTGGTGGTGCGACCTTGGCGGATTGGCTGTCTTGCCGAGTTGCGACAGTCTGGTTTTGTATCCGCGGCTTGGTGGATACACTTGGTGCTCGCCGCAAGATAGGTTGGTGATCCTATCAGCTAGGGTGGTGATCACACTCCTATCCGCGCCTATAAATAGGACCCCCTATCACATCAATTTACATCCAACTGAACAGTAAGTGAACTCATGCATAGTTGCTGCGGTCAGATTTTTCTAGTCGTACGATTTGGAGTGTTGACCGGTTTGTGTTGTGCAGGTTATGCGGGTAGCCATGGAAAGCCAGGCACTTGGTTCTGACTTTGGTCAGTGACAGTACGGACTCTGTGATTAGCATCCAGCGGTTAGTAGTAGGTCGCGGTTTGCGGCTAAGCGGTCTTCTCTTCTTCAACTTGTTTCCCAGTTCAATAAGTTGTCCGCTTCTAGCATCTTGGTTCAGTTCGGTAGCAGCAGGTGGCACGATCTGGCGGCTAGACAATCGTGCGGTTAGGCAGATTGCAGATCAGCAGATAGAGTTCAGTATCAGAATAACGGACAGTCCACGCGGCTAGGTTGCGGTTTGGCGACTTTGCAGTTTCAATGGACTCCGTAGCGGTTAGCAGTAGAGCCGACGGTTACTCCTTGAGTCCACACGGCTTATTTTCTTGGCTTGTATTTTTTCTTGTCATCGGGTATATTGGTGAATCATGTCTCGCTCTGTAAAGATTTTTTGGTAGTACAAGATTCTTGCTCTTTTGTTTGCATCTGGCTTACTTAGGCTAAGATACGTTGAGTGTTCCTGCGGCTGGTTTCCCGTTTTCCACAATCACAAATTTTTTACACGTGACTGTAGGTCACAAATTTGAGTTCTTCGCTTCGCCTTAACCTGTAAACCTGCACACTATACCAAACACAAATGTGATCAAATACAACCTGAGAATTTATATTATCAAACTGAGGATGTGTGAACCGTCGGCTCCAACAATTATTATAAAATCCTTGTGTATTAATTATTTAACAAAGGCTCTGTTTGGAAGAGTAGTTGCTGATTGAGAATTTGCTGATCGTGTAGAGCTCATTATGCAGATCTCTTTGAAAAGCTATATATTTTTGAAAAGGTGTAGCCTATTTGGAAGCTATTTTGAAAAGTTATCCCAGATTCTTCTCCACTCCAACAAGTAGTATAGGTAAAGGATTATCCATGGTAATAGATCTGAAGGGCCGCCGACGTGAGAGATGGAGGAGGCGGGATCGAGCGATGATGGCCATGGAAGAGAAGAATCGGAGGAGTATAACACTCTGACGAGGGTACTAGGCTCCGACGAGAGCGAGAGGAGGCGGGATCGAAGGCATTTCTACGAGAGATCGTCAGATAACAGCGTCGGCTGTGGAGATCGCTAGATAACCGCGTCAGCATTTCCCTAATGACCTTGCCCTTATTTCGGCTCTGCCCTCCCAAAGGTGCTCTATTGTCGGCGAAGAAGACCTGTCTGATGTATGAGCTTGGTCTCCTCCTGTTTCTTCCTCCGTAGTCGCGATAATAAGGTTGATCGGACTGGGGGAAGACGACGGGATGGGAAATCCAAACCGCTAAAAGTGCTTATACGGGAGCTGGACGCAGGGGGGGTAGCGCTTCAAAAATCTATTAAAATGGTCTTTTTCCATCCGCAATTTTCAAAAAGCTGCATACCCGAGCTGTTGAAAATTATGAAGTGAAAGTGGAGGTTGATCAAGCAGATCGCGCGACCTGAGCGGACTGTCTGACGGACTGGTGTCGCGGTCTAGGAGGACAGTGGTGGACTGGTGTTGCGGCCTAGGCGATCTGAGGTTGCGGTCTTGGTGTTGGTTATTCCCTGATGTAACCGGGCGGATAGGAGGTTTGTCCGCAGAATGTGGCAGACTCTCTCTCTGAGTCCGCGTTATTTGCTCTTGATCTCCGGAGGAGCAGCTTACTGACGGTTTGGTTTAAGAGCTGGCGGACTGATGTCTTTTTCGCTGAGCTCGCACCATGTGTTTGGCGGGTTGATGGACTTGGTCACACACCGTGACAAGTCCAAGGTGTTCGCATTGTCCGATGTTGACCGGGCGGAATGCCTGTTGGTCGTGGACATATTGCGGAGTGGTGCAGTGTTCGCAGAGTCTGCAATGTACGTTGTGACCAGGCGGTCTACCTGTTGGTAGTGGACATGCTGCGGGCTGTTTCTGTGTTCGCAGAGTCCGCTGTGACCGGGCGGTTGCTTGTTGTTCGTGGACGTATGTTTACGGACTGGTGCAGTGTCCGCTTCTTAGTGCGGATTGGATCCTTGCCTTGGTGCGTGGTGGTCTTAATTGTCCGGCCTTGTCCTTGTGGACTGGGCAGACTGCCTTGTGCGAAATGGAAATCTGGCTATCTAGGCCAGATGTTTTGGCGGTTTTGTTCGCGAGTCCGGCATTGTTGATTCGGTCAATGCGGACTCGGCGGACTGGCTGTGCTAGCTGCGATCAAAGGGCGGTTACCCTATCTCATAGGGCGGTGACCACACTCCTCACCCCGCCTATAAATAGGACCCCCCCAGCATTTCATTTGCAACAGAGTGAACAGTAAGTTGAACTTGAATTAAGTGCCGCGGACTCGATTTTCCTATCAGCGCGGTTTGAGCAGACTTAACCGGTTGCTGTTTGCAAGTGGCGCGGCTAGTACTGTGGAGCCAGGAGTTTGGTTTTGACTTCGGTCAGGCTCAGTGAAGTTTGTGGACTGCGTTTTGCGATTTACCAGTTTTCTTTTTGCTTCAATTTTCCAAGTTCAATAACATGTCCGCTGGACTCGGCGGTTAGGCGGCCTGTTCTCCAGTTCGGCAACAGCAGTGGTTCAGGGAATAACGGTGTGTCCCCGCGACCTCGCAGTCTCGGCCGACTCCGTTGTTCAGTTCGGCTTCAGCAGCAGTTCAGGCGGTCTCTGCGACTTCTGCGGACAGGCGGTCTCCAGTTTTCTGTCCGCCCGAATTGATACTTGTATTTTTTCTGCTTTCCCTAGTGTACTGGCGAAATCATGTCTCCCCATGTATACCTCGCTCTATAAAGAAGTTTGATATATTCATGATCTGCTTGTCTCTGTCTTTGCATCTGGTTGATTGAGTTACTTCCTGGTGTCCGCTTGGTCAAGTTGTGATCTTGATAGTTCTGAAGATATTAATTTGGTGTTTAAACTATCTTGCTGAGCTTCTTGAGAAAATTCAACACGAAAAACCTAAAATCAACTCTGACGGCTGAAATAGAGATTTTCCACTTTTCCGGCCATCAAAGCTGTGTCAAACAAAGCCAAAATGTAGCACAATTCATAGAGTAAGCATACATAGTGCATGCAAGGCTAGCTAGCTTAATAGCACATCCATCTAATAAATCTGCTAATTAATTACATGCATACCCCACATGATGCTTGTATGGCCACACGATCCCTAAATCTAATAATGCTTTAATTAATTTCCTTACCGCATCATAGCTTTCAACAAATAAAAATTAATGCAGCAAATCAAAATTACTATATCGCCCCCAATCTTTCCGTACAACAAATAAATAAATATGCGTAAAAAGTAGATACGCGTGCGTAATTGGCATGGAAATGACATATAATCTCTTCCTACGCTTCATTTGTTTCGTCATTTTTGTCGGGCGTTTTTCGCAAATGTCCCAGGAATACCGGGTAAACAAACGATCTCGCCGGGCATTTGCCACGTCTCCTTCCGCAGCAAAGAGGAAAAGCCGCAGGTTTCCTCCGTTTCGATCCCCGCCTCTCCCCCTCCGATCCGAAAGCTGCTTCTCTTCATCCGCCGTCTCTGCCCGCCACCACCTCACCAAATAAAGCCTTAATTGACTATCGATTTTCTGTATGGTAATTAACTATTTAATTTTTGTCTCTCTCCCCTCTCTAAAGCCTTTCTCTCTCTAAAACCTATCTTCTCTAAATTTAACACGAGCATTAGTTCAAATTACTAGCATTTTAAGTGTTATCCATGAGAGAGAGGAAAAAAGTGATACGTTTTCCCACCTAATTTTAGGTGTGTGATTAAATACGCAGAATTGTTTTTGAGGAATACCTAATATTCAAAAAATACTGTCTTAATTGTGAAACACAACAGTATTTCGATCAATAATGTTATTTTTACAGTAACCAACGAATTTGATGCATATGAAAATCACGATATTAAATGAGAAAAACACACCTAAAATGATTTCCCTCCTGAATTTTTATCACTTTCCACTCTTTCTAAACCTCCCTTTCTCTATCAAAGTCTCTCTCTCTAAAACCCATCTTCTCCAATATCAGGATCCTCTTCTCGAGAGTTAATATCAGCATTACTTCAAAACAGCAGCATTTTAATTTTAAAGTGTGTTCTGTGATATTCATAGAGTAATTTCGAGTTGAATATGTATCTCTCTCCTCTGTCTCTCCTCTCTCTTCTCTCTCTCCTCTCTCTTCCTTCTCTCCTCTCTCTGTCTCTCTCTCTCTCTAAAACCTCTCCTCCTAAATTAAATAATTTGAACAGTAATTCAAAACACCCGCGTTTTCAAGTATATGATTGTGAGATTCATAGAGTAATTAATTCCCTCTTGCAATCTTGTCTGTTTCCTCTCCCCCTCTCTCTCTCTCCAAAACTCTTTCCTCTAATTTCTCTCTAATAAACCCTCTCTCTCTCTCTCTCATGCCTCCTCCTCTCTTTCCCCTCTCTCTCTCTCTCTAAAACCAGAAGAGCAGAACTGCTTATTGGGAGCATGGCAACCCGATCAACAAGTGTTGCCTTCCTCACGCCAACCCACGCCTCCACTCAGCCTCGTGACTCTAACAATTTCAACCCCGCCGCTTGTCCTCTTCCTCCTCCTCTTCTTCTCTCTCTCTCTCTCTCTCTCTCTCTCACCAACCTTATACAATCTCTCTATCTCTCTCTCTCTCTCTCCCATCAGTCATCATGCATCTACTCACCATATGTCGTTGAACCACTCATTGATTCATTCCCAACCCCCCCAAAATAAAACCCATCTAACCACGCTTAATATATAAAATCCTTCTCCTTCTCTTCCGCCACCTAAAATCCCTCCCTCATGGAAACCCCTTCCCCTCCTTCTCCACCCATCCCCTGCAAGCCCAGGCCAAATAAGAGGAGAAAGAACGACGCCACTTCCCCGAAGAACAATGCCATGAAGAGAAGCTCCATCTATAGAGGTGTCACTAGGTACTACTCTTTTAATTTTATACATTTATTTATATATATATATATATTTTAATCTTCATAAATTATTATTATTCTTATTTTCATATTTATTTATATGCATGGATGAAAAAAATACCCTCAGGCATAGATGGACTGGAAGGTATGAAGCTCATCTGTGGGACAAGACCAGCTGGAACCACATGCAGAACAAGAAGGGCAGACAAGGTATATATGCATTATAAACATATATTTATATATTTAGGCTCTGTTTGGGGGGACTTATTTTTACCGATCAAGCGGTTACAACCGCATAAACCGGACCTTAATTAAGGTGAAAATAAGTCTCAACGGAGCGTTAGTCTCTTTTACCCCTCTATCTTTGCAATATTACAAATTATACCCATAAATTAAATGCATGCACAACAATACTCTCCACATGCATGGTATGAAATCTAGGCTTCGAAGCTTCGTTTGACGCGGCTTATTTGCTCTGATGAATTTGATCAAAAAAACGTCATTATTATAGAATGTATGTTTTTTGCGAGAGAAAGATTATGACCGCTACAAAGTTAATAAATTAATTTTGAGCATAAAATGCATGAAATTTTTTAGGTGATGTATGGCGTTAACGAACGACGGTTCATGCCCACCGCATTCATGACCGCTACCAATGTGCCCAGACTTCACCTAAAAATATGCTTGCATTTTATGCTCAAATTAAACAAGTATATTTTCTTGGCAATGGTCATAACTTTTTTCTTGCCAGGCATACATTCTATGATTATGGCTTTTTTAACTAAATTTACCATAGCAAATAAGCTGCGCCAAAGGAAGCCCTAATTAAACTCATATGAGTTTTTTTTTTTTTGCAATTTTAAGAGATAGAGATGTGCAGCTTGTAATTATGCAAAATTAATTATATGAGCTGATTATGAGATTTTATTTATTTGGGAAATTTAATTATTTTTTATTTTTTTCATGATTTGGATCAATATTTGTGGACCGGTTCATCAGTTTACTTGGGTAAGTACTGTCTTATATATAATGTTTTTTTTTAACATTTTTAGGCTTTCTCTGGCACAGTGGCATGAGTTAAACCGTCATTCATTAATAATCACCTAAAGAACTTCATCCATTTGAACATAAAAGTGGATGAAATTTCATAGGTGGGCCATT
The DNA here is from genome assembly GCA_039513925.1 of Platanthera zijinensis. NCBI lineage: Eukaryota > Viridiplantae > Streptophyta > Magnoliopsida > Asparagales > Orchidaceae > Platanthera > Platanthera zijinensis. Next base: position 42,800,538 of record CM077093.1, read on the forward strand.
AAGAAATGACAGTTTAACCCTCGTGTTCACGACCACCACCATCGTAGCTAGGCTCCGTTTGGCACGGTGGTGACGGTCGTAAACGCATGAGTTAAAATGTCATTCGTTAAGGATCACCTAACAAACATCATTCGTTTGAACTTAAAAGTCGATGAAGTTCCTTAGATGAGCGTTAACGAATGACAATTTAACCCCGTGTTCATGACGCTACCACCGTGCCAAACGGAGCCTTAATTATGATGGTGATGCTGATGATCTGATTGCATGAATGGATGGTTGTGATTTGGTGAAGGGGCGTATGATGATGAGGAGGCAGCAGCTCATACTTATGATCTTGCGGCGCTTAAGTACTGGGGCCCTGAAACAGTTCTTAATTTTCCTGTAATATATTTTTTATTTACTTATTTATTAATTTTTTTATAAAAAATAATTAAAATTATATGTTTATATTTTATGAAGGCAAGTACATATTTGAAGGAGTTCGAAGAGATGCAGAGCATGTCGAAGGAAGAATATTTAGCTACGCTCAGGCGCAGGAGCAGTGGCTTCTCCAGGGGAGTCTCCAAATATAGAGGTGTTGCCAGGTATATATTTTTTTTATTTTTTTAATATACTAGTGACAGCGCACACGGAGAACCACCGACAGTATTCCGACCTGACAGTGTCGTGGCACGACGACGCTCCGTCAACTCCCACCCCTGAAGCGCATTAGAAGATTGACTAACAACCGGAGTATTGAACTTTGGGGGTGCGAGCGAAGCCGCCCCGCGACACCGTCGTGATTGAGTACTGTCGCGGCAGCAAGATGTTTCAATTCCCCGCGTAATGTCACTCGTAATATTATTGATTTCAACTTAAAATTTTAGCATACATATTTGTATACCCATATATATCATAAAATTGTAGTTGTCCTATAAAAATTGTTTGCTTTGATTGATTAAGAATATTATAGGCATCATTTTACTTTTTATATAATTGTGTTTGAGCAAGTTAGTTTTTTTTTAAAAACTAAACCTCATAGGATGAACGGCTACGATTGTTTTGATGGTCCTTATGTTATATTTCAAAGTATTTCTTTGTATATACTTGAGATATAACTAATAGTAATAATATTAAAAAATTATTCTTTATAATATTGTTTTATTTATACGCGACAAATATATATTGTGGGAGTAAATATTTGCATCTATTGCATTTTAATACAACTTATTATTACAAGTTCTTAAAGTTAATTAAATGTAGGTAGGCAGGTAGGGTTGCTTGGGTAGGACTATTTATGTCCCATCAAACAAGTTATTATATATTTTTCTTAAAATTTATGCCAAATTTAAATTATGCATAGTTTTGCTAAAATTGAAAAGAATAATCAACAGCAATCTTATAAGCCGTATGATTTTGGATATTAGCAGTTCATTCATGCCTGTGGTTCAAATTATATTCGCAGTTCAAAATATTAGCAATCTTAAAACAAGACTTTGGTTCCGTTTGGGGGGATTTATTTTCACCGGTCAAGCGGTCACGACCGCATGAACCCGACCTTAAATTAAGGGTCAAAATAAATCCCCCCAAACGAAGCCTTTGTTTTAGGAATTAAACTCCGTTGTAGAACATGAAAATGTTGTTTTGAACTGTTAAATTTTGAATTTAATTCAAATTTGTTCATTAGGCTCTGTTTGGCACGGCGGTGCGGCATTGATGATCGTGAACTATGAATTATGAATCATTGTTCATTAACGTCTGACCTCACATAAAGAACTTCATTAGTTTATGTTTAAAATAGTTTTCGTTTCTTGGTGACAGTCATAATTGTTGTCATGCCAAAAATGCATTTTAGGACACTGATATTTTTGTCCAAAACAATGGAGCAAAAAGACCGCTTCAAACCAAGTTTTAGGCCTTTGTTTGGCATGGTGACATCGGCCGTGAACGCGGTGGTCATGATCGTTGTTCATGAATGCCCGACCTCACCTAAGAAAATTCATGCATTTTATGCTCAAATTAAACTAGTTTGTTTTCTTGGTAGCGGTCATAACCTGTGTCTTGTCAAGCATACATTCTATGATATTGTTTGGCGCAGCTTATTGATTTGGGTCAAAAACGTCATTATCATAGAATGTATGTTTGACAAGACAGGTTATGGCCGCTATTAAGAAAATAAACTAGTTTTGAGCATAAAGTGCATGATTATTTTAGGTGAGGTTCAACGGTTCATGACCACCGCATTCACGACCGTCACCATCGCGCCAAACAAAATCTTAGGCTCCGTTTGAAATGGTAATGGTGGTCATGAACATGGGGGGTTAAACAATCATTCGTTAACGCCTACCTAAAGAATTTCATCCACTTTTATGTTTAAACGGATGAAGTTTGTTAGGTGGTCCTTAACAAACGACGATTTAGTCCTTGCGTTTGCGACCGCCACCACCGTACCAAACCGGCCTTAGTTTTTTTTGAGCGGTGTTATGGACATCGCTTACAGTCAACGACTATGTACAATTCAAGATGACTATGTACAACCAAATTATATTATGCACAACCTAAATTATTATTTGCAATCAATTACTAATAAACAAATCACTTAAACATGTAATAAATTTTAAAAACATCCGTGGTAAAAATTAATTCATTAAACCGTCAGTTGCATAAATTATTTGAGTCCAAAATAATGTGTGCAATTTAACTGACTGTTTAATTAATTAAATAGTGATGGAAATTAATTTCGAAATTAATTTTCACTATTTGAGCCTCAATAAAAGCTAGCACAATAGATGTTCTTTTTAACAGCATACATCTAATGCACGCTTGATAACAACGATCGGCCAGAGTGATTAATTGGGCTACCTGTCCGGAGAAGATCACAATTGGGGAAGACGGAGACAACAACGATCGGCCGGAGAGTTTCAGGGCTTGGGGAAGACGGCCGCAATTGGGCCTTCACTCCGATCAGGATTGGGGAAGACGGCAGCAACAACGATCGTCCGGAGAGTTTCAGGGCCTTCACAAATCACAGCTGATCGGGACTGGGAAAGACGTCGACAACATCGATCGGCCACTGGAGGAGGGTTTCGGGGCAGCGACAGCGATCGGGACTAGGGAAGATGGCGGGCGAACGGTGAACCATAAATGGCGGATCGGGATGGGCGGTACTTGGTGTTTCGGGGAAGATCGGGCCGGGGAAGTTTTTAGAGTTTTTTAATAGAGTTAAAGGGGATGTTCATAGTCAATTAAGGTGTGTCCATGACACGGTTTATTTTTTTAACTTTGGCCACTAGCAATACAGTAGATTTGAAAATCATAAATTTATTTTTCAAATAACATTTTTCGATTTTTGTAATTACTAGAACAATATTAATTGCTTGAGAAATTATTTTTAATTGCAGGCACCATCATAACGGTAGATGGGAGGCAAGGATCGGTCGCGTACACGGCAACAAATACCTCTACCTGGGAACCTTCAGTAGAGTCTCCTCCCATTCCATTCCTCCATATAAAAATACAAGAAAATACATTTAATTTCATAAGAATATATATATGTATATAGATTTTAGTGACATTTATATGCCAAAAGAAGAATCGGCCTTCATATACTAATGAACATGTTTGCTCTCAGGCACACAGGAAGAGGCAGCGCAGGCCTACGACATAGCCGCGTTAGAGTATAGGGGCCCTAACGCGGTGACCAACTTCGACATCAACTGCTACGTGGGCCTTCAATCGCAGTCGATCTCGATTCCCGAGATCGACCCGGCGGTTATGCCGTCTCCCTCTGCGTTAGGGATGACTCGCGACCGCCAATTCATCCATTCGAGCGAGGACCTCTCGGCCAGCAATGGACGTTGCGACAATATCGACGTCATGGATGAATTCGCCGACTTTCTATGGCCAGGCATGGACCAGAAGTTCGACTCATTGGATGAAGTCTGCATGGAGACTAATGCAAACCTTTATGATTTCTTCGATTGCGACGGTTTTGAGGCCGACATTGATCATCTTTTCGAGGCGATTGAATCCGATAATCGGCGTGGCATTGGTGTCGATATCGACCGAAGTGATGCTAGCAACAATGACGGTGGTGGTGGTGGTGGTGGTGGATTGGTCGAAGAACGGGCGGCCTCCACAGTTGTTGCCTCATCCTATCCTCCTAGGGTCAGTATATGCTCTTAGATTTGGACCTAATTGAGTTTATTTGGGGTTAGTTTGTGTTTGTCATGATTTGACTCTTAATTTTTTTTTTAATGTTTAGAAGTAGTGAGAAGAATTCTGATTTGATCATATTGATTAGTTGGGGTGCATGTTTTCTGTGTTAGCTAGAAGTAATGAGAAGATTTCAGACTTGATCAGTGCATATGATAGTGTTTAATTTGTAGCTACTTAACACTTTATTTATTTAATTAAAACATGTCAATTAATCATTTATAAAATGACTTGTGTTAATTTATATATTTGTGAGAAATTAAATTTGATGTTTTGAGCTAGTCCTTCGCCATTCAAAACCGCTCAAACCTAAAGCCTCCCACACATAAAACTTTACCTTGACTTCCCGATTTAGCTCTCAGCATTTTCGAGAAAGAGAGAGAGCGTCGAGCATGGATGGGGGTCAAACAGACACCCTGCATTGCATGGAGGAGGAGAGCGATGAAAGTACTATCGTGCAGGTCACCCCCCTGTGCTCTTCAACGGTGCGGAGATGCAAATTTGGCACTCAATCGGGAGAAATGCAACTTTATGGTCCGAGAGGGATTAGCCCTCAAACAAAAAGTTTTGAGTAAATGGATCGAGGCACTCAACTGAGAGAAGTGCAACTTTAGGACAAAAAGTTTTAAGCACTCAACTAGGAGAAGTGCAACTTTATGATATTGAGGGATTAATCCCCCGTGCACTGTCACCTCTGTGTGTATGTGAATACATAAATCAGTGGACTTGTTCCCAAAATACTGGATTTATATTTTTATTTATTATAATTTTTTGTAATTTGCATTTTTGTGTAGAATTTTCTATTTTCCCGTCAAAATACATAAATTATTCTTTCAACTTTAGCCTACATTTAAAATTGAACCAAATTTGTTCTTTTTTATAGGACAAATTGTTAGGATATTTGGTGTATATGTCCGCGCGTGTCTGGACCGACTCGGAATGACCCATTGGGTTTCGTGTCACTAGGGTGTAACGGCTCTACGCTGGAGATACTATATAAGGCCATTCCACATTTGATGAGCCTTAGTGGACTATCTTGAGCGGAGCCTCTAACATTCTCAAGATAATTTTTAGGTTTTCGCTCTCGTTTTCACGCCCGCTCCTGATCGTCTTTTTCTTTACCGCCGCCGTTCGCGAATTTCTGGAGCCGCTTCAGTGTTCACTCGATTCCCGTCGGCGTGGTCTCTCAACATCACGTGTTTTTCGCCGACGTGGATTGCTGGAAGGAAGAAATCGCGTGATTTTGCGTCGGCGTGGTCGCTGTTTGGAGATCCGGTCAGGCTCTCGATCCAGATCTGGATTAAAAAGGTGATCTCGGGGGATCTTGTCTGCGTCGGTCTCTTCCTTATTTGGGCGGTGTTGCTGCAGAGTGGTGGTGGTTCTAGGCGGTGTTCTGATTGCAGGTCTCTGCAGATCGCCGGAATAAACTGTTATGCTCCCCACGCCTTGTTAGATCGGCTGATCCCCACGCCAAATCTGCTATTTCTACACCTGGATTTCATTGTTTGGATCCATTCTTGCTGGATCTAATTCAACTCGCTTATCTCAGATTCAGTCAATAAACAAAAAAAAAAGGGGAGAAGGTTGTGTGTTTCCGGCTATTTTTCTAGAGCAGATCGGGAGGAGCTTTTCCTCTCCAGGTCGTGGAAAGTCGTTCGCCCCGAACAGTGCGCCACTCCCGTCTCCATCAAAATCGCGAATCCTTACTGTTGATTCCTGCTGCAGTTTTAATCAGGAAAAAGAGAATGCTCCTTGTTGAATCTCTATAGGGCTGAGATCCAGTGAGCAGAGATCGGATTTTCACAGCCTTGGCCAGTGCTGGTTTGGCCCCTTCTCCATATAGTGCAGCAGATCAAGCCTACTGTTGTCGGATTCCATAGCTCATTTTCAGATTTTGTGAAGATCTGAAAGTAGATATCAAGTGAAGAGTTTTGTCGTGGATTTTTTTTTTTTCGTATTTGTGCAGTTAAAGCTTGGAGGAGCAAAACAAATTAATTCTATTGGATTGGATCCGAAGCTTTGGACTCGTCTCCACACGGTTCAGGTGACCTCGTTCTAGCATTTCTTATTTCTGCTTAAATCTAGTGCGATGTCGAAGAAAAGCGCGCTCGACACTATAAAATTGCAATCGTTCGACGCCTCCGATTTTCTCAGTTGGAAAATTCAAGTCCAACTAGGAATGAAGGAACGCGAGATCTTCTATACTGTTCAGAGCGATTTCGCTTCTACTGTCGAGGACGTGGACGAATACCAGTGGAACAAGGATGAGGATTTCTGTAGGGATTACTTGTTGAATTCCCTGAATCCCCGTCTCGCGCTGACCTATCATGCTTACAAAACTGCAAAAGAAATTTGGGATCGACTGAACGCGCATTTCCAGAAGGAGGAAGGATTGTCAAAGTCGCTCATCGGAGAGAAGTTCTTCAACTTCAGATTCAAAGCGAACGTGCCTATCACTTCTCAACTCTTGGAGCTGGTCAACCTGCGTCAAAAGCTGGATGATGATCATTCGAAGATGGACGACAGCCTCTTTGTGTACATGATTCTGAGTAAGCTGCCTCCTGAGTGGCTCTTTTTCAAGACTGAGATGCATCGACTGAAAGAGAAGATCAGTTTGGATGAACTCAAAAGGTTCATCCATATTGAGGACCAAAACATCGCTGGGAAAAGCATAGAGCAGGTTGCGCAGCCCTCACAGACTGTCAACTTCGTTTCACGTCCTAGCAAGTCTTCTAGGAAGCCCCCGGCACCTAAGGGTGATACTCACGCACCGTTGGCGGTCAAAAAGCCTTCTCTCAAAAGGAAGAAGGGCAAGTGCCACAACTGCGGCAAATGGGGTCACTGGGCCGCTGAATGCAAGGGTCCGAAAAGACAAAAAGAAGAAGCCCCACAAAATGTGGCGAACATGGTGGTCGACAACTCTGATCCCAAGTCCTTCGTGGCTATGATTGGGAGTAGTCACCGCAGTGCGTCGTCTGAGTGGTGGCTGGACAGTGGTGCTACCTGTCACGTCACGAATGACATGAGTCTTCTCTCAAAGGTCACAACAGTCAAGGAAAAAGTCGAGAACTGCAATGGAGGAGCGACAGATGTTACTCATGCTGGGACTGCAGAGCTAGTCCTCTCTTCAGGTAAAACTTTAATTTTACAACATGTTAAAGTAGTTCCTAATTTAACTAAGAACTTGATTTCTATGAGTTTGCTTGATAAAGCTGGAATGTCTTTCACAACCATGAACGGTAGAATGACTTTATCTGTCAATTCTCACTACTTTGGTTGCGCTTATCTGATCAATGGTATGTATAGACTTAGCCTAGATAACGAGTGTATAAACCAAGTGAGTTCAACTCTGATTGATCCGAAGTTATTACACAATAGACTTGGACACATTCACTATAAGAAGATGCGAGATCTAGCTAGGAGTCAGAACATTCCATTAGATCTGTCTATTCGATTTGATAGGTGTGAGGTTTGTGCCCAGACTAAGATCACTAGAAACCCTTTCAAGACCGTTTCTAGGAGCACACAACTTCTGGAGTTGATACATTCCGACCTCTGTGATTTCCGCAGTCACGCCACAAGAGGGGGAAGGAAATATCTAATTACTTTCATCGACGATTTTTCCAGATATTGTCATGTTTATCTATTGAAATCGAAAGATGAGACTTTTGAGACCTTCAAGATTTTCAAATCTCGGGTAGAAAATCAATTAAACTTAAAGATTAAGAGATTTAGAAGTGATCGAGGAGGAGAGTACACTGCAACTGGGTTTAGGGACTTTTGTGCCTCTGAGGGCATAATCCTAGAAACCACAGCTCCTTACTCACCCCAGTCAAACGGCATCGCTGAGCGTAAGAATAGAACTTTAACAGAGATGTTGAACTCTATGCTCCTTACAGCTGGCATGCCTAATTCCTTTTGGGGGGAAGCAGTCCTAACTGCAAATCACATTCTAAATAGAGTGCCTCATTCAAAGCTCAACTCTACTCCGTATGAGTTGTGGCATGGGCATCCCTGTAGATATGACACTCTAAAGACTTGGGGCTGTATTGCTTATGTAAGAATACAAGACCTTAAGAGACCTAAGGTGGGACCTAGAACAACGACCTGCGTTTATCTAGGTAGTGCAGAAGATAGTGCAGCTGACCGGTTTTTGGATCTATCCACTAATACAGTGATAGAGTCTAGAGACGCTATTTTCTTTGAACACAAATTTATCAAAGATCATGGCTTGACCGTCTCTGGGTCTACTGACATGATTTCAGAATCTACGGTAGAACCTGAAGCTGGCCCCTCTGGCACTGCTCCTCAACCTCTAGAGGTGGAACCTGTTCCTCTTAGAGTATCTACAAGAGACAGAATCCCTAAGGATTTTGGTGAGAATTTCGTCACCTACCACTTAGAGGATGATCCATTCTCCTATCAGGAAGCAATGCGATCTAGAGATGTGTTAATGTGGGCAGAAGCCATCGATGATGAGATGAACTCGCTGCTACAAAACAACACTTGGCATCTAGTTGACCTGCCGAAAGGAGCTAAAGTCCTAGGATGCAAGTGGGTACTGAAGAAGAAGTTACACAGTGATGGGTCTATAGCCAGATATAAAGCACGTCTAGTAGCTAAAGGTTATAAACAACAGGGGGGAATTGACTACTTTGACGTCTATTCACCTGTATGCCACCTATCCACTATTAGGATTCTTCTTGCCTTAGCCTCTATCGAGAACTTTATAGTTCATCAGATGGATGTAAAGACAGCCTTCTTAAATGGAGAGCTTGATGAGGAGATCTACATGGCACAACCTGAAGGTTATGTACATAAAGATCTAAGAGATAAAGTGTGCAAACTCGATAAATCGATCTATGGTCTTAAACAAGCACCTAAGATGTGGCACATTAAATTTGATCAAGTGGTAAAGAGCGTTGGATTTCAGTCCAGTCTCTCAGACAAGTGTCTCTACTACCGCTCGATGTCAAATCAAACAGTCATCATATGCCTGTATGTGGATGACATGTTGATTCTGGGGTCAGACCTTGCCGCAGTGAGGGATACTAAATCCGCTCTCGCGAAAGCGTTTGATATGAAGGACCTTGGTCCTGTAGATACCCTGTTAGGTATGAAAGTTAGAGTACATAATGGACGTGTCACTCTAAGTCAAGCTCATTATATTGAGCAGATTCTCACTACCTGGGGTTATAAAGATTGTAGGCCGGTTGAAACACCAATTGATCCAAATGTCAAGTTGAGTCCGAATGAAGGGACCAGCGTTGATCAAGTAAAGTACTCGAAGATCATTGGTAGTCTCATGTATGCCACAAGTTGTACAAGACCAGACATTGCCTTCTCGGTTGGCATGCTGAGTCGCTTTACCAGTAGTCCAGGCAAAGAGCATTGGGATGCCTTAGATCGGCTGATGAGGTACCTGAAAGGTACTAAAGATCACGCTCTGTGCTACACTGGTTACCCTCCTACGTTGGAAGGATACTCTGATGCCTCCTGGTGTTCAGAAGTTGGGAACAGCAAGTCCACCAGTGGATTTATTTTCACTCTGGGTGGCGCTGCAGTCACTTGGAAGTCCAAGAGACAGACTTGTATAGCCTTGTCGTCTATGGAAGCCGAGTTGTTTGCCTTAGCTTCAGCTGGTGAAGAGGCAGATTGGATCAGGAATTTGGTTCTAGACATTCCCTTGTCTAGACTTCAAGTCAATTCTCTGAGCCTGTACTGTGATAATCAAGCAGCAGTCCAAGTCGTGAAGAATGTCCTTTTTAATACTAAGAGGCGACATGTACGATTGAGACACGCTCTACTGAATTATCTGAAAGAACAAGGCATTATCACTTTGGTCGATGTGCGATCGAAGGATAATCTGGCTGATCCACTGACGAAAGGAATGCCTAAAGACTGATCAATCAAAACAGTGGGGGAAATGGGACTCAAGGCGTTTTAAGTTCAGCCTTAGTTTCAAGGTTAGGCGATTCAGTTCCGCCTTTGTCCAAATGTTTTGATTTTTCCACTTTCCTTTGTCAAAGCAAGCGTGTTGTGCTCCGCTGATGTTCGGGGTTGCTGAGTACGAATCTGGTGAGTTGTTTCATTCCACATTTGATGTTAACAACTTCATCTGGTTTCGTCTTCCTTATCTAGGAGGAGAGTGTTATTCCACATTTGATAACACAATCTGACTAGGTTTGGCTCTTCTTCTGTTTATTGGTTCCATTCCACTTTTGATGAGTTCCAATTAATTTTAGAAGAACAGTAACCGTGACATTCCACATAGGAACACAGATACAGCTGCGGTGTCCAGAAGTCTGAAATCGTTTCTTTTGGAAACAGATAACAGATTCTGAGGTAGAACCTAAATACTCTACACATGCTTTCTCATTCTGTACTACGTTCATATAAGTAGAACTAGATACTTGTACATTTTCCAAGGTTGAATTCATTCTGAATGAATTTCTATGTTGGAAATTACAGGGGCTGTTGCCGATGGAGGAGCACTTGCAGGTTGGGATCCAGAGGAGGATGACCTGCTGGACGATGACGTCTAGAGTGTTTGTTTGGTTTCTTTTCCTTCTGCTTAGAGCACTGTTTAGCTCTCCTTTCCTTCACTTGTTTTGTTTGGACTTTCTTGCTCTTTAGTTGGTCATGAGACACTAGGTGTTCTGGTACCTGTGCTGTGATTGTACTTTTGACTTTTGTTATGATGCTGCTGAGATTTTCTGTTTATTCTTATGCATGCATACAACTGATTTGTTTAACGTCCAATATGTTCTGACAAGTGTGATGGACACGGTTGTGTATTGAGTCGAATTCTGGTTGAATATTACACACACCACCCTCTTTTCCGACGTCGGTTTCACCGCGGACATAGGAGGAGATTGTTAGGATATTTGGTGTATATGTCCGCGCGTGTCTGGACCGACTCGGAATGACCCATTGGGTTTCGTGTCACTAGGGTGTAACGGCTCTACGCTGGAGATACTATATAAGGCCATTCCACATTTGATGAGCCTTAGTGGACTATCTTGAGCGGAGCCTCTAACACAAATTTCCAATATAGCCTCAGAAATAATCGATAATATAAGTTTAGCCCCGTTTTTATAATCCTTCCCAGTCTAGCCCCCTTTTCTTAATTAAGGATTTTCATTACTTTAATGACGATTAATGAATTTCCAGTATAGCCTCTTAATAAATATAAAGTATAAATATAGTTACTGCTTTCCTCCATAACGCCTGAAAAAATTAAAAGCAAATATTAATACATATTTTTCAGTAGTTGATTTGTACACGAAATGTAATAAAATTTTATAAACAAATAATTTCTTAACTTTGATTTTCTGGATTTCTGGGACATGCTGATCGATTATATCTCAATTCTTTACAAATACCACATCTTTTATTACTGTGATCAATGTGCTCATCCATTGTATTATGATATTGACGAGATTGTGAGCGTCCAGTCTTTCGTATTAAAGTGAGTGGTTTGAGCTCAATAATAGCTCGTGTTGCGTCTAATGGTTGTCACCCTGTAATATCTAGAATACCATGAAAATTTCCACTGTACGTATTTTTGTAACTGGATATTGTATAAAAGTCTGATACCAACGGCTCATGTGAACAACGTATAGATGCAAATTATGCAATCATATGAGCACAATGGACGTGATATAAGACCATACTATGACAACTATAGGAACATTGATCCTCAGTGAATACATGATGTGCTATATTTTTATCATCGTAGCATGAAAATTTCGTGCGATTTATCTGAACCGGCCTACATAAATTCTTTGTTGCTGCCTCTCGGTTATCTAACATTGTCATTACTTTAGACACAAATTTGGACACTGCATCATTTTCTCATTTGAGCACATCTTCACCTCTTTTCAGAAATAATGCAATACAGTGATAATATGTAGCTGATACTAATGCTTGTATGGGTAACCCTCTCGCTCGTTTAAGTACTACATTGAAACTTTCGCTCGCGTTTGTCGTCATAGTGTCATATCTAGCTCCACCGTCATATAACAAAGTCCATTTTTCAACATCTCTAGCCACCAACCAATCATATGTTCTTTGATCAACCATTTTAATATGTTCCATATTTTGTGTAAATATTACAAAATCTGATGCATTTGCCCGCCCAATACATGTTTCAACATCTCTAACTCTATTTTGAGTTTCAGAAATATTTTCATCAACCTCATTATCATGGGAGTTATCACTGTTGTTATCATCCAGTTCATTTAAATCAACATCTAATCTTTGTTGCTAATACACTTCACACTCATCAATTTCGAATTCAAGACCATCAGACATGATTATAATACCCGAAAAACACTGAATTTTTTTAAAATTTGTATTAATAACTAATTAAATCACTTCTTATTAAATAAATTTTTGTTATTAAATCATAAAAAATATACTAAACATTTAACTTATTAAGCAAAAAACATTTATTAAAGACTAATAACTTTTTGTTATTAAATAAAAAAAAATAAAGAATAAAAATTTTAAATTACTAACATGCAAGCTGTAGATAGCAAATCCTTACGTGAAAATATGCAAGCTTACTTTGTGTGGTTAGCTATGAGGCAATATGTTTTTTTACAGGCTCTCAAGCAAATAAAAAAAGTCTCAAAGCGATGTGGGACTAAACTATAAGCTCAAAATTTCTTAGAGAGTGGGAAAGGGGGCTAGAGTGGGAATTGTTATCAAAAGATGGCTATACTGAGCATTTGTTAAGCAAGATTTAATTAATGCAAATACTTCATTATAGAAAACGCTGGTCACGACATAAAAATTAAGAAAAGGGGGCTAGATTGGGAATGATTATAAAAACGGGGTTAAACTTATACTATCAGTTATTTCTGGGGATATATTGAAAATTTGCCCTTTTTTATATTGGTATCAAAATATTATGCTAAGTTTGAAACTAAGTCCGTCATTATATAAATTTTTGTAAGTTTCCAACGATTTTAGAAAATATGATAGAAGGAGAACCTTCTAGTTATTGTCTGAACACGTCTTCATGATGTTACCGGCTTTTTGGCATTTTGTACTTCTGAATTATTTTATTTTAGAGCTTTGCGTCCTGAATCTTTAAAATTAACACTTTGCACACTCTAATTTTATACTTTCGGGATGTGAAGTGCCGAAATAGGATAATTCGGAAGTACAAAGTGCCAAAAAATCAATGCGACCTAAGACCAAAGTGCTTCTTTTTCATCGGTGCGCTGGTTGCAATCCCTGACCAGTAAACTGATATAGAGATAGACGTCTTCTGGCTCCTTCACCCTAACTAGTGTAGTAGAATGAAAGTTATCAATGCGTGAATCTTTTTTGATGAACCAATTAGGCATAAAAATTGTTGGGGTGCGCGCATTGCTCTTGGTAGATCAAGTATTTTGAATCGTCCTAGCCCGCGGAACGGTCGAGCGTACCAAATGTCAAAGATTCACAAAATATTGAGTCAGAGGCTTGATCACGTGGAAAACCTACAATCGGGGTAAAAAAACACGCGGACGGTTCGGTGCCGGCCTAAATTCCACTATTACAGAGTTTGTTACACAGTTTTTAGGAGAAGAGCGAGGGCGACAGGCTGCGCCTCGTTACACTTAGTGAGATGGGGGAGAATGGTCGTTGAGCGCCGCTCGTTGCCATTTTGCTCTCGAGGTCCTTCCTCAATCGTTTCTTGCGGGTTTGGGCATCGCTTTTGCCTTCCGAGTCGTCTTCTCGTGATGGCGGGGATGTCTCCGAGCATCCCGTCATAGTCTTGCATTTTCTCCGCCCTCGTCTTGTCTATACGGTCTTGACAGAGCTCTGCGGGAGTGAACTTGGGCAGAAATTCCTGCAGAGAGAGAAAGTGGAGAAAGAGAGTTCCAGAAAAAGACCATTTTAAGTGAATGTTGGCCTATTTATAGGATTTCAAGAGTGGTGGTCCGGTAATTTTACTTGAATATTTTCGGACCGGTCAATAAAATCGCTCGAAATTAAGCACGATGATCGTCATTTTTGGAAAATGACGATTCCACCCTTGGGCCAAAAGAGAACCCGCCCGCCAAAACCGGCAGCCCGACAACGATGGCGGGGGCGGCGGCCGCTGCCCCTGCCCCCGATGAGCGGCTGGGCCCCGAGGGGCCGACCGAATCCGGACGGCCTCGCCCGCTATTTGCGGGGGCCTGCCGCGGCGAGGCCGCCCAGGGTCAGATGGCCTCGGTCAGCCCTCGAAGGGGCCGACCGCAGCAACGCCGCCCGAGAAAAGGCAGTTGAAAGATCTTATTTTCAAGGTAGCTAGTAACCTAGAGGGGGGTGAATAGGTTTGCCTAGGTCATTTGTTCTTCTTTTCAAATCACTTGTTTATTTTTTAGCTTTCAGCTTAGAGTGATCAAGAGCTTGTCCTTAGCACCTGCAATTAAGAAAATAAAAGCAAACACAGAAAAGCACACAAGTGTTTTATAGTGGTTCCCAAAAATTATGGGTACATCCACTCTCCTCTCACCTTGCTAACTTCCTGTTATGCAAGGCACTTCTCCAAACCAATGCTCCAAAGAGCTTACACCTCAGATCCCTCAGGATCTCTCAATCTCCTCCAAAACTTACACCTCAGCCACAAAGGCCTACACTCAGTGATATAAGTATCACCTACCTCAGGCACTTAAGCCCTACCACTCAGGCTTTGGAGGATAGCCCTACCTCAAAGCAAGCTTGCTCCTACAACTCAGAGAGATGCACTCTCCTACAGTTCAGACAAAATTGCCCTACTACTCAGTGAGTAAAACTCACCTACCTCAGAGAGCAGCACTCTCCTACAGCTTAGAAAAATTTGCCCTACCTCAGACCCAAAGGTCCTACAGCTCAGATCCAGAAGGATCCTACAAAAAGAAATAGTTTAATTTACTTTGACACATAGAAATTTCTCTGTGTCTACAACTTGAGCAGAAAAAAAATTTCTGCTCCAACTCTCCTCACAGTAGGGAAAGAATTTGCTAGAGGAACTCAGAAGATAACTTCTGAACTTGTTGTTGAAGGCTAAAGATCTTTTGATCTTGAGTCTTTAAACAGCTCACTGAACGTGCTAAAGGATGAATGTTCTTCTTTCTTCAGAACTGATTCTGAATCTACTATGGCGGATGAAGACTTGCACAGCTAACTGAACTTTTCTTGTTGGAGAGCTTCAAGCTTTTCACATGCAGCAATGGCGAAGAAGATGAAGATGGCTCTCCTTTTTGAATATTGTATGCCCTAAAATTTGTCTTTGTCTTGGCCCTATCTCTTCCTTTTGTAGTTCGCCGATCAACGACTCTTAGAGATCGGTGGGCCCCACCTGTAACTTCCAGTTGCGCCTTGCTTTAACGGAAGAAGACATACAATAGCTTCACGATAAGTTTTGTCGCGTAGTGTAGCTTCCCCGTGTCTGAATTGACCTTAGTTGATTTTGTCGATTTTGCTGACGTCAGCAACTGTGGACTTAGCCAAAATCGAGAATCAGAGAATATACGTTGAGTGAGTAAGCATCACTCATCGCCAAAACACTTAGACAGATTTACTGTCTCTTGGCGTTGAGTGAGTAACCTTCACTCAACGCCAAACTATTTAGAATATGAAGTCTGATACTAGGCGTTGAGAGAATCAGCTTCACTCAATGCTAACTTGCTTTATCAGCTTTCAGCTTCTTAGCTTTGAGTTAGTAAGCATCACTCAATGCCAAACCCCTTAGATAAAATTCTGTCTTCACTAAGCGTTGACAGCGTTGAGTCAGTAACCTCCACTCAACGCTTTTTGCCTTAACCAAATTTCTGCTTCTTCAGCAACTTAGGCTTCATTTGGTTCGGCGGTGGCGGGTCGATCCGGCGGGTGGAAACGGAGTGTTCGAACCGGAGGGGGGAGGTGGCTGCTCCAAACGGAGCTTTTTGGGCGCATTTCTCAAGGTGGGCGGGTGGAAACGGAGCAAACGCCGTCGGAGGTTCATTTGTTTACCCTCCTTCCGGTGGCGTTTGCCCAAAACGGAGCAGCGAAACGCCCAAACAAATAGAGCCTTAAGCGTTGAGAGCATTGAAGTGAACATGTCTCACTAAACACTACCAACTTTTAACTCTTTTATGCAAAAAGGCGTTGAGAGCGTCTAGTGAGTAAGCCCCTCTCAACGTTTTTTGCCTTAGTTAATTTTCTGTGTTCAAAATGACTAGGCTTAGACTATCTTACTTTGAACTGAGTTCGACGAATGGTGAATCTGAGCACGACGAACTTTGAACTCAGTTCGACGAACTCTTAACTGAGCTCGATAAACTCAGAATCTCAAGCTCAAAACTTAGCTCAACGAAAGGTGAGCTGAACTCGACAAACTCTGAACTTAGTTCGACGAATTCTGAACTTAGTTAAACTTACAACCTTTTTGTTGTATGTCATTGAGTGTGTATTCATCACTCAATGTCAAAACACTTAGCCAACTTTTTCTTTAGTAGCATGGCGTTGAGTGAGTTAACTTTATTCAACGCATGTGAACTTAGCCACATTTCAGCTCATTCCAACTTAGGCTATGACAGTATAGGCTACACTCAGCGCTATAAGTCATCTGACGTTGAGTGATGTTCCTTCACTTAACACCTGTGGACTTAGACAGATTTCTGTAATCCTACATCTTAGGTAAGTGTTTACCTGACTTAGCTACTTAGGCTACCTGACCTATCATAGTCATCTACTAATATGTGTATATCATTGATAAGATTGACTTCACTCAAATCCAGGACATTGTGGGCAATGGACCCAACAGCAGTCTTGGCCGGCCCCGGTGTGGGCCGGCCCCAGCAAGGTTGCCCGAGTATGGGCGGCCTCGGCCGGCCCTTGCGGTGGCAGGCTGCGGCGAGGCTGCCCCGGTTCGGGCGGCCCCGACCAGCGATTGCGGGAGCCGACCGCGGAGAGGCTTCCCGTGGACGGGATGCCCTTGGCCGACCCTTGCGGGGGTCGGCCGTGGCAAGGCCGGCCGAATCCGGGTGCCCTTGGCTAGCCCTTGCATTATTAATTAACGGGGTCAATAAATAGTAATTAACATACACAATCTATACATAATTTCTATCAAGTTCCTTAAAATTTTTTAGGGCGTTTATATTGGCAGCCCCTATATGGCTATTGGCAGCCCAAAGATAATGACTGCCCAGCAAATGACTATTGGCAGGCCGATGGATACTGACAGCCCAAAAATTAAGTTTTTTTAAAAAATAACAAATCATTATTAATTACTATATTAACTCAAAAAACCCGAGATAACAGTCCATAGTCCTACTATATGACATTTTTAGGAAGTGTAAAAACGCGGAACCCCGAATTAGCTAAATACGAGTTTCACGTGTATTTTGAAAATAGACCTACTATATGAGATTTTTAGGAAAAGTGTTCAACATGAAAGTTGTAGATCGAGACGAGAACTACAACTTTCATTTTGAACACTTTTTCAAAAAATGTCATATAGTAGTTCTATTTTCAAAAGACGCGACACCGGGCGGAACTATTGCGAATGACATAATTTCGCCCGGGTTCCGCGTATTTTGAAAATAGGTCTACTATATTGCATTTTTAGAAAAAGTGTTCAACATAAAAGTTGTAGATCTTTTTGAGATCTGCAACTTTAATGTTAAACACTTTTTTAAAAAATATCATATAGTAGACCTATTTTCAAAAGACACGTGTTCCGCATTTTGGGCTTCTATTAACGGTCATATTATGTTTGTTTTTAATTGTTTTGTCGGTCTGTCAGTAGTCATATAGAAGCTGCCAATATAAACACCCTTTTTTAAAAGTTGACTGAAATTATAATTGACTGTTAAATAGTGCGCCTAGTACTTGTAGGGGAGGATTTGATGTGCAAACCAAAAATTCGGTAAATGCAAAATAAAAAATGTGATACCTTTAACAACGCCCTTAAATATATGTAAAACACATTCTAAAGACTCAATATAAAGGCTCATTCTCTATTTCTCTTTTCTCCTTGGTCTTTTCAATTTAGGCTATTTTTGGGGTGGCAGTTGCGGGGCGGTGAGAAAAATTCTATTTTCACAATCACCATCTTTTCAAGCTGATTGAATGAAAGCTTTTTCAAGAAAAATGTTTTGGAGTTTTTCAGCTTTTCAACTTTCATTTGAGGGTTTACTAATGACATGCCCCAAGTATTCGTGTTCTGCCTCTCTTTCTTCTCGTCAATGCAAAAGTTTTCTTCTATCATTCGCGATTCTTCACCCAATCACGATCTTTGTTTCTCACCATTGACCTTTTCTAACCTACTTATTAATGATTAAAATAATATTTACCTATATATGCGATAAATGATTATTATATAACACATTTTTATTATTAAAAGGCTAAACTATGAAATCATTAATTATACTTTCTCCCACAATTTATAGGAAATTTGAGCTACGGTTAGCTGGAATTCTATGACCCCCACTAACTTAGGTGTTATGGGAGTAACCGCCCCGCACGCAATCCATGCGCGATTCGCACTCATGATCCCAAGGTATGCACAACCATCTGCGACTGGCCATCCGAGCCGGCTGTGGCCTCCTCTTGGCGGGCCTCCACAAGGTCGGCACTCGGGCGACCTCTGGGCGGCCGACGCTCGGGCGGCCTCCGCCCGGGCGGCCGACGCCCGGGAGGCCTTTGGGAGGCCGTTGCTCGGGCGGCCTCCGCCCGACCGTCCTCTGCGAGGCCAGCGCCTGGGCTATCTCCATCCTGCCAGCCTCCTTGAGGCAGGCGGTCGTCCGGTGTGCCCTTCCCAGGCGACAGCCCGATCGGCCCTTCCCGGCCGCCCGCCTGGTCATCCCTTCCCAACCAGGTTTCTCCTCAGTTAGCCCTTATCCGCTATCCAATTGTTTTCAAGCAATCTACACCGTCTGTTACACAGGTAATCACCCGTGTAGCCAGTGTAATCACCTATAATCGGTGGGTTTAAATATTCGAAATTATGAATGCCTGCAAATAACAAAATTATAAAAATAATATGCACCTTAAACTATATTTGAAACTATTTTCAATTAGTAATTTGGGTGGTTACGCTCTGCGGATAACCACATAACTAACATAATGTACCACCCCTGGGGGCCTATAAATAGGGCCACAATCTTCTTCTCATTTTAACTTTTCTTCTCTCAGTCTTCACCTCCTACAGGTCAGAGCTCTGCTAAAATCCTTCTACAAGACGCCACCCTTGGAGACCTTCGAGCGCCAGGATGATCTGACAAAGCCCGAGACACTCCTACGTGTGAGGTGTTCTGCCAACCTTACTCAGTAATCCCTCCTACATGCAGGGAATTCTCATCAGAGAAGACATTGAATGAGCCTCGCGAGTGGTGCATGTCACCCTCCGTGCGAGCCACACTCTCTCTCGCCTGCAAGTTATAACGAGAAGTGGTCGGTCGCCCTTGTTTTCTACAAAACTTTGTAAATAATAATGAATAGTGAAGTTTAACCAGCACCAAATCGGTCACGTGGTTTTTTTTATCTTATTCATGTGTTTTCCACATTAAAAATCTGCTTGTCCATTTCTCTACTTTCTTTGTGACTGATTACTCACTCTACCACTCCACGGACTAAGGTGGCCAAGTTTAGTCTGGTATACCAAGAGCCTCAAGCGACCCGCAACAGTTTGATATCGTCTGTGGGAAAGGAGTTCCCGAAAGCTCAGAGAAGACCCGGAAAATAGTATCCTCCACACAACGATACTCATGACTAAAGAACATGACTAGAAGAGTTACTTGCACTGCTGAAAGATCAGCCCTTGGGGGGGGGGGGGGGGGGGGGGTTAACACACATTCCACCAACTCACACATTAATTCATCACACATGAAGGAACTGTGCTCACATCTCGTGTCGCACTGGATGAATGCTTATGCCATATAGAGGAATACTTGACAAACGAAGAAGCGCCTCACGCTTACAGCCCTACCCTTGGGCAAGGTAGATTGTCACCATCGGAACTGCACTCTGCTTCGACTGAGAATTTCTTTCACAAGCTCTACGATACAGAGAAAAAGTTCTTTAGTGCAAGTAGCTTGTCGCCTCCGTCTCACTCAGCCCAAGAATCGGAAGCACGTCACCTCCGCTATCGTCGAAACGTTGAAAACACCAGGCATATGATTAAAGAGCTCTCTCACAAAATGATTCATGACACAACCATAGGAATCCAGTAGCAAGTCAAGAAGAAGCTTCGCCGGGTCCCCATCCTTTCTATGATCACTCGCCATTGGCACCGGAGGTGATGTAGCCACCCTATTCCACGTGGCTTTGAGCTCCCTAATTTTGAGAATTTTGACTGAATGTATGACCCAATGATGCATGTAAGACACTACACAACCATCATGCACATCTACAATGCCGAATCAACTCATGTGCTAGGCATTTCCGATCACGTTAAAGGGGCAAGCCCGAACTTAGGCTTCATTTGGTAGAGCGGTTGCGGTTGTAAAAGGAGCTATTGTAAATGCAGGTTTGTAAAGGGAGCTGTTGGAAACTGGATGCTGGAAATGGAGATCTGTTTGGATAGTTTGTGTTTGCAGAGCTGTTCAAAACAGAGAACTGTTTGACAAAATTGCGGTGGCGTTTCATAAATATTTTTATAA
The DNA here is from genome assembly GCA_039513925.1 of Platanthera zijinensis. NCBI lineage: Eukaryota > Viridiplantae > Streptophyta > Magnoliopsida > Asparagales > Orchidaceae > Platanthera > Platanthera zijinensis. The sequence continues at coordinate 42,821,339 of CM077093.1, forward strand.
TAAATTATTGAATATAATATTTAATTTTATTAATATTATATAATTTTATAATTATATATATATTCCACTCTTTTTTTTAATGTATTTATAAATATATATATATATATATATAAAATAATAATACTGTAATTTTTATAAAAGTTTTTTTGTAAAAGCCGACAGCATCCTCCATTCCTCCCCTGCTTCTGCTTTCCTCCATCGTTGGCGGCTTGCCGAAGCAACGCCAGGATACCCCCGGGGGGTTCGCCATTCCTCCACCGCTGGTGAACCGGCCGGATCCGGTGGCGTGGAAGGGGGCTGCATGCTCACGGCGGTGGCGGGGCCAGGTTTCCACAAAGTGGTTTCCTCTCGGGAGCTGCATGCTCATGGCGGTGGCGGGGCCATTTTTCCAAGATGTTGGTTTCTCCTGGGAGATCCATGCTCACGGCGGTGGCGGAACCCTCCAAGAAGCTGATTCCACCTCCATAAACGCGGCCAACTGGAGTCGTTGGGCTAGCTTTCCACCCGCAGTTTTTTGAGCATGGAGAAACGCCTGACGTTTGGAATAGTTGGCGGAAAAACAAATGAATTTGACCCCTCCTCTACGTTTTGACAAAACGATCCGGAGCAAAACCGGCTTACCAAACAAAGCCTTAGTTTTACTCTCTAAAGGAAGGAGGGGTCAGCAATTTCATGGAATTATTCCAGCTTTTCATTTACTAGTTCATCACCAACATTAATAAAAAAATCTCCCCTAAAGAGTCGAGCTTCCAGAAGATCGAAAAGAGGAAGCAAAAAAATAACCCCAACCAAAACTCAAAAGAACTTGCGGACATCGCGCTAATACTCGCCAGTTAGGGTAGCATCGTCAACATAAGAGCTTTACTCTACTCAACACCTCCCAAGAGAAGGTTTTCCTTGCCATTCACAATTACCCTGCTCTGCGAAGGGCTAGACTGCTCGCCCCGAATCGAAGAGATCTCTCAAAGTACTGTAAATATCACCAAGGACTCGTCCATGATACCGAAGGATGCAAACTCTTAAGAGAAGAGATTGAACAATTCGCTCACCTAGGGGTGATTGATCAATTCCTACAGACCCAAACAAAGGAAGGACCAGTATCTGAGAACTTCAAACTAAGATAAGTCGAATCCTGATCGACGATGAAATCACGGTCAACATGATATTCCTATCAACACTACTACAACTTAAATTGGCAAGCAGAAACATTGAGCTAAAGTACGCCACCGCGCGCATACCAGATATTTCTCCAATACCGGTCCTTGGGACCACCATTCTCCCAGTCACTCTAAGGAAGGCACCTACGCAAATGACCTGTGATGTGCGATTTACTATCATTCAAGCAGATTCTGACTACACTGCTATACTCTAGCAATCACTCCTGAACGCTTTCCAGACTAGTGCATACCTCTACTGCTCCCATCAAAGACTGACTTGAAGAAAACCTAAGAATTGGACAGAAACGCCCTACTATATTTTAGCTTGTTAATCCCTACATTTATCTATGTTACTTTTTTTCATGTCCAAAAACAATTGCTACTATAAAGTCGCAAGCATATACTTTTGCACATACTTTAGTCTTCTTTCAATACAATGACTTATTTGTTTATAATCCTGCTGCCATAGGAATTCTCAAAGCCTGTCCACTCGACCATCCACCGACCACATCACGGTAGCCCTTATTACCCCAGATCGAAGGTTCGCATTTCTTCCCTGTGATAAGGAACGTCGTTGGGGCCTTGTCCTAGTGACCTCTCACTACACCGGATCAAAGGTTTGCCTTTATCCACCACGGTAGGTAACAAGGTCGCCAGGGCAAGCCCCCCTTGTGTTCACCAAATTACTGGTAGGATCTACCCCTCGCCATCTATGGGGCCTTGCCCTAGTAACCTCTCACTGCTCCGGATCGAAGGTTCGCCCTTCTCCCCCGCGGTAGGTCATGATGTCTCCAAGGCAAGTCCCCCCTCACATTTGCCAAACGAGCGGTATGGTTTACCCTCACCATCTTCAGGGCCTTGCCCTAGTGACCCCTCACCGCCCTAGATCGAAGGTTCGCCTTTCTCCCTTGCAGTAGGTCACAACACAGTCAGGACCATGCCCTCCTCGCGGTTGCCCAGATTTGAAGGTTCACCCTTCACTACCACAATCAATGAAACCACCCAGATCGGTTGTATTGACCTCTCACAACTCGACAAGAAGTGCTCGTCGTTTGCCCTAGTACTAAGTTGAGACGTCGTCTGGGTCTCCAACTACAAAGTTTCAAAAAGGAGAGCGTAGTCATGCCCAAAGCGACAATGGCAACACCACACAAGCACAATCAACACCAAAATAAGGCTCTATGCCATAGAAATGTACAAACAAAGATGCAATACAAAAAGAGTGTCTAAAGTACTGTTAACGAAAGCTACTACACAATACAAGTACACAAACTCACATACAGATACATGTATGCCACGTAACGACAAAAACATACAAATACAACTAATATGAAAAACATGTGCAAAGATATGAAAGTGAGACCACAACTCGCCCGCTACTTCAACATTAGAATCGAAGCTCGAGCCTTCATCCTCAGAAAGATCGTTGAATTCAATGCCGGAAATGTCGCAATCGAGCTTTCGGGCCACCATCCGAAGAGCCTTTGACACTCCACGCTTAAGAGCAACCTATCACATGTCCTAAACCTGGGGCTCAACCTCTTTGGTGATCAAGAACTCCTCTCAGACCTCTTCAGAGATTAAGTAGCAATCACATATGTAGTCAAGAGAGTCCATGTACTCAGCAACTCCCACCGCCTTCAGCACTACGACCCTCTCTTGTGAATAAAGGCACACTACCTCGGCCTTTGAGACCCCTAGCACGGTTTCCAAATGAGTCACACCTCCTTGTGCGCCCTCCAATAGCTGCATAACCTTCTCCATGGAAGACTTCTCTTCTCGAAGCTCTGCTCACAATTGTTTCACCTCAACCTTCAAATCCGACACAATTTGTCGGGTGTGAGATATGTCATGATCCCGCCTTCCTCTCAAATCAGAACGGAAGCTCTCCGCTCCCCGAAGCTTCTCCTAAAGTTCCAAATACTCATCCTTCAGGATCACATAGTGGTCGTTCTACGTAAAAGCTATATTAGCCCGAGCTTCTATCTACAACAAAGAGGAAAGAGCTAGATGCAAAACAAATAATGAACGAAGGAAAAAGAAGAAAATATTTTGCTCACCGCATTATTAATTACCTCCAAGGACGAAGATACGTGCTTCCATTTCACCACATATGGTCCAGGATCCTCTGCGGGAGCTTCAGGGGAAGAAGAAGATCCCAAATCCTCTAGGTCAGGATCAGCCAGCATAGCCTTAATTCTAGAGCTGCAAGGAGCCTCCTCTACCAGACAATCTCTCAGCTGTAAAGAGGGTCATGACTGTTGGGTCCATTGATCCCAATGTCCTAGATTTGTAAGAAGTCAAGCAGGTCAATGGTATACACATAGTTGTATTTGATGAATGTTTAAGTTCATGCATACAGGTTGGTCTTTGTCAAAATGATTGGACATATAGTTCAAGAGAAAATGACAGGTGGACTCAAAGTGATAGGCTGAAAATTCATGAAAATGCCTAAGTCCAGAAGCGTTGTGAACTGAAGTTTGTTGTTGTAGATTCTTCAATATCCTCATTAGATCATCAAAAAGAATCGATCCAAATAGTTTTGCTACACTTGGCCATAATCCTTCCAACTGGGCCAATGACGCGTCAATCGTGATTTAATGAAAGCTTGGTGCCAATAAAGATCCTATCTTCCATGTGCATTGTCGCCAATTTGACCTTTAGATTGTCAGAGGTTGCATCAATTTAGAAGAACCATTCACACTTGTACGAGCATTCTTGTAAGGGGTCGCCTGAGAAGCGAAGAACTCAATGCGTGGTAATCTTGCTACTCAATTTGAAGAGGTAGTATCATTAGCTCGTATTATCGGTGTCGATGATGGTCTGACAACTTCTGATGTAATGACCAAAAACTAAAATCCTCGATGATGATACTAATCTAATAACAGTGTCGATACAACATTGCACTTTTATCTTTAAAGTTTGAAATTTGTGTTTTTGTGACGTTCGTCTCGTGTTAAGTTTCATTTTTTTATTCACATCTTCTTGAGATCAATAGCTTTATGTATATTTATTCTTATGGTGGAGGTGTAAAGTTATTTGAAACATATGTGGGTTGGTTGTTTGTGCAGAAAAGATAATATTTATTTGAGGAGGGCTAAGTAATGTTGGATGGAGTGATGTTAGCCGCTGATTTATTATGTTATATATGATAATAGATTAAGTGAATTAATTTGAGGCAGTAGCTTATGATAAAGGTGTTGAGCGGTGGACTCCTTTTGTTAGTTAGTCACTCAAAACTCCCCCCTCTCGTCATTTCCATCTCTTTGAAGGGTGTGTATTCACATTAAAAAGAAAAACCAAAGAAGTACAAAGACAACCTATGGCAGAGAAAGTATATCGTCCACATCCTCCTTAACCTATGTAAGGAAATTCGGAAGGCCACTTGTAAGACCCCCCTACTAAGGAGGTAACCCGGTCTTATGCCAAAAACTGCCGCCTTACTATGACACTGACACACATGTTAGTCAACACCGCATGACGTCGATCATGTCGTCTAGTATGATCATTCAACCTATTCGGCCAATCGAGAAGAGAAGCAATATAATCAATTATATATCAAGTCCACATCACAGCACTATCATAATATAAATAAAATGAGAGATCCAATAGTGCACAATGAGTACAGAATGTAAGAGAAAAGGGCTTATGCCCAGTGCATAGTAATCAATCTCTCTCTCACAAAATCTAACTAAGCGGAAGCTAATCTATAATCAGTACACGCGTCATCACCTTATGCCGGGCTGCAGTAGTAGTAGTAGTAGTAGGTGGTACCAGCTCCTCATGTCCTATCATCTCGTCCTGCTGGTGCTCCAGCTCCTTAAGCTCCTAAAATGATATGGTCACAACCGACCGTTAGTCATAAAGACTAAGCCATTTTGTCATCGCCTCACCCCGCAACTCCTTGGTACCGAGCGGGAGGACGAAGCGGAGGATAACAAGGGGTATAGAAAGGAAAGCAGGTGGCAGTGGGTTTAATCTATCATATACAAGTATATCTCTACTTTAGCAGTTCTACATAGTATAAGTAAGGAAGTAAAAACAACACTGAAAAGAAGTGTGGTAAGTAGAGTAAAGTACTGAGCGAAAAAGTAAGCTAGCTACTATAACATTAACATCATAGAAGTACCTTAACTTATATGAATGCCCATACAAACTTATAAGTTAAGGTTTCACAAATGTAACTTATCATATAAAAGAGCTCATACTAATTTATATGATAAGGATCTATGGTGCGTATGTCCTAAGTATGTATTTATGGTATGGTATGCGGGTTATGTATCATACAAGTGCAACTCACCCACACGAATCTATGAGCACAGACCTTTAGTTAGAACTTTTTGGAGTTAGATTAACTCTCAGGTACTACCGTTGTGGATACGACAACAGTGGAGCGGACATCTCCACTCCTAGGAGGGTATATACACTATCAGGCCTAGACCTTTCGTACACCTCTGAAGAACACACAAGAGTCACCACGTACTAAACCGCTGGCTAATCCACCAGACTTTTAGGTCGTGTGTGTGTTTTCAGGAATTTTCCTCCATACCGTAGTATAAACAACCTACTAGCCCCTCAAACCCTCACACCTCACCTGAGTCACCGTACTACCATCGGTGTGATGATTGACCCAGTACTACATGATCCGCCACTAATATGTTCTATATACATGCAATTTATTTCCAACCCAAGCCTCCAGCTTGCAGGACAAAACCCTTCATGTATCCAGACATCCGAGCCTCCAGCTTGCAGGACACAAAAACCCGTCCTGTATCCTCCAACCCTATACGAGTGAGATTGTCACATTGTTCCCTTAACCTACTAAACTAGTCTTGTCTAATGCTTATTAGGCATAACAACTTATGTTTAGTCCTTGGACTGCCCAAGGCATACCCGGTGAAGGGCTCTCGGGGGCACTAGGAACTACGATGGGCTGAAGCCCAAAGCTTCCTTTCTCAAGGACACTTACTTTTATTAGTGTTTACCCATTATTAATACCCAGCTCTCAATGTTGCTCTTGAGTGAATCTAATGACTTAAGGTATTATTGGGAGAACGACGGCCTTCCGCCGATCTCCATTCTAATTACTTTCCTTGGGCTTTGCACTATAACACTCGTTACTATGTAGTGACCAACTTGGCAATAACTAGGATTCCAACTTCAAAATATGCTTCTCAATCCAACCACCTATCATATCCCTTGTGGATCATAGTGTTATGTGTTACTTTATTTAAGCGCAACTCATGACCTAATTCCAGCCCAAATAAAATGACTTCCAATTCCTTGGGCCGAAGGCCCCTAACTATTTATCATGGGTTTGTCATATACATAATACCAATCATTCAGAATTTCATCATTTTTCTAAGTGTTTAGAACCAAAAATTAATTTATTTAATTAGGTGACCTAGGTTACTTTGTACATGAGCTACTATATCCAGTGGTCCATTATGTTTAAATAAATTATTTGAGGTTCATCTAGGTCAAAAATTTCTGTTTATCAAAAATCATGATTTTCCAATTTGAATTTCTATATATTTTTTATTTATGATTAAATCCATAAATAATCCATTTTTCCAAATGAAGTACTTAAAATATACAACCAAAAATTCCTAGAAAATTACTGGTAATCAAAATTGATATAATAATTCTCGAAACAAAAATTCATGATCTTAGTCAGTGATTTGGCCTAACATAATTTTATATGGACGTTATTACCAAAATGCAACTACTAGGGTTTTCAGCATATATAATCATCCAAAAATTCTCAAATAATTATATTGGATTTTAATCACAAAAATATGATGCTATAAATTTTTCCATAATTTTAATAGTATTTTCCCTTACTTTTAAATTAATTTCCAAAATGGGTTATATTGTAAATCTACTATATACACAAGATATAGTCGTTAACTAGACTTATAACTTTTTCCAGAGATGTAAAATATCCTATTAGGGCACGTATCAAAATTTTAGAATTTTACAAGGTTAGTAGACCTATATCTTATTTTTTTATTTCTAAAATAGCTTATTTTCCATTAATTCAAAATAATGGGATTTTTGTTCCAAAAAATCTCACTCTTTCTATGGGAGGTGTAATTCATCCCTATAAGCATCTGTCCAAATTCTCGTGGACATTTATTGGGTCAAATGGGCTAACATCTCATTTTTACATTTTGGCACAATATTTACAAATCTACCTCCACCATACATGTTGGATTTCCCCAACATACAGAGGTCCAAATGACCTGAAACTTTTATCATGGTCATATAATGACTCAATGGTCATGCCACCCAAATTTGGAGGAATTTGGAAGAGGGAATCTTCCTATATTCTATTTATTTAATAATTGATATTTCTATAAAAACTATAGAAAAATACATCCCAAAAATTCTTATTTTTGGACAAGAACTAAGTGTAGCATGTAACACCTCCCCTATAAAGACCGTATAATATGGGTTCGATCGGGGCCCCACAACATACAAATGCCACAGCTTTGGCATTAAAAGATGATATTAACTACCTCATCTCAAAACTCATAATAAAGCAACAGCAGAAACATACCAAACAACTAGAAGTTATCCACCACTAAACAGGAGTATCAAAATAGCCTTAAGGCCTTACACTAAATAAGTTCAAAACAGAAAGACCACAAGGTCAAACATCAACGTGCAATAACACTCATAGGCTACCTCGGCATGCAAGCCAGAATATACCAAAACATGGAGCAATCTAGTCAAAAAGAAAACGAGCTAGTAAGCACAGCAAACACTTTATGAGGCTTAGGGCTTTTCGACTGGCGCACTTGCTCTTGCTTGCGCTCCTTGCCCTGTAAAAATTTGTAGTAATGTGGGTCAGCAAAGGCTGACCTCTACTGTGTAACCAACACATCTCCTCCCGGCCGCCCCCAACGGACCCCGGGGTACCCCTCCAACCTGCAAGTAAGCACTTTGTATACCATATACATAAACATATAAAGCTTTTAAAATAGGTTTGGATGTCTCAAACAACAAGCACATTTTCTATGTTGAGCACAGAATAAAAAGGGCCTACTATGCAGCATGTATGCAAACCCGAGCTTCGCCCAAGGCACCCTATCGTGTATGCAACTAGCACATCATCATCACAACTGGGTACTTCTAATTCCCCATTGGCGTAACGCCACAAACAAAAGGGGACTACAATGCCCCTAACGGCCTAAATGCCGCTACATGGAAATCTTTCCAAGGCCCCACCCGCTCATGGGTCTTAAACCCGGGCTTGCCTGCAAACTATGACTTCTCACGTCAGGATTCCGTCTCATACACAAACCGATTCTAAGAACCCTTGCTGGACCCCACCCGCTCATGGCTTCAATGCCCGGGCTTGCCCTACACTTGGCATTCTCGTCAGTCTCATAGAAGGGGACTAGTCTCGTCGGGACCCTCTCCCCACATGACTTGCACGTCACGGGATAGCCAGCCGACCACGGAGACAAAGCCACGCCTTAGCACATCACAAAACATAGCTTTTCCCTTTCCCTACCCTAATCCACCATTTGTACTACAATGTTCCCGCGTACCAAGGAAACCATCTACCGCCAAATGCGGAGCTAACCTTGTCCGGTTCCGGCTACAAGTACTCACTCGAGAAAAGGGGAAAAACATGTACTTCACAAATGGCATCTTGCTGCAACGGATTTCTACAGAATCCTTAAGGCTCGTTATTCAAAATCACTGAGTCGGACTAACGGTCGCGACTACGGCTTCACCCGCAATGCCTAATCCACTAACGGAGCGGATCTCTAATGCAAAATCATGTTGGGGACGTACACAATCAACCCGGAGGTTCCTCTTGAACCATGGCAACCCAAACCCCTCTCATTTGAGAGATTTGGAGCCCAAAAACTTTAAAAGAAAAGATGTTATGCACACATCCTAGAAACCAAGAGGAGAAGTGTCGTTACCTTATGACCCCTCTTCCTAGCCATGGAGAAACTTGGTCAGATGAAAAATAATACAATAGTCTTGACTTTATGGATCTGGATTCGGCTCGAGAAATGGGGCTCCAGAGCTTCTCTGGCGGCCGGAACTCTCCTCCATCTTCTTCCTTGGTCTCCCCTCTCTCTAAACTTTAGAAAGAGAATGATTCAAGTGGAATGAGGGTTTGAAACCCTATTCCCGGCCTTAACCCAGCCAAGACCAGCCTGGGCCCTTGGATAACTTTTGAAATAAACGAACGGCCACGATTCGTCCTGAAAATGACTTTCCTGGGTCGAACACGGCTTGCGACACGCCCGTGTCCAAGGCCGTGTTCCACACTCGCCGTAAAAACTGGGATTACAGAACAGGACACGGCCTGTGGCACGACTTGGGACACGCCCGTGTCAGCATTGACACGCCTGTGTCATGGGCCATGTGCCTCAATCGACGTTGAAACCATCGAATCCCGAACAGGACACGGCCATGTGACACGCCCGTGTCACATGTCATGTGCCAAACAAACCCTGGGACACGCTCGTGTCCCAGGCCATGTAACTATCTCAAAACAACCCGACAAATAGCCCGAGCAGGACATGGCATAGGACACGCCCGTATCTCAGGCCGTGTGTCCGACCCCAGGGAAACGTCGATCGTAATTTCGTCGACCTCCCGAAAATTCGTATATCTCAAGCACGACACGACTTGTGACACGCCAGTGTCACAAGCTGTGTCAACCTATTCAGAACCCAAATTGGCCTGAAAACGCCATTCGTTCCTCTTTTGAGTTTCGGGGCGTTACATAGCATAAGAACATGCATGTCCAAAATTTCACTACATGTGGACTTAGGATTTGACTTGGACACTCATTTAAAAATCTGCCCTAGCCTAGGACAAGTCTTAGTATATTGTCCCTACATAGAGCAATAGTCCTCCAACTTTCAAGTTTAGGGTGTCAAATTAAAGGTAAGACCTAGATCTACCTTTTTCATGTTGTGCATCATTTCTAAAAATGCCTCAGAGACCTAAATAATCCATACAAGATGACTGTATAATCTGGGACAAAAAAATACACTTTTGATTATTTCATAAAAAAACCAAGGGCATCGGGTCATCTTCTCCAATGAGCCAACGGTCCAGATTGCCCCGACCTGGAATAGCTAGATCTTGCATTTTCCGGCCTTCTGGCCGCCGTCGCCGCCGGCGATTGTCGCCACCACCTCCATTGAGGTGGCGGCTAGCGTTTCTCGGCGACGTGGCCGCCATAGGTTGTTCCTCTGGCGAACCCGAGCAAGAAGAAATGCTCGGAATGCTCCCTCTTACATGGAATCAGGCTTATTTGAGTCTGATATCTCTCATAAAGATCTAGATAGCTAGTATAGAGGGAGGGGAGGAGAAACAGACCCTTAGACGAGCTTGATGGTGGGTTTGGTGGTGGTGCACCATGGCCGACACTTGGTCCGACGAGCTAGCTCTTTTCCTGATTTCTCCGGCTAATCCTCTGCTCCAGCTGTCAGTTTCTGCTCCTTAGGGTTCACTGAAGGTGATGGTGGGGTTGAATGGATGTGATGTTGGCTGGTTTAAAGGCTTTGACTTAAGAGGAGTGGTTGGGCATGGCCGACCGTCTTTGAGCATGATTCCTCCATGCCGCCACATATCACCATTCTATTGGACCGTCAATTATTGTTTAAAGATAAATCTTCTTGAGAAGATCAACCTACTAAATTGTTTGTTGCAATGAACCGGGTTCAAAAAAACCTTTCCTGAAAACCCGATTTAGGCCAGACAAAGCAGATAAAGCTTATACAGAAAAATAACTCCAAGTCCACAAGCGTTGAGTGTGTTGACACCACTCAACACCGCATTGAGTGGTGTCGACACCACGCAATGCCTTCAGCACTCCAGAATATCTTAAGTCAAAAGCATTGAGTTGTGTCGACACCACTCAACGCCGCATTGAGTGGTGTTGACACCACTCAATGTTGTCAGCATTCCAACAATTCTAAGTCAAAAGTGTTGAGTGTTGAGTGGTGTCGACACCACTCAACGCCGCATTGAGTGGTCTCGACACCACTCAACATCGTTAGCATTCCAGCAATTCTAAGTCAAAGCGTTGAGTGGTGTCGAAACCACTCAACGCCGTCAGCATTCCAGCAATTCTAAGTCAAAGCGTTGAGTGGCGTTGAGGCCACTCAATGCCGCATTGAGTGGCGTTGAGACCACTCAATGCCAACATCATCCTGTAGCGTCTAAGTAAAAAAAAAAGACATCGAGACCACTCAACGCCGCATTGAGTGGCGTCGAGTTCACTCGACGCTTCGTCGAATGGCGTCGAGATCACTCGACGCCTAAAGTTTCCCGAGTATTTCTAAGTTAAATTCGTCGAGTGGCATCGTGTTCACTCGACTCACTCGATGCTTTCCGAGCCTGAGTCAATTCTATTGACTCAAAATGCGTGTGAGGGGCCTAGCATGAAATGGGATATTACAAATCCCAATAAACAAAAATAATAATTTCGTCCCCGAAATTCAAGTTCAGGTCTACAGGGTTTCTATGTACAAGAATTTTAAGAACTTAAGCATAATTAAATGGTACCTGAGGCGAAAAGCTCCGGGTACCATTCACGCATCAGATCCATCGGCTCCCAGGTGTGCTCCTCTCGTCTGTGTTTGGACCACAACACCTTGACCAAGGGAACCTTTTTCTTCCGCAGTATTCGAGTCGATGTATCATCAATCCAGATTGACTTTAAACAGACTGATCTATCAGGTGCTACCGGGCCTGCTGTAGTGGTAATATGATGCTCTGGCCAAAGGAGAACTCTCCAAAGAGAAGAGACATGGAAGATGTCGTGCAAGGTCCCTAACTATAGCGGCAGCTCCAGCCTGTAAGCCAAAGGACCAATCCACTCAAGGATCAAGTATGGTCCCATAATGTAAGACCCCATTTTTTTCTTTTTAAAACCCCGGGGTCTTATGCCCAAAATCGCCATTTTGCGGTGACACCGATACTTGGGAAGTTCACCACTACAAAACGACGATCCTGCCGGCCTTTTACGATCACCAAAGAGAAAGAAGCTTAAATCAGTTCTGATAAAACTAAGTCCACAATCACATATAATATAAAATATGAGAAATCATATCAAGTCCATGTGATAAAAGAAGTACTGAGGAAAAATAGTACAATGAAATATAAACGGGCTCAAGCCCTGTACATCAATCCTCACTACAAACTCTCGCGGAAGCTAAGTAAACTAAACACTCACAGAGCCAGTAGTCAGTGCTCCTGTGCTAGACTGGCCCACCTCCATGTGTATCGTACTCTGCTGGTGTTGTATCTCCTGCTACTGCTCCCTGTCTCCCATCTGGAGCCCCTGGAATGTTGTGGTCCAAAAACCGTTAGTCAAAAAGACTAAGTCTTATCATCCCATACCCCTCAACCATGGCTCCTAGGCACCGAGCGGGGAGGAGGAAAGGGAAGCTATGAAGGTAGAGAATAAACAAGCAGGTGACGGTGGAACTATTCTAGTAGCTATTTATAATGTATATACAGCTAAGGAAGAAAGGTACAGGCTAGCAGTTCTATAATATCGAGCAGTAAGGTAAACAGGTAAAGTATATCAACATATGTAAGAAATACATACTAAGGAATAAGTAACTTTAACTTATAAGAATGTCCATACAAACTTATAAGTTAAAGGGTCTTCTACAAGGCTCCCATCGTATAAAAAGTCTCATACCGATTTATACGTTGGGGTGTAGGTTGAATTCAAGTATGAGTGTAGTGATATGTTATGACATGATTCATGCAAGTGCAACTCACGCACACGACTCTATGCGCACATACCTTTAGTTCCCCCCCCCCTTTGGGCAGCTAGCTTCACTCCCAGGAACCTCTGTAGTGGTAAACAGAGACAGTGGGTCGGGCCCCCCACTCCTAGGCACTTCCACACTACCAGGCCTAGCCCTTTTGTACGCATATAGAAGGACACAACCTAGAGTCACCACGTACTAATGCTAGCCATATCCACCAGACTTCCTTTGGCTAAGTGTAAACCACACCCTCCGAGTTAGCGTATCGACGTCGGTGTGAACGACAGTCCGATACCGAAGACCCACCACCTTTATCTTATGCACATGCAATAGTAATATATTATCCTACCGAGCCATCGGATCGCCAGGCTAACCTGCCCACCACTAAATCCACCGAGCCTACCGCTCATGAGACCCAATCTAACTCCCACGATATCGGGAATTATGAGTGTAAGTGTAATCCCAGTTATATTAATTACTCATATCAGTGCTTATTCTTACGGTTTACGTTAACCCTGGACTGCCCAAGGCATTCCCCGTGAAGGGCTCTCGAGGGCACTAGGAACTACGATGGGCTGAAGCCCAAAGCTCCCTTTCGTAAGACACTTACTATTATTGGTTAATACCCAATCTTTGATCCCTTTTAATGTTATATTAGATCTAACCCTAGTGTATTTGATCATTCTTCTTCACGGGAAAGACGATCTTTTTGTCGATCCCGAGCACCACCTACACTAGTCAACCCATCATTATTCCCAATGATGAACTCCTTAGTACCTGACCTCAACCAATAGCCTAATATCTCAACTCTCTAAGTTCATTTTGCAGTTTTACTATGTGCGGACAATCCTAAGCTATATGATGTACATGATAGGAGGTACTCCAAATTTTCATCCAAAAGCCTTAAGATAATTAATGAGGGTCTATCATGACATGATTAGCCTAAATCCAGAAATTAATAATTTTCTAATTAAATTTGATATTTAATTAATTTTTCCCAAAATTAATCCATAAGTGATTTGAATATGAAGTACAGGATTTACTTAGGTTATGACCATACAAAAATTATGAACATTGTAGGATAACAAGATATTAGTGAATACTAAATATCATCAACTTTCATAAAACATTTAACCTCTAAATATTTAATCCAAAATAATTCATATAAATAGGGGTATTGAAGGAAGTACCAAAAATACTAGTCCAAATATTCCTCAAAAATTAACAGAGCTACATTATTATCATAGTACATCACTTCCTTAGTTTCATGAAATTCCCAAATTAGTAAACTAGGTAAAATATTATTCAAACGAAAACCCTCATAAGGCACTTTATGAAGACACACCCTTGTAATCTCAATTAAAGAACATTTAACAATTTTTCCATGCTTTTATATGCCCTAATATGTTCCTTGACTAAGTATCACAATTTTCCAGCAAGTTATACTATTTTTTTCCTATTTATCCAGGTAAGGTGCACTAATTTACTTTACAAATGAAGTACTACAAATAAAGTTTCAACCTCTCCAAATAAACTACTAGTGCAACCTAATGTCATTTGATTATCTATTCCAGAATTTCAAACCATTCTACCACCTATACATCATATTTTCATCATTAACATAAAAAAGGGCAATATGGAAGCTAGTACTACAAGTATTATCTATTGATCTCTAAACACACTAAGATAAATACCAGAGGTTAATAATACTATGAAATTATCCATACCAAAATATCACCAAGATTCAAGGTCATTTGACCCATAAGATAATTTCTGGGGTTTAAAGTCCTAAATACTTATTAAGTAGTTTATGTGGGGTACATGTGTCTAAATACCACCATATCCCTTCCTAGGGCATTTCACCACCCTAGGATCTCATGGACTAATAACCAAGTCCATCCAAGAACATAATCCCTTATGTCCTTCACAAGCCCCCAAAGTTCAACCTTAGGGTTAGAACTAGGGTCCTAGGGCAAATCCACCCTAATCCACCCCATAATCCCTATGAGGGTGCTAAATGTCATGTAAAATCAGTGGCCCAAATTTCAACCTCTATTAAGGTGGTTTGGCCACTCAAACCCACAAGGGCACATTTGACCTAAATACCCCTTTTAGGGCAAGGCTAGGGTTTGCTTATTTCAAAACTAAATCATCTCCAAAAGGGCTGACAATTTATACAGAGCCTTATGATGACCCCAAGGACCACTCACCAAAATTTGGGAGGGTTTGGAGGTCATTAGGTCCCCTAATTAAATTACCCTAAGATTATTAAATTATTTCAAAAACTATAGAAAAAGTATCTCTAAAAATTCTCATTTTTGTACATGACCTAAGTATTTGTTGGATTGACTCCCTGTCCAAATTTCAGGTCATTTGGACATGTGATGAAGTGGGGGCACTCATTTTAATCTCTGACTAGCCCTAGGTATAGACCCCACCAAAATGAGTGCCCTGGTCAAACCAGATATCCAAATTGGTTCAAATCAATTTTACATTAAAGTACACCCATAGGGCTACAATTTACTTGTTGTACACTTCTCTGTACAGGCCTCTAAGTATTTTAAAATAATTCCTAAGCTGACTAATTTTGTGTGACAGAATTATATAAAATATATAACATGATCTTGCACAGATCTTGACGCAGTATGGACGACATCTGGTCATCTTCAAGCTCCACCCAAAGGCCAGGATCCTCCTGACCTGGAGCAGGTTCCAGCTGCCACAGCCGGCCACTCGGCCACCTCCCTGGCCGGCCACCGCCACCACCACCTCCGTCGAGGTGGTGGCTATAGCCAGGCGGCGGCACAGCCGCCGGAGGGGCGGATTCCGGCGATCCCACACACCCATTTTTCTCAGAAAAACCATGAAAATCGGTCCCTTGATTGGGCTCAATTGAGCCTGATCCTTGTCCCTAATTAGTCCTATGATCTACCAATTGAAGGAGTAGAGGAGGACCTTATTGGTGTTCTGGAGTTGAGTCGATCGCCAGGTTTACATTTGTAGTGGAGGTGTCGTCGGAGTTCTGCAACAGCACTGTAGAAGGGCTCGAAACTGCCGGGGAAAGGGTGGAAATGACTCCCTGATGCCCAATAATGCTTTTAAAGCACTCAAATGGGGTAGGGGAAGAGTGTAGGCTGGAATGGCCATTAATGACCATTAAATGTCATTTTCGGCCATGGTGGTGGGGGGTGAACTTGGGCTAATTATGGCTATTGGTCTCCTCCAAATTATCCAGGGAAGATGAATCCAGCCAAAGGAGGTGAGGGGAGGGGCTCTTGATCTCCTATGCCATGAATGCCCCCCTTATTTCCCAACTTTCTCTCTCCTCCATTAAAGGGTAAAATGGAGTTTTCTCTCTCCTAGTCACCTTAGCCGATTTTGATCATATCTATAGCCTAATGGAAGTCCACTAACTCATATTAATCATTAAAAATGGGTTAGCCCAAGTGGGGGAAATGAGTTTGAGCTTGGGTTAGCCCATTTAGGCTAGTTTGACCTAAACCTAGACTAGGGTTGACCTTGGTCAACATGACCATTTGAGTTGACCCTAATGGGTCCTTGGTGACCCATTGGCCTCCCCTAGGGTCTAGGTAGGGTTGGGTAGGATTGACTTGGCACTTTGGAGGCCACTTGACCCTTAGGAAGGGTACTTTGACCAAATGGGGTTAGAGTTGACTTGGGTCAACTTAACCTCTTGGGTTGACCCCAATGGGTCCTTGGTGACCCATTGACCTCACTTTAGGGTTAGGAGGGCATGGGTGGGGTCCACTTGTCTAAGGAAGGGTCAGTTGACCCTTAGTAGGCTAACTTAACCCACTTAGGGTTAGGGTGGTCTTAGGCCAACTTGGCTACTTTGACTGCCCCCCAATGGGTCCTTAGTGACCCTATGGATCTCGCAAGGGGGTTAAGGGTATTGTGGTAGGATCATGGGGTCAAGTTGGAGCCTTAAATTCAAAACCCTTGGTCTGGTGGTGAGGTTGTGCTATAAGCAGACCAAGGTGATCTTCACCTTGGCCCTTGTGCACCTGATCCTTGAGCTTCTTATGGTTTTGTCATGATCTAGTCATGACAAAACAAAACCTAAGGGTCTAGTTGTTTGAGGGATGTTACACATAAATCGAGGGCTGAGCTCTGTGTGCCTCTGCACCCGCGAGACACCATGCACCAGACGTATCTTTAAGAACACCATGTCCCCCACCTAGAACTCCGCCTTCAGATGCCTCGCATCATAGTACTTGGCTTGCCTACTTTGTGTATCCAGCATCTGATCCCTGATTAGCCATATCTGAGCATTTGTATCCTCAATATAGTCCGACCCAAGTGCCCTGGGTTCCTCATCCTGGACCCAAGATAGTGGTGTTTGGCATTTATTGTCGTATAGAGCCTCATATGGTGTCATCCCAATGCTTGTCTGGTGACTGTTGTTATAGGAGAATTCAATCAGGGGCAACAGTCTCTCTCAGGGCTTCCCCATATCCAGTATACATAGACGCAGCAGATCCTCCATAGTCTGGTTGGTCCGCTCTGTCTGGTCGTCGGTCAGTGGATGGAAAGCGGTGCTAAAAGCAAGCTGAGAACCCAAGTATGCCTGCGCCACTCTCCACTCCCTTGAAGTGAACTGACAGTCACGATCCGAGAAAATCATCCTGGGGACACCATGGTACCTGACAAACTGCTCCACAAAGAGCCTCACCAAAACAACAACTGGGTTGTCCTTCCTGATCAGTATAAACCGGGCTACCTTGGTCAGTCTATCAACAATGACCCATATAGAATCTTGCCCAGAGTGGGAGCGAGGCAATGCGTGCTCGAAATCCATATCTATATCCTCGAACTTCCACTCTGGTACCGGTAATGACTGTAGTAACCCTCCTGAGCTCTTGCACTCTGTCTTTACCCACTGGCAGGTCTCGCAATGAGTCATATAATATATGATTTCTCTCTTCATCCCCAGCCAGTACATGCTCCTCTACAGATCCGTTGTCATCTTGGTGATAATAGGGTGCACTGAGTACTGAGAACAGTGTGCCTCCCGGATACCACCTCCTGCGGGTATTGATGAGTTGTAAATATTCATATTTTTCAGTACTTTATTTAGGTCATTTTAGTTTATTTTTGTTTCTTTTAATCACTTTTGTTTAATAAAACATTCCTTTTTGTATATACTCTTCTAACTTAGCTTTATTTTTTTTCCAGAAATTTCAGGAAAAAGTCGAAATTTTCAGAGTGCATGCCCGTGTACATTGGGTCACGCCTGTGACCTGGGCATGTCACTTTGAGTCCAGTAGAAAGATGTTGTCTGCCAAGGAAAAATCAAGTCATGCATAACACGCTCATGTCCCGTCGGACACGCTCGTGTCGATCCGTTCGATGCTCGATGCTCGTCGAACTCGACTCAACGCCAATCAACACTCAACGCCAATCAACACTCAATGCCCGTAGCCAACCACTCAATGCCTCTAGCAAGCCAACCACTCAACGCCTCTTGCTACGCCCTTGTCCCGTCCGATATGCCCATGTCAATCCGTTCGACGTTTGATGCTCGACGCATTTGCCAGTCATACCTTGCTGACACGCTCGTATTATTCGGCGCACGCCCATGACCTCCACGTGTCGCTTCCAAATAAAGATTTCGGCTTCTCCAGCAATACAAACCAGCCTGCTGGCTAGTCACGCCTCCCAACATGCCCCCCCCCCCCCGACACGCCCGTGACATCCACGTGGACTTTCCCGAAGCTTCCAGAACCAAGCCAGCTAACAAAATTTTCGGCTTCACTAGCACGCCAGACACGACACGCCCCCCAGTCATGCCCGTGACCAGGGCGTGTAATCTGAAATTTTTTGCTTATAAATAGAAATTTTCTGTAAGGTCCAAGGGTTCACCTTTTTTGGACCATTTTGTTGTTAGGTGGCCTGCTTAGGTGTTTTCCATGCTATGTAAGGATAACTTTCTCCCTCCCTCTCTTAGTTTGTTTTAGCTTTTTGTAACTCATTTTCATCTTAATAAAATTTGTAGATTTTTCTCTCCTTGTGTAGTATTGAATTTCATTTGGGTGCCCACTTGTTCTCGCTTTTTATCCTTTGTTCATCTTTGTTTTCTCTCTTTATAAATGGGTCTGTGTGTGTATGAGGGTAATTTGTTAATTTTTATGTTTTCAATTTTATTTTACTTAGTTTTGTAGTATTTTTTCTCTTAGTTCTTAGTATTGTTATGATAGATTCTTTTTCTTTTCCCTTAATTTTGTTTAGGTTTAGTTTTTTTAGTGTTTTATATTCATTTTTATAAATTTGTAAAAGTGTGTTGGAACCCTAGTTCTTATTTAGGCAAAGATTACTATTAGGATGATTAGATTGACTCATCATGTATAGTCAAAGGTCATAGGATTATTTCTAGGGTCATTCCTTCAGAAGACTTAGAGACAGAAGATTCCAAAGAAATTCAGATTTGGCAAAGGCCGCAATTTAGTTCGACGATAGTCGAACTCAGCTCGACGATCGTTGATCTCAGATCGACGAACTTAGAGCTCCTTCTCTGAGTTGAGCTTGACGAAAGTCTAGTTGAGATCGACGATCTCTGATCTCTAGTCAGAAACTCAGCTCGATGAAATCCACTCTCAGATCGACGAACTCAGAGCTCCTTCTTTGAGTTAAGCTCGACGAAAGCTGAGCTTAGTTTGACGATCTTCAACCTCAGCTCTACCAACTCAGGTCAACGACAGCCAAGCTAAGCTCGACGATCTCCGAGCTCAGCTCGACGAAATTGGAACTCAGGTCGAAGAATATGAAGAATCAAGCTTGACGATCTCCAAGCTCTGGTCGACGATCTATAGGCTGAGCTCGACATTTTTCTGTGCAGTTATTTTAGGCAGTTACATATTTCCAAAAGGAGAATTAATCTCAGGCCAATCTCTCCAAAGGTAATATTTTCAAATGAGATTAAATGCAGGCAGTTATGGATCTAGCATTTAATACAATATATTCTAATGAATATAGTCGTTTAGAGGCTGCATTAAATGTGGATTATTTCCCAAGGAAAGTTTCCTTTCTCAAGGAATGCTCCAGCTATTGATTTCATATATATGAAATCTGTCCAGCCATTCAGATGTAGAGAAGAAGTTTTTCAATCTCATGGATACACATCAAAGCTACATTGTTATGGAGATTCTTACAGAGTTCTTCACCATCAGCTTCAGGCTTCCAAGGGACAACCATTCAATATCAGTCCAAAAATCTTCTGAAGTTCAAAAGCAATTTGAAGGCCTACACCCTGAGCAAAGCTCTCATTCTCCTGAACTCTTCTACATCTCAGGGGGGAGTTTTGATAAGAACAACATCCACTAGTCTTCTCAGTGCTTTGAGAAAGAGAAGACAACATCATTTTCTTTGTAACTTTCATGTACAAATGGTTTTTAACTCCCTTCAAAATTTATCTTTTGGTTGTCAGGTCTCCTGATCAAAAGACTTGGTTTGGTTTTTGGGCACCTGGTCATAAGCTCAAAGGGTTGCTAGATCCCCTGAAATAGATCTTATGGTGACAGGGCACCTGAGCAAAAACTTTTGGTGGCAGGGCACCTGATCAAAAACCTGTAGTGGATTCCTATCAGGGTGGTAGAAGAGTGGATGTACCCAAGTTTTAGGGGAACCACTATAATCTCCTTATGTCGTCTGGTTTGCTTTTTGCTTTTTATTTCAGTGCTGAATGTTTTCTTTATATATATACATATATATACATTAACTCTAGAGTAAAAAATATCTATTCCTTCACTTTCAATTGGTATCAGAGGGTTAAGGTTGTTTGGTTCACAGGCTAACACCTGAACCAAAAGATCCTTGATAGATCTCATTTATTTTCTAGTTTGTTCTTTTTCTCATAGCACAGAATAAGGAATTTGAAAGCACTAGACCTCCAATGTGCAATCTTAACAAGTTTGCACTTTGGAAGACAAGGATTAGATTGTATATGAATTCCATTGATGAAGATATCTATAATTCTATTTTGACAGGTCCCCCTACTCCTTCTGCAACAACATCTACAAGCACAAGTGCAGTTTAATAACTTGAGTGGACTGATGCTCAGAAGAAAGCTAAGATAGTTGATACAAAAGCTATGAACATTCTAGCCCAATCAATGTCTGATGACATTTTTTAGGAAGTTGTTGAATGCTCTTCAACAAAGGATATTTGGAACTCCCTCACAGTAATGGTTGCAAAAACATGCAGCGAATCAGATTCATAAACTTCAACATGTACAACTGAAGATGAAGAAGAATCAAGAGCAAGAGAATTTTGTCTGATGGCAATCAATGCATCCTGCAACAACTCTAAAGCTGCTTATTCAAAAGAAGACAATTCAGATGATGAATCCATTATAAAAGAAGCTCAAGTAATCTCTTCTTTTGACTTTTCTTCTAATCATTTCAAAACAGATTTTAAATTATTATGTGATGATTTGATTATGTCTGAGAAGGAAATCAAACTTTTTAGAGAGAAATTAATTGGATTTGAAAATATATTTTTCTGAAAACTTAAAACTTAAAGAAGAATTAAAAACTGCTAATAATCAAATACTTTCTTTAGAAAACAAATTAAAAAAGGTCAAACAATTTGAAGAATCCCTAAATGGGAGAAGTATAAAATTAATAGATATCATCAGCACAGTAAATGCTAGGCTAAATGGCAAATTAGGCTTAGGAGCTTCATCTAGTCAGCCATCTATCCTTAAGAAAAACATTCTTCAAACCCCTATTAAATTTATATCAAAAGAGGATAAGGAAAAATTAGAAGATAACAACCAGCAAACAAAAGTAATTCAGAATCATAAACATAAACAAAAGAAAAATAAAAATTCACATTAAAATACTGTTCAACAAAATTCATCGAACCGAGATTGACGAAATCAGTATTTTGCGTCAAACGACGATCGACTAACTCTGAACCCAGAATATGGGTATGATTACTCAAGATAGGGTGCTCGACGAAATCAACCTGTTTCGTCGAATAGAGATCGACGATCGTGGAACGCATAAATTGAGCATTATCATTCTCTAAACCGATATTGATGACATCAATACTTTTCGTCGACCTCAGTTCGACGAACTCAACTAAATTCGTCGAACTCAAATTTTCAAAACCAAAAATTTAATTTATTTCAAAAATATAGTCAAACACAGAAATTCATGAATCTTTTTACTCAATGGATCATCCCTCCTAGGAGATATCATTCATTAGGCTATAAGGATCAACCTGATTATTCTTATATTTCTAGTTATTCTTATGAAAGACAATCAGGACCCAAGGTAATCTTGGTCAAGATCACATAACCTTTCTTTTCAGGAAAAGGATAGCTGAGCAAAATGGGAAGCTGAAGATTCTACCAGATAGCATTCTCTCACCAAATCATCTTCAGTTTTTCCATCTGCAGCTCCTCAGATAGATTCTCTATTTTTTTGTTTATATCTTTGAATCTTTGTAGTTTATAAAATTTCTCAAAGCATCCTTGTACATCTGCTGAAGATTTATAATTCAGTCAGATTTCTTTATGCTTATTGTTCTGTTTTTGTAAATAGTATCCTCACTCAAATAGAGGGAGATTGTTGGAACCTTAGTTCTGATTTGGGCAAGGATTACTATTAGGATGATTAGATTGACCCATCATGTATAGTAAAGGGTCATAGGATTATTTCCAGGACCATTCCTTCAGATGACTTAGAGACAGTAGATTCCAAAGAAATTCAGATTTGGCAAATGCAGCAATTCAGTTTGATGATAGTCAAACTCAACTCGATGATCGTTGATATTAGATTGACGAACTCAAAGCTCCTTCTCTGAGTTTAGCTCGACGAAAGTCTAGCTGAGATCGATGATCTCTGATCTCTTGTCAGAAACTAAGCTCGATGAAACCCAATCTCAAATCGACGAACTCAGAGCTCCTTCTCTGAGTTGAGCTCGATGAAAGCTGAGCTCAGTTCGATGATCTTCAACCTCAGCTCTGTCAACTCAGGTCAACGACAACCAAGCTAAGCTCGACGATCTCCGAGCTCATCTCGACGAAATTGGAACTCAGGTCGAAGAATATGAAGAATCAAGCTCGGCGATCTCCAGGCTTTTGTCGACGATCTATAGGCTGAGCTCGAAGTTTTTCTGTGCAGTTATTTTAGGCAGTTACGTATTTCCAGAAGGAGAATTAATCTCAGGCCAATCTCTCCAAAGGCAATATTTTCAAATGAGATTAAATTCAGGCAGTTATTGATCCAGCATTTAATGCAATATATTCCAATGAATATAGTCGTTTAGAGGCAACATTAAATGTGGATTATTTCCCAGGGAAAGTTTCCTTTCTCAAGGAATGCTCCAGCTATTGATTTTATATATGTGAAATCTGTCCAGCCATTCAGATGTAGAGAAGAAGTTTTTCAATATCAAGGATACACATCCAGGCTACATTATTATAGAGATTCTTACAGAGTTCTTCACCGTCAGCTTCAGGATTTCAAGGGACAACCATTCAATATCAGTCCAGAAAGCTTCTGAAGATCAAAAGTAATCTGAAGGCCTACACCCTGAGCAAAGCTCTCATTCTCCTGAACTCTTCTACATCTCAGGGGGAGCTTTGACAAGAACAACATCAACTAGTCTTTTTAGTGCTTTGAGAAAGAGAAGACAACATTATTTTCTTTTTAACTTTGTTGTAAAAGGGTTTTTAACTCCCTTCAAAAGTTATCTTTTAGTTGTCAAGTCTCCTGATCAAAAGACTTGGTTTGGTTTTTGAGCACCTAGTCAAAAGCTCAAAGGGTTGCTAGATCTCCCTTGAAATTGATCGTGTGGTGACAGGGCACCCGAGCAAAAACCTGTGGTGGCGGGGCACCTAATCAAAAACCTATAGTGGATTCCTACCAGAGTGGTAGAAGAGCGGATGTACCCAAGTTTTTGGGGAACCACTATAATCTCCTTGTGTCATCTGGTTTGCTTTTTTGCTTTCTAGTTCAGTGCTGAATATTTTCTTTATATATATACATATATACATTAACTCTAGAGTAAATAAGATCTATCCCATCACTTTCAGAGTGTTTTCAAAGTGGTTTTTTATTTTTCTTTAACTTAGATTTTCTTTTTTTAGTCTGTAAAACTTTATGTTCTTTTTAATTTTATTTCCACTTTGTATACACTTTTATAAAGTTATAGGAATGAAAATCTATTTGTTTTCATTTTTGTAACACTTTGATTTTTGCTTTTATTTTCAAACCCTTTTGCTCCTTTAATTTTTATTTATTTTTTTTATGTATTTTTAGCAAGTTCTAGAAGTAGATTTATAATCATTTTAATTTTCCGAGCACTTTGTTTTTTCAAAAATTTTTTGAGTGTGTGCGTTTAGGAGTTAGATTTATTGCTTTATTTACTGTTTTCTTCAATTCTTGTAGAGTGCGTGTGTGTATGAGATAGTTTTTACTCCTTTCATTTCTCATCTACTCATTTGAGTAGGACTCGCATTTTACAGCTTTCTTTATAGCTTTCATTTCTCGCATACTCATTTGAGTAGGACTCGCATTTTACTGCTTTCTTTACTGCTTTCATCTACCGCCTACTCGTTTGAGTATGACTTGTCATTTCCCGCCTACTCGTTTAAGTAGGACTCGAATTTTACTGCTTTCTTTACTGCTTTCATCTACCGCCTACTCGTTTGAGTAGGACTTATCATTTCTCGCCTACTCGTTTGAGTATGACTCGCATTTTACTGCTTTCTTTACTGCTTTCATCTACCGCCAACTCGTTTGAGTAAGACTTGTCATTTCCTGCCTACTCATTTGAGTATGACTCGCAATTTCAATTATGTATTTCTCTTTTTATGGATTTGGTGTGCGTGAGTTCTTTTTCAGTATTTTTATAATCGTTTAGTGTTTATTTTCTAACTCACGTCTCACCAAACCCATAAGCCGTCTCCATTCCGATGAGTGGCTAATCGCTCTTAGCCCTCAGTATCGAAGAGCATTGGGACATAAAAAATACTTTTTAATTAATTAAAGGTCTTCTTTTTCTCTTTAATTAAAGCACTTAAGGTTTGCCCCTGGTATATGACACTTAGGACCACATATCGATGTGTGGGCTCTATTTCCGTTGTCCATACACTAGCTAGCCGAGAGGCCGTGCGTATGGACCAATCACCCTTGGGTAAAGAAAATTACGTGCATAACCTTGAGAGAGGAGAAGCGGAATTCTACTAGATTGGGTTCCTCATTCAATAGCGGGGTTCTTCGCGTAATGCGGGCATTAGGAGGAATCCTTCGTCGGACGAGAGCCTGGTCGAATAGTCTTAATGTTCAGGTGTGCGATAGTCCTAGAGATAGGTGAGCTCATTTTTATGGAACCTCAACGACCAAGTCGCCCTTTAATTAATTTGAAACCTAGGATCTCTAGTTAACTAAAATTATTTTAGTCCTAATCGATTCGATTCCGAGCGTTATTTCTTCATCGATTTTATAAGTTTTCTTTCTGCATTTTTAAAAAACCGCCTTAGATAATTAATTAACCCGACAAGTTAATCAGCGGTAAAATAATAGTCCCTCCTGGAGGAGTAGAAATAAGCAACCCATCCCCGAGAATAATACGACCTCGATATTCACCACCGGAATATCTTGTACTACACACAATAGGTGCACTTGTCTCTTTTCGTTAAAAATCAGTTTCAATTTTATATCTAAATAAATCCGCACGCCCCGACCATCCAAAACAAATAAATAAAACCTTTCTTTCCCCAACTAAACAAGGGTCGGGGCGCCACGAGTTTTAACTATCAAGTTTTTGGCGTCGTTGTCGAGGACTTTCGTGTTGTTATTTTGAATCTAGGAAACTATTACTTTTACCTCTTTTTATAAAAACCCAAAAAATATATATATAAACTCTACTTAAAAACCAAAAAAATTCTTCCTTCTTTGTCTTAATATTTTTTTATTATTTTCTATTTCGAAAATCAAAAATAAAAAAAAATTATTATGTAGTATATTTTAAAAAAATAAAAGTTTGGCCGCCTACTTTTTCCTTCCTTCTTTTTTTTTTCTATTTTTGAAAATAAAAAAAAATTAAAATTAAAAATTATTTCTTCTATTTCGAAAAAACCAAAAAGTTAATTATATAGCCTCCTATAAAACTATTTCCTCACTCTCATACCCCGCTTCAAAATATAACCCCTCCTCAAAATATAACCCCGCCTAAATAGCCAAGCTACATGACTATAAATTAAGCGCTCCTGGGAGGCACCCCATGTTTTTTTTTGCTCTTTCTTTAATTTTGCAGGGTTTCTAAACGGACCTCCCTGAACACGTTCTAGGGAAGTTCCTACCCCCTTCCTTTTTATTTATGTGCATACCTGCATTTTATTTCTTATCGTTCCTCATACTTATATTGCAATATTGGGAACAATGTTAAAATTAAGTATGGGGGTGTTTTTCATATTTTCATTTTCCGCAATACTATTTTTTGCACCTCTTTAAAAATACAAAAAAATGAAAACAAAACAAAAGACAAAAAAATTATCAAATGAAAACTAATAATTTTTTTTGTTTTGTTTCATCTTCAAAAATCAAAAATACAAAATAAAACAAAAATAGAAAACAAAAATTCCAAACATTTTTGTAAATTTTTTTGTAAATATTCTCTTTCCTCTCTTCTCTTCCCTCTCTTTGCAAATAATTTTTAAAAAAAATATTCTCTTTCCTCTCTTTCTCTCACTTCTTTATAAATAATTTCTCTTCCTTTTCTTGTAAATATTTTCATAAATGAAAACTTAAAAAAAAAGATAATAATTCAAAATATATATATCTTTATTATATAAGGGAGCCCAAATCCATATATGGTGTAACATTTTAATACGAAAATACCCCTCACTGATCCTCTCTTCATTTCAAAAAAACAAGGGTTTAATGTAATTTCAAGTTTCCCGCCAATGTTCCCACCCAATTTTTCAATTTTCATGGCCCTATAAAATAGAAATCTGTATCCCAAAAAACATGATGATCTCAAGCCAGCTGCAAGCACTTTTCACCAGCAAAGAATAAAATAGGATGGTGCAACATTCTCTTTTCCCAAAATACCCTCCG
Source organism: Platanthera zijinensis (assembly GCA_039513925.1). Classification (NCBI taxonomy): domain Eukaryota; kingdom Viridiplantae; phylum Streptophyta; class Magnoliopsida; order Asparagales; family Orchidaceae; genus Platanthera; species Platanthera zijinensis. Next base: position 42,848,354 of record CM077093.1, read on the forward strand.
AAAACTCTTCTTTATTTCAAATTCAGTGGATATTTTAGGTATTCTACCATTTCGTCCCTCTTTCATCCAGTCATATCTCACCTCGCCCGATGACTTCTTCTCCTGTACCCATGCCTCACCGAAGCACGAAGAACCATGCTGCATGAAGAAGGAGTCTGCCTGTAGGAAGAAGGCGAAGAACCTTGTTGTAGGAAGAAGACGAAGAACCTTTCTACAGGAAGAAGACAAACCATGCCTGCAGGAGGAAGACGAAGAACCTTGCTGCAGGAAGAAAACAGTCTCTGCCTTAGCGGTACCAAAGCTCCTCTCCTCGCCACTCCAAGTCTCCTCTCCGGTGGACATCACCACCCTCTTAAGAAGAAGATAGCTCACTTATCTCACCTAAACTCATGCATATTTTAAAAAATTATTTTGAGTTGTGTATTCTCTTAGACTTGCCTATTTGGTGTTTGGGAAAATGACTAAACTAATTTTTTTGTTACAGGAGTTCTCCCCCCACTCTCCCTCTCCCTCCCTTTTTTTAGAGCACCCAAAGGTTTTTTTCCCAGAGCTTTCAAATTCAAAATGGAATATATTGGTTTTACATAGCTATATAAAAGTAATTTATTATAATGTTATATCCAAACTTCTTGGGTAAATCCTTCATGGGAAATATTAAACATTACTGGGAATGTAGCTTTTTTCTACCAGGTTCTAAAGGGTAAGATTTTTATGTGAAACATTACTTGGGATGTAAGCTCTAAAATTTACGAATATGTGGTTTTCAATTTCTTAAAGAGGTACATTTTTTCCGAAATAGTTTATAATTTTAAATTTAGGGGAACAGATCTTATAAAACTAATCCCAAAAGATGAATGTATCCTTCCTCTTCAAGGAAATAGCTGAGCAGTAAATAGAAGTATGGAAAACAGCAAAGTGCTTCATATCCCAGCAGGAAATTCTTTCATGAGAGGTTTGGATCTCTATGCTTTTTTTTTTCTTAAGATGTAGTTTTGCATAAATGGATATCAGAAATGGTTTATAATTAATATTTTGGAGCTCAATATTTCATTAATAAATGTGCTCTCTTTTTTTATCTTTGTGCTGAGTTATTAGAGGAAATATGCTAAACTTCATACTTTTGCAGACAATAATTCCAATTAAAATGAAATACAATTATATAAGTTGAATCAATAGTGTTGGGAGCATCTTATTAGTTTTTAAATATCTAACTGCCTTTACTATTAGGAGCAAATGCTCCACGGGCATGAGTTGACTTCTCTATTTTTGAAGGCTTATTCCATTGTTCTTTACATACTCCACAATATAAGTTAACACATTCTAATTTTATTTATTTAGAACCTTAACTATATGACTTATTTTTGTATAGGACTGTCCATCGTGATTTTTGAGCACCTACCACACCTCAAATTACTGAACTGAATTCATAGGGCATCGTAGATAATGTGTGTTGTGAAATGAATTGAATTCGTCAGCAATATAGCCTGAAACAGATGTTAGATATACGCCCATCGACAATGTAACCCGTACATTCCCATCATTGGTGCGTTGAATGTTTCACCCGTCAAATGTTGCTTCTACTTAATGTTTCACATGCCGATTGACATGTGTCACTGCCCACGCCGGGTGTCCCCATCCTCTCTGAGTGTTGTCGTCCTCGCTGCATGTCACCGCCCATGATGATTTTTGCCATCCCCGTCGATTGTCCCCTCCTCCCTGATTGTTTCCTCCCTTGTTGATTGTTGTCACCTATGTCGATAGTACGCAGCCATTCTCGAGTCTCGACAAATGTCGTCGCCCCCGCGTAGTGTTGCCTCCCCGCCGATTATCGCTACCCCCGTTGATTTTCTCCGCTTTCGCCGATTGTCGCCTTCGTCGGTGATACTCACCGCCCCTGCCAATTGTTGTCGTTCCCTTCAAGTGTCGCCTCCCCCGTCGAGTGTCCTCTCCCCAGCCGAATGTTGCTGCCCCCATCGATTGTCGCCTCCCACATCGATTGTCACCGCCCCCACAAAATGTCGTCGCCCCCACAAAATTTTTCCGCCCACCGAATGATGTCGTCTTCCGAAAGATGATGCCCGCCAAGTGTCGCCACCTGTCGAATGTTAGCGTCCCCGTCGAATGTTACCTCCCCCACCGATTATCGCCACCTCCGCTGATTGTCATCTCCCCTAATGATTGTCGCCGCCCCCACCAAATTCTGCCGCACACGGTGAATGTTGCCACACCCGGCGAATGTCTCCATCCCCGCCGAATGTCGTAAAATAGTAACCAAAATTTTGAGAACGCAAATTTTGGTTAACGCAACAAACACTTCAAATAGCACTTATATAAAAGATAAGTTACTTCATGATTTAGATGACATTCTGCAACAACATAAGAAAACAATAACTGATTTTGGTCTGCCTACCATAAGTGAAGGTTTTGATGGTTTGCACAACTTCTCCAGCCTAATAGAACATGAATTTTCATTCTCAATATCTGATGATGGCATTGCTTGCACGGGAAAAAGATACCTTCATTGTCGCTCCCTCGACGAATATCGCCCTCATGACGAAGGTCGCCCCCACGACGACTATCGCCCCCACGAAGAATGTCGTCCCTACGATGAATGTCTCCCCAACGACGAATGTTGCACTCACAACATATGTCGTGCCCACACGACGAATGTCGCTCCCACGACATATGTCGCGCCCACGACATATGTCGTGCCCACGATGAATGTTGCGCCCATGACGAATGTCATGCCCGCGACATATGTCGCGCTTATGACGAATGTCGCGCCCACGACATATGTCTTGCCCACGAAGAATGTCGCGCCAACGACATATGTCATGCCCACGAAAAATGTCGCCCCCACGACAAATATTGCCCCCTCAACAAATATCGCACCCACGACGAATGTTGCCTACACGGGGTCCCCCGTGCACGACTGCTTGTATATATATATAAAGATCATAACTGTAAAAAAACCAAAAAAAAAAGAGAATAACTATAAAAAAAAGAAAAAGATAATAACTCTAAAAACTCAAAAAAAATTTATTATGTAATAAATAAATCGAATATATCATTCTTAACCTCTCTACTCTCCAAAAATCTTATTTCGAGTTTATTTATATGCGAATTTTATCAATCATTTATTTATTATTCATTTATTAATTGGAGATTGATAGATTTAAATATTCAGGATTAAGTTTTAAAAAAATTATTATACTTTTTTCTTAAGATAGGAGACTCATTTTCAGCATTACTTCTAATTTATCTAAAATAGATACGCGTGTATTATGTTAGAAATAAACAAACTATAGACTTCAATTATCTTTACTTACAGCTTTTAGAAACATAGCAACATTCAATTTATAAAGGTTGCTCTCAAAATTTTTTTTATTAAAATCTAGTTTTCTTTTTTTGAAAAACCTATCTCCCAATTTTTATCCTTAAAAAACTTATGTCAATGGGAATAAGATTTTATTCTGTAAACATAGACATTCAATATTTAAAAAAATTATATGTTATGGAGTAAGAGGATAAAATTCATTACTCATACACATGTACATTGGGTTAATATGAAGTTGTTCAAAAAAAATATGTTATGAAAAATAAGATTTTGTTTTCTAAACATACAAAATACAAAAAATTCATTAGAGATTTGAGAAAAAAATTACCTCACCACTAAACCAAAGCCCTCTTCAAAAACCAAAACAAACCCCCTTAGTCAATTTCAATGATTCTAGAATTAATTTAAAACCTTTTTGAGAGCATAATTAAATTGCATTATTTTCTTTAAACTCTTATTAGTCAAAATTCCTATAATTCCAGTTTATTTTTTTGTTAAACTAACGATTATAATTTCTACTTTCTATTTGATTAATCAAGAAGTCTTTTGGCCAAAACTTTCCTCTATTTAAATCATTTTCATAATTTAGGACTTAACTCTTATACACCGTATGTTTATTTTGATCTCTCTTTTAATTGATTTAAGCAGTAGCTAAATTTAGGATTTCTTTTAATTCCTTATAAGTTCATCTCAAACTTTTGCTCTGGAATAGCAAAAGCTTAAGTTTAGGGATATTTGATGAGTTGTAAATATTCATATTTTTCAGTACTTTATTTAGGTCATTTTAGTTTATTTTTGTTGCTTTTAGTTACTTTTGTTTAATAAAACGTTCCTTTTTGTATATACTCTTCTAACTTAGCTTTATTTTTGTTTTCCAGAAATTTCAGGAAAAAGTCGAAATTTTCACATAGTACACACCCGTGTCCATTGGGTCACGCCCGTGACCAGGGCTTGTCACTTTGAGTCCAGTATAAAGCTATTGACTGCCAAGGAAAAATCAAGTCACGCATGACACGTCTGTGTCCCATCTGACACGCCCGTGTCGATCCGTTCGACGCTCGACGTTCGTCGAACTCGACTGAACGCCAGTCAACACTCAATGCCCGTAGCCAACCCCTCAATGCCTCCAGCAAGCCAACCATTCAACGCCTCTAGCCATGCTTATGTCTCGTATGACACGTCCGTATCGATCCGTTCGACGTTCGACGATCGACGTTTGACGCTCGATGCCTTCACCAGTCATACCTTACTAACACACTCGTTTCATTCGACGCACGCCCGTGACCTCCACGTGTTGCTTCCAAACAAAGATTTCAGCTTCTCCAGCAATCCAAACTAGCTCGCTGACTACTTACGCACCCCCCCCCCCGACCCACCCCCCCCCTGACACGCCCGTGACATCCACGTGGACTTTCTCGAAGCTTCCAGAACCAAGCCAGCTGACCAGATTTTTGGCTTCACTAGCATGCCAGACCCGACATGCTCCCCAGTCACGCTTGTGACTAGGGCGTGTAATCTGAAATTTTTTGCTTATAAATAAAACTTTTTTGTAAGGTCTAAGGGTTCACCTTTTTTGGACCATTTTGCTTTTAGGTGGGTTGCTTAGGTGTTTTTCATGCTATGTAAGGAGAACCTTTTCCCTCACTCTCTTAGTTTGTTTTAGCTTTTTATAACTCATTTTCGTCTTAATAAAATTTGTAGATTTTTCTCTTCTTGTGTAGTATTGAATTTCATTTGGGTGTCCACTTGTTCTCTCTTTTTATCCTTTGTTCATCTTTGTTTTCTCTCTTTATAAATGGGTGTGTGTGTGTGTATGAGGGTAACTTGTTAATTTTTATGTTTTCAATTTTATTTTACTTAGTTTTGTAGTATTTTTTTCTCTAAGTTCTTAGTATTGTTATGATAACTTATTTTTCTTTTCCCTTAGTTTTATTTAGGTTTAGTTTTTTTAGTGCTTTATATTCATTTTTATAAATTTATAAGAGTGTTTTCAAAGTGGTTTTTATTTTTCTTTAACTTAGATTTTTTATTATTCTGTAAAACTTTATGTTCTTTTTAATTTTATTTTCACTTTTTATACACTTTTATAAAGTTATAAGAATGAAAATCTATTTGTTTTAATTTTTGTAACATTTTGATTTTTGCTTTTATTTCAAAACTCTTTTGCTCATTTAATTTTTATTTCTTATTTATATGTATTTTTAGCAAGTTCTAGGAGTGGATTTATAATCGTTTTAATTTTTTGAGCACTTTGTTTTTTCAAATTTTTGTATAATGTGTGCGTTTAGGAGTTAAATTTTATTGTTTTACTATTTTCTTCAATTCCTGTTGAGTGCGTGTGTGTATGAGATAGTTTTTACTTCTTTCATTTTTCGTCTATTCGTTTGAATAGGACTCACATTTTACAGCTTTCATTTCCCGCCTACTCGTTTGAGTAGGACTCGCATTTTACTGTTTTCTTTACTGCTTTCATCTACCGCTTACTCGTTTGTGTAGGACTTATCATTTCCCGCCTACTCGTTTGAGTAGGACTCACATTTTACTATTTTATTTATTGCTTTCATTTACTGTCTACTTGTTTGAGTAAGACTTGTCATTTCTCACATACTCGTTTGAGTAGGACTCACAATTTCAATTATGTATTTCTCTTTTTATGGCTTTGGTGTGCGTGAGTTCTATTTCAGTATTTTTATAATCGATTAGTGTTTATTTTCTAACTCACGTCTCACCAAACTCATAAGTCGTCTCTATTCCGATGAGTGGTTAATCGCTCTTAGCCCTTAGTGTCGAAGAGCATTGGGACATAAAATACTTTTTAATTAATTAAAGATCTTCTTTTTCTCTTTAATTAAAGCACTTAAGGTTTGCCCCGGGTATACGACGCGTAGGACCACATATCGATGTATGGGCTCTATTTCTGTTATTCATACGCTAGCTAGCCGAGAGGTCGTGCGTATGGACCGATCACCAATTGGTAAAGAGAATTGCGTGCATAACCTCGAGAGATGAGAAATGGAATTCTACCGGATTGGGTTCCCCACCCAATAGCGGGGTTCTTAGCGTAATGCGTGCATTAAGAGGAATCTTTCGTCGGACGAGAGCCTGGTCGAATAGTCTTAATGTTCAGGTGAGCGATAGCCCTAAAGATAGGTGATCTCATTTTTATGGAACCTCCACGGTCAAGTCGCCCTTTAATTAATTTGAAACCTAGGATCTCTAGTTAACTAAAATTATTTTAGTCCTAATCGATTCGATTCCGAGTGTTATTTCTTCATCGATTTTCTAAGTTTTTTTTCTGCATTTTTAAAAAACTGCCTTAGATAATTAATTAAGGTAACTGTTATAGGCAAACCTATTTTGGATAAGTGCAAACCAATTTTTAAAATAAAAACTCTTAAACAAATATTTTAAATGTTACGGTAAAATTGATAGGGGCAAACCATTTCCCTATAACCTCCGTTGCCGCCGCCGCCGCTCGCCCACGCCGGCCCACGCCCGCCAACGCCGCCAACGCTGCCAACGCCGCCATCCCCGCCAACGCCTCCATACCCGCCAAAATCGCCAACACCATCATACGTGATGACACCGCCAATGCCGTTATACGTGATGGCACCGCCAACGCCGTCATACGCGGTGACACCGCCAATGCCGCCATACGTGATGACACCGCCAACGCCGTCATACGTGATGACACCACCAACGCCATCATACGTGATGACACCTACATCGCCGTCATACGTGATGACACCTACAACGCCGCCATATGTGATTACACCTACAACGCCGCCATACGTGATGACACCTACAACGTCGTCATACGTGATGACACATACCACACATTCTCGCTTCTAACCACTGCGGGGGCTCCAGATTTATTTATTTCGAACATTCTCTCTCATCTTCAGCTCCTTATTTCTGATTTAAACATTTCTTTTTTTATTTCTCATCTTCATCATTTGGTTCGTATTTTTCCAGTGAAGAAAAAGAATTTTGAAAAGTAGTACTTATTATGAATTTGAAATTTTTGTAAAACGTTAAATTTTATAATATTGTTGTTAAACTATTTGTTCATATTTTATTAAAAAAAATTTAAAAAAATTTATATTGGTTTGCACGTAACAATTTTGTTTGTACATATAAATTTTTGATTTGCCCGTAAAATTGATTTGCACATATTCAAAATTGATTTGCCCATAACAATCACCTTAATTAACCCGACAAGTTAATCAGCGGTAAAATAATAGTCCCTCCTAGACGAGTAGAAATAATCAACCCGTCCCCGATCACAATACGATCTCGATATTCCCCACCAGAATATCTTATACTACACACGATAGGTGCACTTGTCTTCTTTCGTTAAAACTCAGTTTCAACTTTTATATCTAAATAAATCTACGCGCCCCGACCATCCTAAACCAATAATAAAACATTTCTTTCCCCAACTAAATAAGGGTCGGGGAGCCGCGAGTTTTAACTATCAAGTTTTTGGCGCCGTTATCGGGGACTTTTGTGTTGTTATTTTGAATCTAAGAAGCTATTACTTTTACCTCTTTTTATAAAAACGCATATATATATATATATATATATATATATATAAACTCTACTTAAAAATCAAAAAAATTCTTCCTCCTTTGTTTTAATATATTTTTTATTATTTTCTATTTTGAAAATCAAAAATAAAAAAAAATTATTATGTAGTATATTTAAAAAAAATAAAAGGTCGGCCGCCTGTTTTGTCCTTCCTTCTTTTTTCTCTATTTTTGAAAATACACAAAAAATAAAATTAAAAATGATTTCTTCTATTTCGAAAAAACCAAAAAGTTAATTATATAGCCACCTATAAATCTATTTCCTCACTCCCATACCCCGCTTCAAAATATAATCCCGCCTCAAAATATAACCCCGCCTAACTAGTCAAGCTACACGACTATAAACTAAGCGTTATTGTGAGGCACCCCATGTTTATCTTTTTTTTTGCGCTTTCTTTAATTTTGCAGGGTTTTTAAACGGGCCTCCCCGAACACGTTCTAGGGAAGTTCCTACCCTCTTCCTCTTTATTTATGTACATACCTGCATTTTATTTCTTATCGTTCCTCATACTTATATTACAACAATGAGGATAATGTTGGAATTAAGTATGGTGGTGTTTTTCGTACTTTCATTTTCTGCACTTCTATTTTCTGCACCTCCTTAAAAATACAAAAAAATGAAAACAAAACAAAACACAAAAAAATTATAAAATGAAAACTAATAATTTGTTTTTTTTTGTTTCATCTTCAAAAATAAAAAATACAAAAAAAAAATAGAAAAAAAAATCCCAAAAACATTCTTGTAAATTTTTTTGTAAATATTCTATTTCTTCTCTTCTCTTCCCTCTCTTTGCAAATATTTTTTTTAAAATATTCTCTTTCCCTCTTTCTCTCTCTTCTTTATAAATAATTTCTCTTCCTCTTCTTATAAATATTTTCATAAATGAAAACTTAAAAAAAAAATAATTCAAAATATATATATATATATATATAAAAGATCATAACTCTAAAAAAACTCAAAAAAGAGAGAATAATTATAAAAAAAGAGATAATAACTCCAAAAACTCAAAAAAAAATTATGTAATAAATAATCGAATATATCATTCTTAACCTCTCAGCTCTTCAAAAATCTTGTTTTGAGTTTATTTATATGCGAATTTTATCAATCATTTATTTATTATTCGTTTATTAATTTGAGATTAATAGATTTAGATATCCAGGGGTTAAGTTTTAAAGAATTTATTATATTTTTATCTTAAGATAGGAGACTCGTTTTCAGCATTATTTTTAATTTATCTAAAATAGATGTGTGTGTATTATGTTAGAAATAAACAAACTATAGACTTCAATTATCTTTACTTACAGCTTTTAGAAACATAAGAACGTTCAATTTATAATGGTTGCACTAAAATTTTTTTATATTAAAATTTTTTTTTTTTGAAAAACCTATCTCCCAATTTTTATCCTTAAAAAAACATATGTCAATGAGAATAAGATTTCGTTCCGTAAACATAGGCATCCAATATTTAAAAAAATTATATGTTATGGAGTAAGAAGATAATATTCTTTACTCATACACATAGATTGAGTAAATATGAAGGTTTTCAAAAAAAATATGTTATGGAAAATATGATTTCGTCTTCCTAAACATACAAAATAAAAAAAATTCGTTAGAGGTTTGAGAAAAAAAATTACCTCAACTCTAAACCAAAGCCCTCTTCATAAATCAAAACAAACCTCTTAGTCAATTTCAATGATTTTAGAATTAATTTTAAAACTTTTTGAGAGCATAATTTTTAAATTACATTATTTGCTTTAAATTCTTATTAGTCAAAGTTCCTATAATTCCAGTTTATTTTTTTGTTAAACTAACGATTATAATTTATGATTTCTCTTTGATTAATCAAGAAGTCTTTTTGCCAAAACTTTTTCTCTATTTAAATCATTTTCATAATTTAGACTTAACTCTTATATGTTTATTTTGATCTCTCTTTTAATTTTTTTAAGCGGTAGCTAAATTTAGGATTTCTTTTAATTTCTTATAAGTTCACCTCAAATTTTTGTTCTGGAATATCAAAAACTTAAGTATGGGGTATTTGATGAGTTGTAAATATTCATATTTTTCAGTACTTTATTTAGATCATTTTAGTTTATTTTAGTTGCTTTTAGTTAATTTTGTTTAATAAAACGTTCCGTTTTTTATATACTATTCTAACTTAGCTTTGTTTTTGTTTTCCAGAAATTTCAGGAAAAAGTCAAAATTTTCAGAGTACACACTCGTGTCCATTGGGTCATGCCCGTGACCTACGCGTGTCACTTTGAGTCCAGTAGAAAGCTATTGTTTGCCAAGGAAAAATCAAGCCGCGCATGACACGCCCGTGTCTCGTCTGACACGCCCATGTCGATCTGTTCGACGCTCGACGTTCGTCGAACTCGACTCAACACCAGTCAACACTCAACGCCAGTCAACACTCAATGCCAATCTACACTCAACCCCCGTAGCCAACCACTCAATTCCTCCAGCAAGCCAACCACTCAACGCCACTAGCCACTCCTGTATCCCGTCTGACACGCTCGTATCGATCCGTTCGACGTTCGACGTTCAATGCTCGACGTTCGACGCCTTCGCCAGTCATACCTTACTAACCCGCCGTTTCATTCTGTGCACGCCTGTGACCTCCACGTGTCGCTTCCAAACAAAGATTTTGGCTTCTCCAGCAATCCAAACTAGCTAGCTCGCTGGCTAGTCTCGCCCCCTGGCACGCCCCCCCCCCCCCCCCCCCCCCCCCGACACGCTCGTGACATCGATGTGGACTCTCCCGAAGCTTCCAGAACCAAGCCAGCTGGCCAGATTTTCAGCTTCACTAGCACGCCAGACCGGACACGTCCCCCAGTCAGGCCCGTGACCAGGGCGTGTAATCTGAAATTTTTTGCTTATAAATAGAACTTTTCTGTAAGTTCCAAGGGTTCGCCTTTTTTGGACCGTTTTACTGTTAGGTGGGCTACTTAGGTGTTTTCCATGCTATGTAAGGAGAACTTTCTCCCTCCCTCTCTTAGTTTGTTTTAGTTTTTTGTAATTCATTTTCTTCTTAATAAAATTTGTAGATTTTTCTCTCCTTATGTAGTATTGAACTTCATTTGGGTGTCCACTTGTTCTCGCTTTTTATCTTTTGTTCATCTATGTTTTCTCTCTGCAGATCCGTTGTCATCTTGGTGATAACGGGGTGCACTGAGAACAGTGTGCCTCTCGGATACCGCCTCCTGCGGGTATTGATGAGTTGTAAATATTCATATTTTTCAGTACTTTATTTAAGTCATTTTAGTTTATTTTTGTTTCTTTTAATCACTTTTGTTTAATAAAATGTTCTTTTTTGTATATACTCTTCTAACTTAGCTTTATTTTTGTTTTCCAGAAATTTCAGGAAAAGTCAAAATTTTCAGAGTGCATGCCCTTGTCCATTGGGTCACGCCCGTGACCTGGGCGTGTCACTTTGAGTCCAGTAGAAAGATGTTGTATGCCAAGGAAAAATCAAGTCATGTATAACACGCTCATGTTCCGTCGGACACGCCCGTGTCGATCCGTTCGACGCTCGACGTTCATCGAACTCGACTCAACGCCAATCAACACTCAATGCCAGTCAACACTCAATGTTCGTAGCCAACCACTCAATGCCTCTGGCAAGCAAACCACTCAACGCCTCTTGCTACGCCCTTGTCCCGTCCGATATGCCCATGTCAATCCGTTCGACATTTGATGCTCGACGCCTTTGCCAGTCATACCTTGCTGACACGCCCGTATTATTCGGCGCACGCCCGTGACCTCCACGTGTCGCTTCCAAACAAAGATTTCGGCTTCTCCAGCAATCCAAACCAGCCTGCTGGCTAGTCACGCCCCCCGACATGCCCCCCGACACGCCCGTGACATCCACGTGAACTTTCCCGAAGCTTCTAGAACCAAGCCAGCTGACCAAATTTTCGGCTTCACTAGCACGCCAGACACGACACGCCCCCCAGTCACGCCCGTGACCAGGGCGTGTAATCTGAAATTTTTTGCTTACAAATAGAACTTTTCTGTAAGGTCCAAGGTTTCACCTTTTTTGGACCATTTTGTTGTTAGGTGGCCTGCTTAGGTGTTTTCCATGCTATGTAAGGAGAACTTTCTCCCTCCCTCTCTTAGTTTGTTTTAGCTTTTTGTAACTCATTTTCATCTTAATAAAATTTGTAGATTATTCTCTCCTTGTGTAGTATTGAATTTCATTTGGGTGTCCACTTGTTCTCGCTTTTTATCCTTTGTTCATCTTTGTTTTCTCTCTTTATAAATGGGTGTGTGTATGAGGGTAATTTGTTAATTTTTATGTTTTCAATTTTATTTTACTTAGTTTTGTAGTAGTTTTTCTCTTAGTTCTTAGTATTATTATGATAACTTCTTTTTCTTTTCCCTTAGTTTTGTTTAGGTTTAGTTTTTTTTAGTGCTTTATATTCATTTTTATAAATTTGTAAGAGTGCTTTCAAAGTGGTTTTTATTTTTCTTTAGCTTAGATTTTCTTTTTTTTAGTCTATAAACTTTATGTTTTTTTAATTTTATTTCTACTTTTTATACACTTTTATAAAGTTATAAGAATGAAAATCTATTTGTTTTAATTTTTATAACACTTTGATTTTTGCTTTTATTTTCAAACTCTTTTGCTCCTTTAATTTTTATTTCTTCTTTTTATGTATTTTTAGCAAGTTCTAGGAGTAGATTTATAATCGTTTTAATTTTCCGAGCACTTTGTTTTTGTAAATTTTTGTAGAGTGTGTGCGTTTAGGAGTTAGATTTTATTGTTTTATTTACTGGTTTCTTTGATTCCTGTAAAGTGTGTGTGTGTGTATGAGATAGTTTTTACTTCTTTCATTTCCCGCCTACTCGTTTGAGTAGGACTCACATTTTACAGCTTTCTTTACAGCTTTCATTTCAAGCCTACTCGTTTGAATAAGACTCGCATTTTACTGATTTCTTTGCTGCTTTCATCTACCGCATACTCGTTTGAGTAAGAGTTGTTATTTCACGCATACTCGTTTGAGTAGGACTCGTAATTTCAATTATGTATTTCTCTTTTTTATGGCTTTGGTGTGCGTGAGTTCTTTTTCAGTATTTTTATAATCGGTTAGTGTTTATTTTCTAACTCGCATCTCACTAAACTCATAAGCCGTCTCCATTCCAATGAGTGGCTAATCACTCTTAGTCCTCAGTATTGAAGAGCATTGGGACATAAAAAATACTTTTTAATTAATTAAAGGTCTTTTTTTTCTCTTTAATTAAAACACTTAAGGTTTGCCCCGGGTATACGACGCGTAGGACCACATATCGATGTGTGGGCTATATTTATGTTGTCCATACGCTAGCTAGCCGAGAGGCCGTGCGTATGGACCGATCACCCTTGGGTAAAGAGAATTGCATGCATAACCTCGAGAGAGGAGAAGCGGAATTCAACCGGATTGGGTTCCCCACCCAATAGCGGGGTTCTTAGCGTAATGCGAGCATTAAGAGGAATCCTTCGTCGGACGAGAGCCCGGTCGAATAGTACTAATGTTAAGGTGAGTGATAGTCCTAGAGATAGGTGAGCTCATTTTTTTGGAGCCTCCACGGCCAAGTCTCCCTTTAATTAATTTGAAACCTAGGATCTCTAGTTAGCTAAAATTATTTTAGTCCTAATCGATTCAATACCGAGCATTATTTCTTCATCAATTTTCTAAGTTTTCTTTCTGCATTTTTAAAAACTGCCTTAGATAATTAATTAACCCAACAAGTTAATCAGCGGTAAAATAATAGTCCCTCCTGGAGGAGTAGGAATAATCAACTCTTCCCCGAGAACAATACGACCTCGATATTCCCCACCGGAATATCTTGTACTTACACGCGATAGGTGCACTTGCCTCCTTCCGTTAAAACTCGGTTTTAACTTTATATCTAATAAAATCAGCACGGCTCCGACCTCCCTAATCGTTAAATCAAACCAAATAAATAAACCATCAAATAAACAAGGGTCGGGGTGCCGCAAGTTTTAACCATCAGGTATATAGACATGGCTACGGAAATGAACGACGTCATCACACAAAGAATAGTCCTCTGACTTGCCCCCTTCCAGGGCTATGAATCCTGGCTCCAAATCCGCATCCAGCCTCTGATGTGTCCTGATGTGCTCCCGTATGTCACACTCGATGACCAAGGAGTTCAAGTACTCCTGATAAACATCCGACTCAGCTCTGGAAACCATGGTAATGCGCATATCCTCCATCATCTATACCAACTCCATAGCCATCACCCGGGAATCCGGTCCAGTAGTGTCAGCTCTCTTGCTCAAGGCATCCGCCACGGTGTTCACCTTCCCCGGGTGATAATGTATCTTGTAGTCATAGTCACAGAAGAACTCAAGCCATCTTCGTTGGCGCAATTTTAGATCCTTCTGCATATTAATATATTTGAGGCTCTTATGATCTGAGAAGATATCACAATGAACCCCATACAAGTAATGCCTTCAAGTTTTTAACGTGAATATTATAACCCCCGAGCTCCAAATCATGTATGGGATAATTCTACTCGTGCTTCTTCAGCTGTCTCGAAGCATATGGAATGACAAGTCCATGTTGCATCAGGACTGCACCCATCCCTTGATATGATGTGTCGGTATAAATGTGAAATCCTTCCTTCCTAGATGGAAGTGCAAGGATGGGGGAAGAGGTGAGCATGTTCTTCAACTCCTGGAACGCTGCTTCGCACTTCTCGCTCCAAGTAAAATCCGCATCCTTCTTCGTCGAGGACGTGAGGGAGAGTGTTACCCTTGAGAACCCCTCCACGAACTTGCGATAATATCCTGCTAGTCCCAAGAAACTGCGTATATCTGAAGCTGACTTTGGCTGCGGCCAATCTCGAACTGCCTGTACCTTGGCCGGGTTTACAGCCAATCCAGCTCCAGTGATGGTATGCCCCAAGAATGCTACCTCCTATAGCTAGAATTGGCACTTAGAGAACTTTGCGTACATATGATGCTCTCTCAGCTTACTCCACACCAGTGCCAAATGTTGGGTATGCTCCTCCTTTGTCTGGGAGTAGATCAGAATGTCGTAAATGAAAACTATACCAAATTTATCCAAGAAGGGCTCGAAGACACGGTTCATCAGACTCATAAATGCAGAAGGTGCATTCGTGAGCCCGAAGGGCATCACCAAGAACCCGTATAGGCCGTACCAAAAACTAAAGGCTATTTTTGGGATATCCTTTGCCTGAATGCGCAGCTGATAGTACCCGGACCTCAAATCCAACTTGGAGAACCAAAAGGCTCCCTGTAGCTGATCAAAAAGTTTGTCAATCCGAGGCAACGGATACGTGTTCTGAACTATGAACCGGTTCAACTCCCAGTAGTCGATGCAGAGCCGCAACGATCTATCCTTCTTCTTAACGAATAACACCGGTGCTCCCCACGGTGATGAGCTCGATATGACAAATCCTGACCCCACCAGCTCCTGCAACTGGGTCCTGAACTTGTTAGCTCTTTGGGGGCCATCCTATACAGTGTCAAAGATACGGAATTTGCTCCTGGCACCAACTGAATCTGGAAGTCCATATCCCTAGTCGGTGTCAATCCGGGCAATTTCTCCGGGAATACGTCAGAGAAATTCCGAACCACCGGGATATCAACAATAGAAGCTTCTGCTCCCATCATCTCAAAGCAGATAATGTATACCTCCTCCCCTTGCTCATAGGCCTTAACAGCCTGTACAGATGATAATAGAAGAGGGATACAAGTCTAATACCTTCGATGATGATGTCGGTGTCTTCATGCCGTAAGGTGATCCTCCTCGACGGGCAATCGATTCGGGCATGGTTCTAGTGCAATTAGGTCATGCCCAAGATTAGATCGAAGTTTCGCATTCTCAAAATCGGCGACGGCGCTTTGAAGGTCTTTCCTCCAATTTCTACCTCAATGTTACACTTGACAGATGATAATAGCTCTGATCCGTCTGGCAGACGCACCCTCCTAGTTACGCATGTGAATCGGTCTATGCCCGCTAGTCCTTCCAGGAAGGCTTCTAATACAAACGAGTGTGAAGCACCCGTATCGAACAATGTATGAGCGGGCTTGCCACTGACAAAGACTATGTCTGGGGTTTTTGTTTGAATTATAACATGTTTGTTATTCTACTAAGGTTGGTAAGGTATTATAAAATGAAACCTAGATTGTAATTAATTTTAAGTACCTATAATAACCTCCTCGGGGTTCCTTGGCTCGGCAAGGTCCAAAGCGAACATTTGCTCCTGCCCTCGTCCGCTACCGTAATGTCCTCGACCTCATCCTCGACCTCGGCCCTGTTGTATCAGAGGGGCTACCAGAGGTGGAGGAGGAGGTGGTGGATGGAACTGCTGAGGAAAGTCAGCCATTTCGTGCCATGGTTGTTGGCATCTAAAGCAAATCAATGGTCGGTGGCCACGGTCGTCCTATCTCCTCGGGTCGTGTACCTGTAGTGGCAGGGGAGCTAGTACTGCAGGAGGCCCTTGCTCCTGCTTGAAGTTGGGACGATAACGTCCTCGACCCTTTTGTAGCTCATCACTCTGTTACTCTAGGAGCCCCTACTGCTCTCCCCAAAGGATGACCCATCCAATGGTCTCTTTCCCCTGCTCTGTACCATCAGCATGTCTGCCTCTAGCTTCTTAGCCATCTCTATGATTTGCGTCAAAGTGCCATGGGAAATGAACAGTATATCCTGCCTAGTAGAGTCCCGAAGCCCCCGGTAGAACCTCTTTGCATACCTCCTGTCATACATATCGTGTATCCCAGAGAACCTTGCCAGATGGTAAAATTCCCTCTGGTACTCTGTCACTGATCTTGTCCCCTGCCTGAGGTTCAAAAACCACTCCTCCAACTCATCTCTATCCGTAACGGACACGAAGTGATCCAAGAAGGCCTCGTTGAACTCATCCCATGAAATATCTGACAGAGCCCTGTCTGCATACGTGGAGTCCAACATGGACTTCCACCATCTCTTCGCGTGAACATCCAGTGCAGAAATCGCCAAAGGAACTGCCTACCTGGTAGGGCAGTTGATGCTTGCAAGCATCTCCTGAATGGCCTCGAGCCACTCCTCTGTCTTTACCGTATTCTCTGTCCCGTGGTACATCGGCGGGGATAGATTCTTGAAGGCACTCAGCCAATTCGATCCCGGATTTGGCTGCTGGGTCGGGGCATGCTGATCCCTGAAGGCATCGAGGATGGCTGTCAAAGTCTGCCCCATCTCTATGTGCTGGAAAGGTGTGGCAGTCGGAGGGGGAGGGATCACATCCTGTGGTACAACGACCTGTGGAGGCTGCATAAATATGAAGTTTATATTAGGATTTGCCTAACTCATTGTGTAAATGGACTATTTTCTGTGACTTTTACATATGGACACACCATTGCTTCCGCTGCATAGTTTTTCTGCAAACTAATGTCGGAGCAGGGTGTTCCAGTGTTGTGGAATTCTTTCTCAATGATCGTTCGATTAGTTGATACAAGTTTGTAAGACCCCTCCCCCCCTTACCAAGGAGGTAACCCGGTCTTATGCCCAGAACCGCCGCCTTACGGTGACACTAACACACGGGTTAGTCAACACCGCATGACATCGATCTTGTCAGCTAGTACGATCATTCAACCTATTAGGTCAATCAAGAAGAAAGCAATATAAGTAATTATATATCAAGTCCACATCACAACATCATCATAATATAAATAAAATGAGAGATCCAATAGTCCACAATGAGTACATAATGAAAGAGAAAAAGGCTTATGCCTAGTATATAGTAATTAATCTCTCTCACACAAAATCTAACTAAGCGGAAGTTAATCTATCATCAGTACACGTGTCATCACCTGATGTCGGGCTGCAGTAGTAGTAGGTAGTACCAGCTCCTCATGTTCTGCCACCTCGTCCTGCTAGTGCTCTAGCTCCTCGAGCTCCTAAAATGAAACGGTCACAACAGACCGTTAGTCATAAAGACTAAGTCATTTTGTCTTCGCCTCACTCCCGCGACTCCTAGTTACCGATCGGGAGGACGAAGCGGAGAATAACAAGGGGTATAGAAAGGAAAGCAGGTGGCAGTGGGTTTAATCTATCATATACAAGTATATCTCTACTTTAGCAGTTCTATATAGTACAATTAAGGAAGTAAAAAACAACACTAAAAAGAAGTGTGGTAAGTAGAGTAAAGTACTGAGCAGAAAAGTAAGCTAGCTAGCTACTACACTAACATCACAGAAGTACCTTAACTTATATTAATACTCATACAAACTTATAAGTAAAGGTTTCACAGATATAACTTATCATATAAAAGAACTCATACTAATTTATATGATAAGAATCTATGGTGTGTATGTCCTAAGTATGTATGTATGTATGGTATGCGGGTTATGTATCATACAAGTGTAACTCACCCACACGACTCTATGCGTACAGGCCTTTAGTTACCACATTTTTGATTTAGCTTAACTCTCAGGTACTACCGTTGTGGCTATGGCAGCAGTGGAGCGGGTGTGTCCACACCTAGGCGGGTATACACACTGTAACATCTCGACTTTTATTGGGTCACCAGAGCCCTAGTAGGCCCAATAAAAGTGACCTGAATCCTACCCATGACCTGGTAGAAGGTAACCCTAAGTAAGAAGTGGAGCTAGAAAACTCCGACTTAAGTTCTGTCAGTTCCTATGACATCGTATAGATAGTACGAATGCATCGGAACTCGTTCCGTTGGACCCCGAGACCATGTAGTGGATATGACCATCCATTGTAAAACATCGTGAAGACAAGATTTTGAATATTGGCCTAGAGAACTCTGATTTGAGTTCTGTCAGCTAATATGGCCTCGTATAGACAATACGAGCACGTCAGAACTCGTTGTGTCACAATCCGAGGTCTAACGATGAATATAGACTTTTGACCGATTTAATGCGCCGCGACGCGCAGGTTTTGGACTTTTACCAAACGAACTCTGATTCGACCCCAGTTAATGGCTCTAGACTCGAATGGTCAATACAAAGTCAACAGAAGTCATCCCGGACAATTTCAATGATGAATGGTCAACTCTAGGTCAAATCGAGCGTGTTCGTGCACCGAAAAGCGTGCGCACGCAAATTATAACATGATACCCCAACTTTGACCTGACCCCAATGTCTTGGACTCATTTTGACTTTGACCAGTATGGGGGACCCACCTTAGGGTTGACTTTGGTAACCCCCCCCCCCCCCTAAAAGTCATTATTTTGTATTTTTCCAAAGAAGTGTTCACCTTCTCTTCTTTAATTAGTTAAGGCCCTACCCTATCACATTTTGGGCCACCAAGACTAGCCATATGAGGGAATAAGGCCATGGGCCAAGCTAGGCCCAATTCTCCTTCCCCCTCTTCCTTCCCCTTAAGGAGCAAGGCCCAAACCCAAGCCCACTCCTTCTATTTTGCTTGTTGTCACTTGGGGCCACCCTAATGGTTCCACTTGGCCAGCCCAAGTGGTGGGGAGAGGATGTCACAACCCGCATTTTCTCCAAATTAAAGAAACATCAGAGTATGAGAAAACATGCATCGTGATGCCACGTCGAGCAGGGTATAACTGCTGACGCTCAGGCAAAACTATCTACTTTACTTTATAAAATTCATAAGTTTAATGATTATAAAATCAGTTATATTTTAAAGGTCGTATCCCTCGGCTCAGCGGATCATCTAGTCCATAATTTAAAAGCTATACTTATACTCTGCGGAAAATACTTTATTCAGGTTTGACATCCTAAAAAAGAGCATAAGTGCCCCTAGAGGATAACTTATACTATGTTGGACCCTACATTTAATTTATACTATATATAGGAAAACGATCTTTTTATGTTATTTGGAAAATAGTGGTTGAGTCTTGTAAAACATGCTGATCATGAGATATACTTATAATAGTGTTTTTAGGTTTAAAAGTAACTAGCAACCTAGCATAAATCATCCCAAGAGCAAGTAGACTATCTCCAGAAAAAGGTAGCAGCAAAAAGATAACATATCTAGTATCAAGGTAAAACTACCAGTGGGCGCCAACAAACTGACACGAACCCACTAGCAAGTATGTATGTCTGTAAGAAAGAAACACAAAACTACCTCACAAGACCAAGGAACTGATCTCCACAGTACGAGAGACCACCAGCAACAGCACAACACAACTAGCCGCCTAATCGGCTACTAACCAGAACCTGAGGCATTCAAAGAAGAAAAGAATACCTCAGCAAGCTAAACAAGTAAGCTGTACGGAAAAGTTAGGCTAAAAGATAAGTAAGAAGAGTAAGTAAACCGTAACAAGTACCACTGTCCAAGGCAAAACAAAAAGGAAAAGCACTATACGCGAGGAAACAACAACAACCCTGCCCAAAAATCCTGCAGAGTTTACCAGGCTACCATGAGCCCAAACGTTGCAAATTTACAAAGCAAGAAACGCCTAATACCCTAAGTTGTGAGAGATGGTAGTAGCAAAAACAACGTGGATCCGGGTTGGAGGCAAACTCAGTACCCCAACCACCATTTCCAAGAAACAAAGCTCAAGGGTCTATAAGTTAAAGCACTAGGGACCTCCCACCAACTTGCCCAGCCAGTACCTGGAACAAGATAAAAGTGTGGCCACGGCTAAGTCACACAATTTCACCCCTATTAAAAGCTTCAAACCACCACTACTAACCACAACCCACGATTCGGCCTTTGGAAAAATATAGCCGACAAGGAACCTCAAAAATCAAGGAATTCACTCGGGAGAGAAAATCAAGGTAAGGGAAAAGCGTTGAGATGGCTCAACACGGCATGGCGTTGAGTGAGCTCCACTCACTTAATGCCTAAACAGACGGTTGCATTGAGTGAGCTAACCTCACTTAACGCCAAATCAGCTATGGCGTTGAGTGAGGTTCACTCACTCAAGGCCTTCTGCAACACTAGCTGTGGCGTTGAGTGAGCTAACCTCACTCAATGCCAAAACAGCTACGGTGTTGAGTGAGGTCCACTCCCTCAACGCCTTCAGCAACACTGGCTGTGGCGTTGAGTGAGCTAACCTCACTCAACGCCAAAACAGCTACGGCATTGATTGAGGTCCACTCCCTCAACACCTTTAGCAACACTGGCTATGGCGTTGAGTGAGCTAACCTCACTCAATGCCAAAATAGCTACGGCGTTGAGTGAGGTTCACTCCCTCAACGCCTTAGCACTTAGCCGAAAAAAAACCAATTGTGGCGTTGAGTAAGTCCACCTCTCTCAACGCCAAAACAGCTTTGGCGTTGAGTGAGGTCGACTCACTCAACGCCAAAATACTTAACCGTAAGAAAGGGCCGCGGCGTTGAGTGAGCCCGCCTCACTCAACGCCTAAACCGTCATGGCGTTGAGTGAGGCCCACTCACTCAACACCACGCGGATTGGCTGCGGCGTTGAGTGAGTCCGCCTCACTCAACGCCTAGACAGCCATGGCGTTGAGTGAGGTCGACTCACTCAATGCCATGATACTTAGCCGCAAAAGAACAGATCAAGGGGCAATGGTGTTGAGTGTGTGCACCACACTCAAAGTCAAGCCCAAGCAGACCCGGCGTTGAGTGTGTGCACCACACTCAACGCCAAGCCCAAGCAGACCCGACGTTGAGTGTGTGTACCACACTCAACGCCAAGTCCAAGCAGACCCGGCGTTGAGTGTGTGCACCACACTCAATGCCAAGTCCAAGCAGACCCGACGTTGAGTGTGTGCACCACACTCAACGCCAAGTCCAAGCAGATCCGGCATTGAGTGTGTGCACCACACTCAACGCCAAGTCCAAGCAGACCCGACATTGAGTGTGTGCACCACACTCAACGCCAAGCCTTGAATCATACTAAACAGCAAGACTGGGTACAGGTAAAGCTTCTACTACAGGCCAGCACTAATTCATCCAACCCGAGCCTAAGCAAGACCGATTTGCATAAAAATTTAACTATAGCTTTGCCCCTCTATCCGGCTACAACTACTGCACAAGAAGAATCGACCCAACCCTCAAGCCCTCACACAGCCCGAGAACAAGGCTTCTCTACTAATAGTTGGGAATTTGTACCCGATTTCAAGCAAGAATAGGGTTTCTAACCTAGGGCTAACATGGCTTTATTAACATAGCAAAAACAATCTAGATAAGCTTTTCTACGGCCGCAAGAACAAAGAGAAAAAGAGAACACTACTAGGCAAGGGTAAGAACACCACTTGCCTTGATTTCCAGCGAAGCTTGGTCGGCCTCCCTTATCCTCACTCGGCACCAGCAGCAACAATACCTAAAGCATAAAATCTGGAGCTTTAATGGCGGAAACGGACAACCTTAGAAAATTGAGACCCATAAAAACACCATGAAAACTGAATTTCTTACCGTAGTAATGAAGGTCTAGGCGAGAGTAATCCAAATCCACTTTCGGAATCGAATTCCGTCCACAAACGCTCTTGGAATCGGCGTCCGAAGGGGAGCAGGTTCGGTGAACAGGAACGGTTCTCTTAAGTCTTAACTATCCTATATATAGACCCCTATTAATCTTAATTAGCTAATCAATAAAGTATTATATAATGAGACACCGCAGTAACTGCCCAGCACCGGCACCTTTTCAAAATAATTATTAATATAATATTTATTAAATATTTCTATTTTTCATAAAATACAAAACGACACGAAAACCGAACATCCTCGGAATTTGGCAAAATTCGCACCGTAGCTAAATATCCACGCTACGAATACAACGGCGAAGTCGAAATTAACTTTCGACGAACAGAACTCGAGTTATACCCACCCGAAGTCAAAACACAAGCATCCTCCGAGAGGCCACACCGGGTCACCCAAAACGACCCGGCTTGCTAGGGAGATCTTGTCAATATAGTACAAAATAGGCCACTCAGTTCTAAGGAGTTAAGACCACACTCCACAGATGACACAAGCCAAGAAAATACGTCGACGTAACGCCAAGCAAGAATTAAATAATCGCAGAAAAATCGGGGGCGTTACAGAGGAGGAGCTCCTCCTCCCTATGGGATAAATCCCACATCTCCCAAACCAAATAATCCATTCCCCCTTCCTATATAAGGCCCTTCCCAGCTTGTATTCCCCCACACCAACCCACCCGTGCCCAGGGAGCCCTCACCGGAACCCTAGCTCGCCGGAAAAACCAGCCCGAGCTCCACCACCCCCGCCACGATGCATGGCCAACCAAGCCGGTTCCTCCTAAGCCCCTCCTGCACAGGTAAAAGCTCTCTCCTCCTCCTTCCCCTTCTTTTGGATGATCTACATGGGCCTCCCGGTGGCTGGAGCGTCGCCGGCACCACCCAACCCATGCTCCAGGTCGGGTGGTGGCCGCAGGAAGACTAGCCCCTCCCAGCGCCGGGGGTGGAGCTAGAGAAGGGTCAACCCACCGGGATGATTTTTCCCGGTGGGGGAAAGCCGGGGTGCCGTCGGAAAACGTCGCTCCGGCGGCACCCGAGAAGCAAGGTATATGTTATGTTTTGTCTCCGGCAGCGGCATGCGACGGTTGGTCACCGGACCGCCAACGGAGAAGAGCACTGCCACCGGCGAGCCGGTTGGGGGTGGTTTTGGTGCTGGGTTCAACGCTGGAGAGGAAGGGTAGCGCGGCGGCGCTGTAAGCAGAGCCACCGCCACCTTACTCTCGGGTTACCCCTTACAGGCGATGGTCGGCGGCGGCGGGCCGCCGGGCCACCACCCAAGGACTCGCTGGGCCACCACCCAAGGACTCGCCGGCCACTAGTGAACCGATTGGGGGCGGCGTCGGTGTCCAACGATGGTTGGACGACGGTGGCAGAATACCACCACCTCCCCTAGCGACGGGATGAAATCACCGCCGTCTATCCTCGGCGATGAGATGGACAGCGGGGATTTCCTCCCCCCCCCCCCCCCCCGCCTCCGTTTCTATGCCCCCCGCGGATCCGTTGTGGGGATATAATGGTAAAAGGCATCGCCCGGCTAAATCTCAGCCGTGGAATTTTGTTGATCTGCTATTTGCAGACCAAAATACATAGTAAGGTTTGGATTTGGTTGGGCAAAATCAAGACCCGGGGGGGGGGGGGGGGGGGTAAATGGCCAACATGAAAAATGTTCCTCTCAATGAGGACTCCCTCGACAAAAATTTTGAGAAATTTTGAAAATGATTTGGTATTTTTAAAAGCTTAAACAAATTTTATTTGGCCAAAATAAGGGCCCAAAATGACTCGAAAAATTATGAAAATTTTTCTAGGCTTATTTTATACCCCTTTAGAAGTTGTATTAAAATTTGGTGGCATGGTGATAAAAATCGACATGTTTCCAAATTTCTGGGATCCTAAGGTCGCGCTCAGAATTTATTTTGCTCTCTCTCCTCGGAAATGAAAATAAGAGCGCGCGACCACTCTCCCTAAATTGGATATTAAATTTAAATTGCTTACCAACGAGAGTGGTCGAGCCAAGAGGTCACGCTCTGAACATTCCGAGATTTCGTGAAACCACTAAGCGCTACGACCCTCGGGTAGTTGGGCAGACTTGGAAAATAGAATATGAGTCGCATGTTGCTAATCATTCCCAACGTATAACAAAGATTGTAACCCCCAAAAGAATCTTTATTCGATTAAGCCGTAATCTAAAAGGCGCAACCAAACTAATGGATCTGACTCATAAATATAAACCAAGGAAATATTGAAAACGAAGAAGGAATTGTAAATGCCTCCTGTAAATTGTGAAGGAACAAAAATTACCTCCTGAGAACGGATATGGAACTGAAGCCTTCTAAATGGAGTGACTGGACTACTAACCATTTTTTATGATTACTCCAGTCTCGTACTGGTCAAGCTCATTTCATTTCAGTACTTTCAATTCAATACTACTCCAGTCTCGTACTGGTAAAGCTTATTTCAGTACTTTTAATTCAGTACTACTCTAGTATCGTACTGGTCAAGCTCATTTTATTTCAGTACTTTTGATTCAGTACTACTCCAGTCTCATACTTGTCAAGCTCATTTCATTTCAGTACTTTCAATTCAGTACTACTCCAGTCGCGTACTATTCAAGCTCATTTCATTTCAGTACTTTCAATTCAGTACTACTCCAGTCTCGTACTAGTCAAGCTCATCTCATTTCAGTACTTTCAATTCAGTACTACTCCAGTCTCGTATTGGTCAAGCTTATTTCAGTACTTTCAATTCAGTACTACTCCAGTCTCGTATTGGTCAAGCTTATTTCAGTACTTTCAATTCAGTACTACTCCAGTCTCATACTGGTCAAGCTCATTTCATTTTAGTACTTTCGATTCAGTACTATTCCAGTTCCGTACTGGTCAAGTTTGTTTCGGTTCAGTACTTTAGATTCAGTTCTACTCTAGTCTTGTACTGGCCACATTTCAATATGCAACATTTATTATCAGTGGTTTAAATTATTGCAATTTACTATTATATGTACGGGTCCTACTCTAACGAGCAGTTGTATGTTGAGGTTGAGCCTTAGCTGAGGATAATCGGAGTTGAGGTGTTCCTCCAGGGTTAGCCTCAAATAAGTGCCCCCACGCTCCTTGTCGAAAGTTGAGCTGAGCGTCACTACCTGAAGGTTAGCGTCTAGTAGGGCAGGCCGTCGTAGTCCCGGTGCGTATTAGCATAAAAATTGATTGATTGCTTGAAAAGTGTTTGCGGTAAAATTATGGCGAGACAGTCCCTTCTGCAGACCGTTCGTACCGGTGCGAGAAGTTCGACGACTCAAGGCGACAGGGAGATTGATACCACGGGTGATCGGCCGTTATGTCGTGTTCCCCGATGGGTTTTCCTCTATTGTTCAGCCAAAATACGGTAATGTCGGATGTTTCTCACATCCAATAGTAAACAGAGTTTTATGTTGGGGCCTGGGGATGTGCTGTACGACCCCCCCCCCCCCAGAAGTGGCAGGGCTAGCCACTATCACCGACGGCCACATTGGTAAGGCACGCGGGTCTCGCTACCCTGCTTGAAAAGAAGCGGACCATACTATGTCGACATAGGATGTGTGTGCGCGGCTGTGAATGCCTGTGATAGGATACAGAAGGTGTATTTCTGGTATGCTAGTGTACTAGTAGAGCCGTCATAACTTGTATTAACATTGCTGCCATTTCAGTTATGCTACGTTTCTTTTATTACAGCTCCTAGATTAAAAACTGTGTTAACCCTCTCATGCTTCGGCTATCTTATACTACTGGGTGCGTGTGTGCTCGTCCTAAGGATATGGATCCGGGGAGGGGATTTGTTTCTACTTAGCCCTGTGACTAACAGTTATTTAAATGACCATTCACAGGAAATGGAGCACCGTAGTAATCCCCTGCCACAGGAGAATGCGCCAGCAGCTAGGACTACTCAAACCTAAGCACCACCGACGTCTCAAGAGTTTCGAGATATGAGTACCAGTGAGCAGTATAGCGATGGAGAATGAGGGTTAGGTGTAGAACTCGTACAGCCTGCGGGCTTATATAAAAATATAGGCTAAAGCCTTGTACCCATATAAATATTATACTATTGCATATATATATATAAGTGTTCTCCTGTTAATGCTTCCGCAATTCTCTGATGTGTTGTGAATGCTGTGATTTAAGCAGAGCAAGGAAGCCAACCAGTGCTTAGCAGAGTGGGTCGTTACCCCTTAAGGAGCACTGGGTGGACGTCTTGCGCTTAAAAGATCCCCTCCGGCCCGACCCGGGGCAAGGGTTTGGGGGGTCTTACAAATGGATCAGAGCCATCACGATTCGTCCTTGTGGAGCAGTCTCAGGATTCCCTTGCAGCGAAAGCGTGGTGGACCCTAGTGTAGAGGCTCAGGAATTCTAGATTGTACGTTAGTATGCCCGTACACCGTTGTTTTCGCTTCATCAGTCATTTTTGCAAATTTACCCTACTTTTGCAAAGTACTGACACTCTTTCCTGTTACTTCTCCAGATACCGGAGTACAGTAACGGGGGGGGGGGGGGGGTCCTCTTCCAGAGGATATGTTCTCTCCACCCCACCTCCAGACCCGTTCGTCCCCGCAGCTGTACCGTTTATCGAGACCGACTTGGGGCAGACACTGACGGCCATCCTGGCCACCTTTCAGATAGCCTTGACACAGCCACCATAAGAGATGATGGCGCCTACCGATTTGCTGACAACCTTCCGAGGATTGAGGACTCCCACCTTTAGAGGCACAGAGACTGCCATCCAGGTAGAGGAGTGGGTAGAGCATGTGGAGGAGTTGCTAGTAGGAATGATGTGCCCAGTAGTAGCTGTAGTCTAACTGGTAGTGACCTTATTATAAGGATATGCTAGGTATTGGTGGAGAGCGGCCAGCCGCTCTACCTTTAGAGGACGGCCGATGAGACTTATACTATGGGGAGAGTTCTCAGAGGCCCTACTGGAGTTCTTTATTATAGACGCAGACCGAGCTGTTCTGCAGGAAAGGTTCCTGCACATCCGACAGGGAGATCAGAATATGCCTGAGTATGAGAGGGAGTTCATACACCTAGCATGCTTTGGCAGGAATTTGGCTGCCTCCGACAGGGATAGAGCTTCATGATTCTATTGAGGCCTACGTGATGACCTGAGGCAGGCTTTGATTATGATCTCTCAGTCTACCTTTCACACCATAGCAACTCATGCAGCGGCACTAGAGTTGGACCAGTGTATGGTAGACCAGCAGTACAAAGGACAGGTCGAGGCCCCAAGAGGTCTGAGACGAGACAGAGGAGTTGCTCCCCACCGACAGGATAGAGGGCGCAGGCAGAGGCACCGTAGACATCCTTATAGGCGCCCTCCAGCACTACCAGTTCCCCCAACACCGCAGTAGGACGTCAGACCACCTACAGCACTACAGCCTGTGCCAGTAGTCTGACGTGATGTTCCCTTCACAGTGAACTGCTTCTTGTGTTAGCAACCAGGACATATGAGGGTCTTCTTCCCACAGGAAGCAAGAAGGCTAGGGCTAGGAGCTGTACAGGGTGGGCAGCCAGCACGAGGACTGGGCTAGAGAGGCCGCAGAGGTAGAGTTGGCAGGAGAGGCCAATAGGGTCGTACAACGCCCTTGGAGGCCTATGCACTAGATCTACAACATGGGCCGGCCCCTGATGTAGTGATAGGAATTATGATAGTATAAGGACACCCCCCCCCCCCAGACCCTCTTCGACACTATAGCAATGCACTCCTTTGCGTCCCAACATTTCATCATGACCAAGGAAAATGTTGCTCGTTCATCCGGGCTGTCTATACGGATCCGTCTACCAGATAGATCAGATATGACGTCAATAAGGAAATGCACATTCCCTGCAATGCTAGGAGATGTGGAATTTGAGATCTTTGCAACGATCCTAACAATAACTGGATTTGATATTATATTGGGAATGGATTGTCTAGTTGAGCACAAGACGCAAATAAACTGTTCAACGCGAGAGGTCCGACTACAGAACCCACATGGTCGGGACATTACATTGACAGGTGTACCCTTTGTCTCTCGTATTATTTTGACTTCTGCACAGACTATGAGATCAGTCCGACAAAAGGACAAGATATATCTTATTTACTTTGAAATGGAGGACAAAATGCAAGAGCTCGCCAAGGTCCCAGTAGTACGCGACTTCCCGGACATCTTCCCAGAATCGCTCCCTGGATTACCACCACGGCGAGAGCTCGACTTTCAGATCGAGCTCATGACCGAAGCACGGTCGGTGTCCCAAGCACCCTACCGGATGACCCCAAGAGAACTAGCTGAGCTAAAGATTCAACTGCAAGAGTTAATAGATGCTAGATTTGTTCGCCCAAGTTCCTCGCCTTGGGGAGCACCAATATTATTCGTAAAGAAGAAAGATGGGACATTATATCTGTGCATAGATTACCGGGAATTAAATAAGCTTACGATATGAAACACATACCCCTTACTAGGATCGACGAACTGTTCGATCAATTATAAGATACATCCGTCTTCTCCAAGATAGACCTAATATCAGGCTACTACCAGCTTCGAATTCGGGAGGGAGATATTCCTAAGACCGCTTTCAGCTCCTATTACAGTCTCTACGAGTTCCTGGTAATGCCCTTTGGGCTCACCAACACACCCTCCACCTTTATGTCTTAAATGAATAAAGTATTCGAACCGTTCCTAGATCACTTCATGATCGCCTTCATTGATAATATTTTAATCTACTCAAAAACAAAGGCAGATCATACCAGACACCTGCAGATGATACTTCTGAAACTTTGAGATCACTCCCTCTTCGCCAAATTCAGTAAGTGTGAGTTTTGGTTGGAATAAGTTGGATTCTTAGGATATACTATAAATAAGAAAGGAGTAGCAGTGGATCAGGCCAAAATCCAGGCAGTACAAAATAGGCCACCGCTCAAAATAACGACAGATATCTGAAGCTTCCTTGGTCTAGCCGGGTATTACAGGAAGTTTGTAAAAGGTTTATCCAAGATTGCATTACCCCTCACCGCCCTTACCAAGAAGGATGTTACCTTCCGATGGACACCAGAATGCGAGATTGCGTTCGTCGAATTAAAGAAACGGCTGACTTCTGCACCGGTCCTTACGATCCCTACAGGGACTGAGGGATTTCAGATCTATACTGATGCCTCCCTGAAGGGATTAGGAGCTGTTCTGATGCAGCATGGCAAGGTGGTGGCATACGCATCTCGCCAGTTGAAGCCGCACGAGTTGAACTACGCGGCTCGTGACCTAGAATAAAGCGTTGTTGTCTTTGCCCTTAAAATCTGGAGGCATTACCTATACGGGGTAAGATGCGAGATCTTATCCGACCATAAAAGCCTTAAATACATCTTCACTCAGAGAGAGCTGAACCTTCGACAGCATCGATGGTTAGAATTCCTGTGTGATTATGACTTCGCTCTCCAATATCACCCCGGGAAGGCTAACAGAGTTGCTGACGCTTTAAGCCGCCAGCCTTCGGTAGTTGGGAATTGGATAGAGCTAATCCCAAAGAGGTTGTTCCAGTCTTTAATAAAATTGGAAATTACCTTGGTGACCCGAAGAGATCTGGAGGAATATCATGCCCAATTGTATTGGATGGAGATCCAATGCGACATTCGGGACCGGATACGAGAAGCCCAGAATAATGACCCAGAGGTAGTTCCGATCATCCGATCTCTGCAAAGCGGGGCTCGTGAGGATTATAATCTGCACGATGGGATCCTACAGTACAGACATTGTATATTCATCCCCTTCACTAGTGGAATTCGTGAAGAGATTTTACACGAAGTGCACCAATCGAGGTACTCCATTAACCCTAGTATGGTTAAAATGTATGTTGATCTCCGCAGGACCATATACTGGCCTGGAATGAAAAGAGATGTTACCAACTTCATAGCCCAGTGCTAGACCTGTCAAAGGGTTAAAGCTGAATGTCACAACCCAGGAGGCTTGTGCAACCTCTGCCTATACCCGAATGGAAATTCGAGGACATTTCCATGGACTTTGTCCACATTCTACCTCGATCCCGAGCTGGGAACAACTCCATATGGGTTGTTGTAGATCGACTCACCAAGGTTACACGGTTCATTTCAAACCGACAAGAAGACGATGTTGATATTCTGGCCAGGATATTCATAGAGCAAGTAGTCTGTTTCAACGGAGTGCCAAAATCCATTGTGTCGGATCGTGACGGACGATTCACATCCAAGGAATGGAGACAAGTGCAGGCATATTTGGGGACCAAGTTGGCCTTTAGCACTGCCTTCCACCCACAGACAGATGAACAAACGAAAAGGATAAATCGAACGATGGAGGATCTACTTCGACTTTGCATAATAGAACACAATGAGCCTTGGGAGCAGCTGTTACATCTAGTAGAGTTTTTTACAATAACAGCTACCATGCTAGCATCAAAATGGCCCCATACGAAGCATTGTACGGGAGGCATTGTCGAACCCCATTGACATGGGCACAGGAAGAGGACCTAGAATCCTTAGGAGTGGCTTACATTGATGATACTACGACAATGATATGACTAATCCAGGAACGGAGGTGGGAGGCGCAAAGCCGGCAAGCTAAGTATTATGACGCGCGACACCGACCGGTGGAGTTCCACGTAGGAGAAATGGTGTTCCTAAAAATTAAACCCATGTATGGTGTCTCCCGATTGAGAAAACAGAAGAAACTAGATCCCCGTTATTTGTCCCCTATCAGGTGATAGAACGTGTTGGCCCTATTGTCTATCGATTAGTCCTGCCCCCAGAATTGGGAAATCTTCATGATGTGTTTCATGTCTTCTCCTTGAGACGAGTTCTCTGACAACCAGAGTAGCATCTACCTACACCACCAGTGCAACTGCGGTCAGATATATCCGTCCAGCTCGAACCAATCAGAATCGTAGATCATAAAGTGAAGAATCTACGTAACAAGACCATCCTAATGGTCAAGATATTATGGTCAAATCACAGACAAGATGAGTACACTTGGGAACCAGAGGCGCTCGTCCGCGAAAAACACCTCGAGCTCTTTCCCCAGGTATATTACTTTGCTCTTGTTCCCCTACTTCAAGCAAATTTTTGAGGACAAAAATCATTTTATTTTTATTGGATTGTAACATTTCGACTTTTATTGGGCCACCAGAGCCCTAGTAGGCCCAATAAAAGTGACCCGAATCCTACTCATGACCTAGTAGAAGGTAACCTTAAGCAAGAAATGGAGCTAGAAAACTCCGACTTAAGTTCTGTCAGTTCATGTGGCATCGTATAGATAGTACGAACGCATCAGAACTCATTCCGTTGGACTCCAAGGCCATGTAGTGGATATGACCATCCATCGTAAAACATCGCGAAGACAAGATTTTGAATATCGGCCTAGAGAACTCCGATTTGAGTTCTATCAGCTTCTATGACCTCGTATAGACAATACGAGCACGTCGGAACTCGTTGCGTCACAATCCGAGGTCTAACGATGAATATAGACTTTTTGACCGATTTAATGTACCGCGACGCGCAGATTTTGGACTTTTACCAAACGAACTCCGATTCGACCCCAGTTAGTGGCTCTAGACTCGAATGGTCAATATAAAGCCAATAGAAGTCGTCCCGGACAATTTCAATGACGAATGGTCAATGTTGAAACCAAAAATTTGGTCTCTGTGGAGTTCGACCCTTGGGGAAGGGGTGACCTCACACCTACTACACTCGGGGGGATGTCACGGACCGAAGACTTGGGAAACTAGGAACAGACCCTCGGCTCTAGCGCGGAGGTCCCACCACACACCCGGAAGGTCACAAGAACACTTCCCCTCCCTTACCAATGGCAGAGATGGGTACCTTGGAGAGTTCTCTCAACTCTACCAAGAAGAAAGCTAGGGAGGAGGAAGCCAAAAGCCAATGCCTCTCCAAAGGTACCCAAGGGGGTCTATTTATAGTTTTTCCAAGTCCTGGGGATAAAATGACCGAAATGCCCCTACGACCAATTGGCCTTGAGCTCGGTGGACTGGGGAGCTCGGCGGCCTGGGGAGCTCGGCGTCCTGGGGAGCTCAGCGGACTGGGGAGATCGGCGGCCTGGGGAGCTCGGCGGACTGGTGAGCTCGGCGGCCTGGGGAGCTCGGCGGACTGGGGAGCTCGGCGGACTGGGGAGCTCGGCGGCCTGGGGAGCTCGGCGGACTGGGGAGCTCGGCGGCCTGGGGAGCTCGGCGGACTGGGGAGCTCGGCGGACTGGGGAGCTCGGCGGCCTGGGGAGCTCGGCGGACTGGGGAGCTCGGCGGCCTGGGGAGCTCGGCGGACTGGGGAGCTCGGCGGCCTGGGGAGCTCGGCGGACTGGTGAGCTCGGCGGCCTGGGGAGCTCGGCGGACTGGGGAGCTCGGCGGACTGGGGAGCTCGGCGGCCTGGGGAGCTCGGCGGACTGGGGAGCTCGGCGGCCTGGGGAGCTCGGCGGACTGGGGAGCTCGGCGGACTGGGGAGCTCGGCGGCCTGGGGAGCTCGGCGGACTGGGGAGCTCGGCGGACTGGGGAGCTCGGCGGACTGGGGAGCTCGGCGGACTGGGGAGCTCGGCGGCCTGGGGAGCTCGGCGGCCTGGGGAGCTCGGCGGCCTGGGGAGCTCGGCGGACTGGGGAGCTCGGCGGACTGGGGAGCTCGGCGGCCTGGGGAGCTCGGCGGACTGGTGAGCTCGGCGGCCTGGTGAGCTCGGCGGCCAGGGGAGCTCGGCGGACAGGGGAGCTCGGCGGCCTGGGGAGCTCGGCGGCCTGGGGAGCTCGGCGGCCTGGGGAGCTCGGCGGCCTGGGGAGCTCGGCGGCCTGGGGAGCTCGGCGGCCTGGGGAGCTCGGCGGCCTGGGGAGCTCGGCGGACAGGGGAGCTCGGCGGCCTGGGGAGCTCGGCGGACTGGGGAGCTCGGCGGCCTGGGGAGCTCGGCGGACTGGGGAGCTCGGCGGACTGGTGAGCTCGGCGGCCTGGTGAGCTCGGCGGCCAGGGGAGCTCGGCGGACAGGGGAGCTCGGCGGCCTGGGGAGCTCGGCGGCCTGGGGAGCTCGGCGGCCTGGGGAGCTCGGCGGCCTGGGGAGCTCGGCGGCCTGGGGAGCTCGGCGGACAGGGGAGCTCGGCGGCCTGGGGACCCCCCGAGGGGGCCGGGGGGGAGAAAAATATTTCATCCCCCTACTAGTATATTTCCAAGTCCAAGCCAAAATTGGCCACCAAGAGTCCAAAATCTCTAAAAAGCTTAAAAACTTAAAACTGGCTCTGGGCCTGCCGAAAGGACCCTACTCTGCGAATACGGGGTTGTACATAATCCCCGCTCTTTTCGAGGTTGGCACAAGCTCGGAAAGAAACATCCAACCCGACGTATTCGCTGAGTCAGCCTGTCATGCCAGCTAATAGGAGCCTGGGTGACGAGACAGCCTCAGGGTGAAAACACTTAGCCTCCCGAGGGGTCAACCTGTCATGCCAGCTAATGGAAGCCTGGGTGACGAGACAGCCTCGGGGTGAAAACACTTAGCCTCCCGAGGGGTCAACCTGTCATGCCAGCTAATAGGAGCCTGGGTGACGAGACAGCCTCAGGGTGAAAACACTTAGCCTCCCGAGGGGTCAACCTGTCATGCCAGCTAATAGGAGCCTGGGTGACGAGACAGCCTCGGGGTGAAAACACTTAGCCTCCCGAGGGGTCAACCTGTCATGCCAGCTAATGGAAGCCTGGGTGACGAGACAGCCTCGGGGTGAAAACACTTAGCCTCCCGAGGGGTCAACCTGTCATGCCAGCTAATGGGAGCCTGGGTGACGAGACAGCCTCGGGGTGAAAACACTTAGCCTCCCGAGGGGTCAACCTGTCATGCCAGCTAATAGGAGCCTGGGTGACGAGACAGCCTCGGGGTGAAAACACTTAGCCTCCCGAGGGGTCAACCTGTCATGCCAGCTAATGGAAGCCTGGGTGACGAGACAGCCTCGGGGTGAAAAGGTCATACTCCACGAGAGGTACGCCTGACCTACCAGCTAGTAAGAGCCTGACAGCGGGACCATCATCGGAGCAAAGAGAATTTGGGCTTCCACGAGAGGTACGCCTGACCTGCCAGCTAGTGAGAGCCTGACAGCGGGACCATCATCGGAGCTAAGGACTTGGGGCTTCCACGAGAGGTACGCCTGACCTGCCAGCTAGTGAGAGCCTGACAGTGGGACCATCATCGGAGCTAAGGACTTGGGGCTTCCACGAGAGGTACGCCTGGCCTGCCAGCTAGTGAGAGCCTGACAGCGGGACCATCATCGGAGCTAAGTACTTGAGGCTTCCACGAGAGGTACGCCTGACCTGCCAGCTAGTGAGAGCCTGACAGCGGGACCATCATCAGAGCTAAGGACTTGGGGCTTCCACGAGAGGTACGCCTGACCTGCCAGCTAGTGAGAGCCTGACAGCGGGACCATCATCGGAGCTAAGGACTTGGGGCTTCCACGAGAGGTACGCCTGACCTGCCAGCTAGTGAGAGCCTGACAGTGGGACCATCATCGGAGCTAAGTACTTGGGGCTTCCACGAGAGGTACGCCTGACCTGCCAGCTAGTGAGAGCCTGACAGCGGGACCATCATCGGATCTAAGGACTTGGGGCTTCCACGAGAGGTACGCCTGACCTGCCAGCTAGTGAGAGCCTGACAGCGGGACCGTCATCGGAGCTAAGGACTTGGGGCTTCCACGAGAGGTACGCCTGACTTGCCAGCTAGTGAGAGCCTGACAGCGGGACCGTCATCGGAGCTAAGTACTTGGGGCTTCCACGAGAGGTACGCCTGACCTGCCAGCTAGTGAGAGCCTGACAGCGGGACCGTCATCGGAGCTAAGTACTTGGGGCTTCCACGAGAGGTACGCCTGACCTGCCAGCTAGTGAGAGCCTGACAGCGGGACCATCATCGGAGCTAAGTACTTGGGGCTTCCACGAGAGGTACGCCTGACTTGCCAGCTAGTGAGAGCCTGACAGCGGGACCGTCATCGGAGCTAAGTACTTGGGGCTTCCACGAGAGGTACGCCTGACCTGCCAGCTAGTGAGAGCCTGACAGCGGGACCATCATCGGAGCTAAGTACTTGGGGCTTCCACGAGAGGTATGCCTGACCTGTCAGCTAGTGAGATCCTGACAGCGGGACCATCATCGGAGCTAAGGACTTGGGGCTTCCACGAGAGGTACGCCTGACCTGCCAGCTAGTGAGAGCCTGACAGCGGGACCATCATCGGGAGGTGGGACTAGGCGTCTCAACAAAAACCTTGCCAAATTCAACATCCTCAAATGGGGAAGAAAGATGGGTTACATGACCTCTCCCGACTCAGTGGGTCGGGGGCTAGACTCAGTACAACATAATAAAAAATACAAGATCCTATTGAGGCGAGGCTCCTTCGCCTCTTGCATCAACCGATCCTTCCCCGGGTGCCCACGTCGACCCGATCCTCACATCTGTCTTCCTCCCTGGCTTGGGGCGGGGCTTCGATCTGCCTCGGGGGTGGTTGCTGGGCTTGACCTCTCGCTCCTCTCACCTCCAGGAATTCGGGGCAGGTAGCTGTCGCGTGCCCCTCCACCTGGTGGTAGTCACAGTACGACAATGCTTCGTCTACCAGCCTCCTTCGGCGGACTCGGCGATCTCTCCCGTTGCCTCTTCTTCCTTCGCCTATTGCCAAGGCTTGCTGTGGTGGGGGTAGGAGTTGCCTTGGGGCTTGCCTTTGGTAGTTGAACCTCCCTTGACCCCCATGAAAGTTCTCCCCATCCTGGATGAGAGCTCTTCCTGGACCATGGGCGGGTCCTCCCTGCTGCCTCCAGCCTGGCTCCGGACCCTCCTGTCTCTGGAACCCCTGGGCTCTCTGCTCCTCTCTCCGCCTTCCTTCCTGGTGCCTTGAGCCACCTTGCTCTTTCGACTCCACCTCCGTCAACTTAGCCAACTTTTTTACAAAGGCCGGGTTGGCTGCCTCCATGGTTATCTCCTCTGCCGCCCTTTCCATCAGCTCCTCGAAGGAAAGAGGGGTTTTCCGGGTCAAGCTCATCTTGAAGAACCCTTCACGCAACCCCACCGTGAATGCCATCTGGAGGGCATACCCTGGCACCTCTTGGATGTCAAGGACCTCCTCCTGGAACCTGTCAACGTAATGGGCCAGCGACTCCTCGGCCCTTTGCTTTATCAGGAAGAGAGACTCAAGACCTTTCTTCCTCTTCTTGGAGGTGGAGAAGCGAAGCTGAAAGCTCCGGCTCAAGTCTTCGAACCCGAAGATGGACCTTGGAGGGAGTTGATGGAACCAGTCCCTTGCCTTCTCCTTCAACGTGATCGCAAAGAGGCGACACTTGAAGGCATCCGTCATTGGTATGATGGAGACGGCATCCTCGAACCACTGTAAGTGCTGGATGGGGTCGTCCTTCCCGGTGTAGTATGCCTTGTCAAGTTCCCTGAACCCCTCGGGAACGGGAGCTGAGATGATCAGCTCGCTGAATGGCGACCCCCTAAGGGGTGCTCTCGCCACCTCTACTCGCGCGACCTGCTCGCCTGGAGGGCTAGCACTCGCCGGGCTGGGGAACAACTCCCGGCCGAGGAGGTCTCGCTCGACCCCCTCTCCCATCCTTTCTTTCCCAGGTCGCCTACCTGGGGCACTTCCTTCTCCCCCTGCTGGGGTGATCTCGCTTAGATCCCTGGGGGGCAGCTCACTAAGGTCCCCGGGAGCCGGTCCCTGGGGGGTGGGGGTTGAGCTGCCAGCCCGAGGGGCAATGCTTCGCAACATCTCCATGATGCCAGAGATGGAAGCCATGAACTCTTCCCTTCCTATGAAGGGTCCTGGGTTGGGGAGACCACCGAGGTCATCACTACCTCCCTGATCTCCAGCCATGACACTCTCCCGAGATCTTCTGTGTTGGTCACTCTCCACGCTCACCGCACCAAAATGTTGAAACCAAAAACTTGGTCTCTGTGGAGTTCGACCCTTGGGGAAGGGGTGACCTCACACCTACTACACTCGGGGGGATGTCACGGACCGAAGACTTGGGAAACTAGGAACAGACCCTCGGCTCTAGCGCGGAGGTCCCACCACACACCCGGAAGGTCACAAGAACACTTCCCCTCCCTTACCAATGGCAGAGATGGGTACCTTGGAGAGTTCTCTCAACTCTACCAAGAAGAAAGCTAGGGAGGAGGAAGCCAAAAGCCAATGCCTCTCCAAAGGTACCCAAGGGGGTCTATTTATAGTTTTTCCAAGTCCTGGGGATAAAATGACCGAAATGCCCCTACGACCAATTGGCCTTGAGCTCGGTGGACTGGGGAGCTCGGCGGCCTGGGGAGCTCGGCGTCCTAGGGAGCTCGGCGGACTGGGGAGATCGGCGGCCTGGGGAGCTCGGCGGACTGGTGAGCTCGGCGGCCTGGGGAGCTCGGCGGACTGGGGAGCTCGGCGGACTGGGGAGCTCGGCGGCCTGGGGAGCTCGGCGGACTGGGGAGCTCGGCGGCCTGGGGAGCTCGGCGGACTGGGGAGCTCGGCGGACTGGGGAGCTCGGCGGCCTGGGGAGCTCGGCGGACTGGGGAGCTCGGCGGCCTGGGGAGCTCGGCGGACTGGGGAGCTCGGCGGCCTGGGGAGCTCGGCGGACTGGTGAGCTCGGCGGCCTGGGGAGCTCGGCGGACTGGGGAGCTCGGCGGACTGGGGAGCTCGGCGGCCTGGGGAGCTCGGCGGACTGGGGAGCTCGGCGGCCTGAGGAGCTCGGCGGACTGGGGAGCTCGGCGGCCTGGGGAGCTCGGCGGCCTGGGGAGCTCGGCGGACTGGGGAGCTCGGCGGACTGGGGAGCTCGGCGGCCTGGGGAGCTCGGCGGACTGGGGAGCTCGGCGGCCTGGGGAGCTCGGCGGCCTGGGGAGCTCGGCGGCCTGGGGAGCTCGGCGGACTAGGGAGCTCGGCGGACTGGGGAGCTCGGCGGCCTGGGGAGCTCGGCGGACTGGGGAGCTCGGCGGCCTGGGGAGCTCGGCGGCCTGGGGAGCTCGGCGGCCTGGGGAGCTCGGCGGACTGGGGAGCTCGGCGGACTGGTGAGCTCGGCGGCCTGGTGAGCTCGGCGGCCAGGGGAGCTCGGCGGACAGGGGAGCTCGGCGGCCTGGGGAGCTCGGCGGCCTGGGGAGCTCGGCGGCCTGGGGAGCTCGGCGGCCTGGGGAGCTCGGCGGCCTGGGGAGCTCGGCGGCCTGGGGAGCTCGGCGGCCTGGGGAGCTCGGCGGACAGGGGAGCTCGGCGGCCTGGGGAGCTCGGCGGACTGGGGAGCTCGGCGGCCTGGGGAGCTCGGCGGACTGGGGAGCTCGGCGGACTGGTGAGCTCGGCGGCCTGGTGAGCTCGGCGGCCAGGGGAGCTCGGCGGACAGGGGAGCTCGGCGGCCTGGGGAGCTCGGCGGCCTGGGGAGCTCGGCGGCCTGGGGAGCTCGGCGGCCTGGGGAGCTCGGCGGACAGGGGAGCTCGGCGGCCTGGGGACCCCCCGAGGGGGCCGGGGGGGAGAAAAATATTTCATCCCCCTACTAGTATATTTCCAAGTCCAAGCCAAAATTGGCCACCAAGAGTCCAAAATCTCTAAAAAGCTTAAAAACTTAAAACTGGCTCTGGGCCTGCCGAAAGGACCCTACTCTGCGAATACGGGGTTGTACAGTCAACTCTAGGTCAAATCGAGCGTGTTCGTGCACCGAAAAGCGTGCGCACACAAATTATTACATGACACCCCAACTTTGACCCGATCCCGATGTTTTGGACTCACTTTGACTTTGACCAGCATGGGGACCCACCCTATGGTTGACTTTGGTCAAACCTCCACTAAAAGTCTTTTTATTTTTTATTTTTCCAAAGAGGTGTTCATCTCCTCTTCTGTAATCTGTTAAGGCCCTACCCTATCACATTTTGGGCCACCAAGACTAGCCATATGAGGGAATAAGGCCATGGGCCATGCTAGGCCCAATTCTCCTTCCCCCTCTTCCTTCCCCTTCACGAGCAAGGCCCAAACCCAAGCCCACTCCTTCTATTTTGCTTGCTACCACTTGGGGCCACCCTAATGGTGCCACTTGGCCAGCCCAAGTGGAGGGGAGAGGAGGAGCTCCTCCTCCCCATGGGATTAATACCACATCTCCCAAAAAAAATAATCCCTTCCCCCCCTTGCCTATATAAGGCCCTGGCCAGCTTGTCTTCTCCCACACCAACCCACCGGAGCCCAGGGAGCCCTCACCGGAACCCTAGCTCGCCGGAAAAACCAACACGAGCTCCACCACCCCCGCTACCTTGCATGGCCAACCAAGCCGGCTCCTCCCAAGCCCCTCCTGCATAGGTAGAAGCTCTCTCCTCCTCCTTCCCCTTCTTTTGGACAATTTGCGTGGGCCTTTGGGCGGATGGAGCGCCGCCGGCACCACCCGACCCATGCTCTAGGTCGGGTGGTGGCTGGAGGAAGACTAGCCCCTCCTAGTGTCGGGGTGGCACTGGAGAAGGGACAACCCACCAGGATGATTTTTCCCGGTGGGGGAAAGCCGGGGTGCCACCGGAAAACGCCGCTCCGGCGGCACCCGAGAAGCAGGGTATATGATCTGTTTTGTCTCCAGTAGCAGCCGGCAGCGGTTGGTCACCGGACCGCCACCAGAGAAGAGAACTGCCCCCGGCGCACCGATCGAGTGTGGTTTCGGGGCTGGGTTCAACGCCGGAGAGGCAGGGTGGTGCGGCGGCACTAGAAGCAGATCCACTGCCATCCTTCTCTCGGGTTGCCCCTTACAGGCGGAGGCCGACGGCGGTAGGCCGACGGGCCACCAGCCAAGGACTCGTCGGCCCCTGGCGAACCAATTGGAGGCCGGCGACGGGATGAAATCGCCTCCGTCCATCCTCGGCGATGAGATGGACGGCGGGGATTTCCTCTTTCCCCCGTGCCTTCGTTT
The DNA here is from genome assembly GCA_039513925.1 of Platanthera zijinensis. NCBI lineage: Eukaryota > Viridiplantae > Streptophyta > Magnoliopsida > Asparagales > Orchidaceae > Platanthera > Platanthera zijinensis. The sequence goes on from CM077093.1 coordinate 42,888,544, forward strand.
ATGTGCCGCTCTACAGCGGATCTGCGACTGATGCGCTATGGGGATATAACGGTACAAGGCATCGCCCGGCTCAATCTCAGTCGTGGAATTTTATTGATCTGTTATTTGCAGACCAAAATACACAGTAAGGTTGTGGATTTTTTTGGGCCAAATCAAGACCCCTCCGGGGGGGGGGCAAAATGGCCAACATGAAAAATGTTTCTCTCAATGTGGACTACCTCCACAAAAAATTTGAGAATTTTTGAAAATGATTTGATATTTTTAAAATCTTAAACAATGTTTTTTTGGCCAAAAATAAGGGTCCAAAATGGCTCGGAAAATTATGAAAATTTTTCTAAGCTTATTTTTTACCCCTTTAGAAGTTGTATTAAAATTTGGTGGCATGGTGATAAAAATCGACATGTTTCCAAATTTCTGGGATCATAGGGTCGCGCTCAGAATTTATTTTGCTCTCCCACCTCAGAAACAAAAATTATGGCGCGCGACCACTCTCCCTAAATTGGATATTAAATTTAAATTGCTTACCAACGAGAGTGGCCGAGGCAAGAGGCCATGCTCTGAACATTCCAAGATTTTGTGAAACCACTAAGCGCTATGACCCTCAGGTAGTTGGGTAGACTCGGAAAATAGAATACGAGTCGCGTGTTGCTAATCATTCCCAACGAATAACAAAGAATTTAACCCCCAAAAAAATCTTGATCCGATTAAGCCGTAATCTAAAAGGCACAACCAAACTAACGGATCTGACTCATAAATATAAACCAAGGAAATATTGAAAACGAAGAAAGAATTATAAATGCCTCATGTAAACTGTGAAGGAACAAAAATTACCTCCTGAGAACGGAGATGAAACTGAAGCGTCCTAAATGGAGTGACTGGACTACTAACTCTTTTCTTTATAATAACTCCAGTCTCGCACTGGTCAAGCTCATTTCATTTAAGTACTTTCAATTCAATACTACTCCAGTCTCGTGCTGGTAAAACTCATTTCAGTACTTTTAATTCAGTACTACTCCAGTCTTGTACTGGTCAAGCTCATTTCATTTCAGTACTTTCAATTCAGTACTACTCCAGTCTCATACTGGTCAAGCTCATTTCATTTCAGTACTTTCGATTTAGTACTACTCCAGTCTCATACTGCTCAAGCTCATTTCATTTAAGTACTTTCAATTTAGCACTACTCCAGTCTCGTACTGGTCAAGCTCATCTCATTTCAGTACTTTTAATTTAGTACAACTCCAGTCTCGTACTGGTCAAGCTCATTTCAGTACTTTCAATTCAGTACTACTCCAATCTCATGCTGGTCAAGCTAATTTTGTTTTAGAACTTTCGATTCAGTACTATTCCAGTCCCGTACTAGTCAAATTTGTTTCGGTGCAGTACTTCCGATTCAATTCTACTCCAATCTCGTACTGGTCACATTTCAATATGCAGCATTTATTATCAGTGGTTTAAATTACTGTAATTTACTATTATAGGCACAGGTCCTGCTCTAACGAACAATTGTATGTTGAGGTTGAGCCTTAGCTGAGGATAACTAGAGTTGAGGTGTTCCTCCAGGGTTAGCCTCAAATAAGTGTCCCCACGCTCCTTGTCGAAAGTTGAGTTGAGCGTCGTTGCCTGAAGGTTGGCGTCTAGTAGAGCAGGCCGCCGCAGTCCCAGTGCGTATTAACATAAAAATTGATTGATTGCTTGAAAATTGCTTGCGGTAAAATTGTGGCGAGTCAGTCCCTTCCGCAGACCGTTCGTACTAGTGCGGGAAGGTCGATGACTCAAGGCGACAGGGAGATGGATACCATGGGTGACCGGCCGTTATGTCGTGTTCCTTGATGGGTTTTCCTCTGTTGGTCAGCCAAAATACGGTAACGCTGGATGTTGCTGACATCCAATGGTACACAAAGTTGTACATTGGGGCATGGGGCTGTGTTGTACGATCACCCCCAGAAGTGGCAGGGTTGGCCACTGTCACCGACGGCCACATCGTTGAGGCCCGCGGGGCTCGCTACCCTGCTTGAAAAGAAGCGACACATACATACTATGTCGACATAGGATGTGTGTGCATGGCTGTGAATGTCTACGATAGGATATAAAAGGTGTATTTATGGTATGCTAGTGTACTAGTAGAGCCCTTTTCATAACTGGTGTTAACATTGCTGACATTTCATTTATGCTACGTTTCTTTTATTACAGCTCCTATAATAAACATTGTGCTAACTCTCTCATGCTTCAGCTATCTTATATTGTTGGGTGCGTGTGTGCTCGTCCCCAGGATATGGATATGGGGAGGGGATTTGTTTCTACTTGGCCCTGTGACTAACGGTTATTTAAATGACCATTCACAGGAAATGAAGCACCGTAGTAATCCCCTGTCATAGGAGAATGCGCCAGCAGTTAGGACTACTCAAATCGAAGCACCGCCGACGTCTCAAGAGTTTCGAGACGTGAGTACCAGTGAGCAGTATAGTGATGGAGAATGAGGGTTAGGTGCAGAACTCGTACAGCCTGCGGGATTATATAAAATATAGGTTAAAGCCTTGTACCCATATAAATATTATACTATAACATATATATATAAGTGTTCTCCTGTTAATGCTTCCGCAATTCTCTGATGTGTTGTGAATGTTGTGATTAAAGCCGAGCAAGGCGGCCAACCAGTGCTTAGTAGAGTGGGTCGTTACCCCTTAAGGAGCACTGGGTAGACGTCTTGTGCTCGTAAGATCCCCTCCAGCCCGATCCGGGGTAAGGGTTTGGGGGGGTCTTGCACACACTAGTAGGTCTAGACCTTTCGTACGCCTCTAAAGAACACACCAGAGTCACCACGTACTTAACTGCTTGCTAATCCACCAGACTTTTAGGTCGGGTGTGCGTTTTCAGGGATTGTCCTCCAGACCGCAATATAAACAACCTACTAGCCCCTCAAACCCTCACACCTCACATGAGTCATCGTACTACCATCGATGTGATGATTGGTACAATACCGCATAACCTGCCACTAATATGTTCTATATACATGCAATTTATTTCCAACCCGAGCCTCCAGCTCGCAGGACAAAACCCATTCTGTATCCAGACATCCGAGCCTCCAACTCGTAGGACACAAAAAACCCGTCCTGTATCCTCCAACCCTATACGGGTGAAATTGTCACATCATTCCCTTAACCTATTAAATTAGTCTTTTCTAATGCTTATTAGGCATATCAACTTATGGTTAGTCCTTGGACTACCCAAGGCATACCCGGTGAAAGGCTCTCGGGGGCACTAGAAACTACGATGGGTTGAAGTCCAAAGCTCCCTTTCTCAAAGACACTTACTTTTATTAGTGTTTACCCATTATTAACACCCAGCTCTCAATGTTGCTCTTGAGTGAACCTAATGAATTAAGGTATTATTGGGAGAACGAAGGGCTTTCGCCGATCTCAGTTCTAATTATGACTAAAGGTATTATTGGGAGAACGACGGTCTTCTGCCGATCTCCATTCTAATTACTTTCATTGGGCTTTGCACTATAACACTCGTTACTATGTAGTGACCCACTTGGCAATAACCAGGGTTCCAACTTCTAAACACGCTTCTCAATACAACCACCTAGCATATCCCTTGTGGGCCCTAGTGTTATGTGTTACTTTATCTAAGCGCAAACAATGACCTAATTCCAACCCAAATGAAATGACTTCCAATTCCTTAGGTCGAAGGCCTCTAACTATTTATCATGGGTTTGTCATATACATAATACCAACCATCAGAATTTCATCATTTTTCTAAGTGTTTATAACCATAAATTAATTCATTTAATTAGGTGACCTAGGTCACTTTGTACACGAGCTACAATATACAATGGTCCATTATGTCTAAATAAATTATCTAAGGTTCATCTAGGTTAAAAATATCTGTTCATCAAAAATCATGATTTTCCAATTTGAATTTCCATATATTTTCTATTTATGATTAAATCCATAAATAATCCATATTTCCAGATGAAGTACTTAAAATATATAACTAAAAATTCCTAGAAAATTACTGGTGATCAAAATTGATATAATAATACTCAGGACAAAAATTCATGATCTTAGTCAGTGATTTGGCCTAACATAATTTCATATGAACATTATTACCAAAATGTCACTACTAGGGTTTTTAGCATATATAATCATCCAAAAATTCTCAAATAATTATATTGGGTTTTAATCACAGAAATATGATGCTATAAATTTTTCCATAATTTTCAATAGTATTGTCCCTTACTTTTAAATCAATTTCCAAAAAGGGTTATATTATAAATCTACTATATACACAAGATATAATCCTCAACTAGACTTATAACTTTTTCCAGAGATGTAAAATGTCCTATTAGGGCATGTATCAAAAATTTAGAATTTTACAAGATTAGTAGACCTATATCTCATTTTTATTTCTAAAAGAGCTTATTTTCCATTAATTAAAAATAATGGGATTTTTGTTCCCAAAAATCCCACTCTTTCCATAGGAGGTTTAATTCATCCCTATAAGCCTCTGTCCAAAATCCCATGAACATCCATTAGGTCAAATGGGCTAACTTCCCATTTTTACATTTTGGCGCAATATTTACAAATCTACCTCCACCATGCATGTTGGATTTCCCCAACATATAGAGGTCCAAATGACATGCAACTTTTACAATGGTCATATAATGACCCAATGGTCATGCCACCTAAATTTGAAGGCATTTGGAAGAGGGGATCTTCCTATATTTCATTTATTTAATAATTGATATTTCTATAAAACTATAGGAAAATACATCCCAAAACTTCTGATTTTTGGACAAGACCTAAGTATAGCATAAACACATGCATGTCCAAAATTTCACTACATGTGGACTTAGGGTTTGACTTGGGCACTCATTTAAAAATCTGTCCTAGCTTAGGACCAATCTTAGTATAATGGCTCTACATGGAGCTATAGTGCTCCAAATTTCTAGTTTAGGGTGTCAAATTAAAGGTAAGACCTAGATCTACCTTTTTCATGTTGTGAACCATTTTCTGAAAATGCCTTTAAGAGGCCTAAATAATCCATACAAGATGACTATATAATCTGGGACAAAAAATACATTTTTGATTATTTCATAAAAAAACCAAGGGTATCGGGTCATCTTCTCCAATGAGCCAACAGTCCAGATTGACCCGTCCTGAAACATCTAGATCTTGCATTTCCCGGCCTTCTGGCCGCCGCCGCCACTGGCAATTATCGCCACCACCTCCATTGAGGCGGATAGCGTTTCCCAGCGACGTGGCCACCGGAGATGGCTCCTACAGCGAACCCGAGCAAGAAGAAATGCTCGGAATGCTCCCTCTCACATGGCATTAGGCTCATTTAAGCCCTATATCTCTTCTAAAAGATCTAGACAGCTAGAACAGAGGGAGGGGAGGAGAAACGGACCCTTAGACGAGCTTGACGGCGGGTTTGGTGGTGGTGCGCCATGGACGACCCTTGCTCCGGCGAGCTAGCTCTTTTCCTGATTTCTCCGGCTAATACTCTGCTCCAGTTGTCAGTTTTTGCTCCTTAGGGTTCACTGAAGGTGATGGTGGGGTGGATTGGAGGTGAGGCTGGCTGGTTTAAAGGCTTTGACTTAAGAGGAGTTGCTGGGCATGACCGGCCGTCATTGAGCATGATTCCTCCATGCCACCACGTGTCACCATTCCATTATACCATCAATTATTGTTTAAAGATAAATCTTCTTGAGAAGATAAACCTATTAAATAGGTTGTTGCAATGAACCAGGTTCAAAAACACCTTTCCTGAAAACCCGATTTAGGCCGGACCAAGCAGATAAAGTTTATACAGAAAAATAGCTCCAAGTCCACAAGCGTTGAGTGTGTTGATACCACTCAACGCTACGTTGAGTGGTGTCGACCCCACTCAATGTCGTCAGCATTCCAACAATTCTAAGTCAAAAGCATTGAGTGGTGTTGACACCACTCAACGCCGCGTTGAGTGGTGTTGACACCACTCAATGCCGTCAGCATTCCAACAATTCTAAGTCAAAGCGTTGAGTGGCGTTGAGACCACTCAACGCCAACATCATCCCACAACGTCTAAGTAAAAAAAGGCATCGAGACCACTCAACACCGCATTGAGTGGCGTCGAGTTCACTCGACGCTTCGTCGAATGGCGTCGAGATCACTCGACGCCTAAAGTTTCCCGAGTATTTCTAAGTTAAATTCGTCGAGTGGCGTCGTGTTCACTCGACGCTTCCCGAGCCTGAGTCAATTCTCTTGACTCAAAACGCGTGCGAGGGCCTAACACGAAATGGGATGTTACACCACTAACCGAGGTCTCCCAACAAAACTCATAAGAAAGAGCAAGGTGAGGATAAAAATATGCAACCTGGTTTACCTCACGGAGTGCATACAAAAACATAACTTGGGTGAAGTCGGAAAGGAAAGCCAAGTCCTCCGCCAACGCAACATTCTCAACACAACAGCCCTGCCAAAGACTGTCTGACAAAACTCCATCGGGTTCTTGTAATCCCCCACAACAATGTCGCGCTTAGCCGTCAGCATGGCCGAGAGAACAAAATTTCTAAGTGCCACCAGCGCTTGCAGCTCCACACCACTGGGATCCCAGTGCACCAACGACTATACCAGCTGCCCAGATCACACTGCCAGCCTCATCCCGGGCCACCAGCCCCACACCCGCCCTACGACCCGCCAAGGCCCCATCCACTTTGATCTTTATCCACCCAAGAGGAGGGGGCACCATGAATTGGGTTGAAATAGTTGGGATGACTGATCAGTACCCTAGTGACCTTGTAGAGGATGATCACTAGAATGGGAGACAACAGTCATGACTGTGGCCGCAATGATGAGGGGGTAGCAACTCTTGGTGGTACACCTTTGCGTTTCTGCTTTGGACACTGGACTCATCGTCAGATTCTTCTTGATTCTTTCCCATTAGGCATAGATTAGCCTCGTCTTCACTGTCGGAGTCTGTGGTGCTTGACTCCACCTACTTATACTGAAGATGATTGCATCCAAATAAGAGATGGTCAACAGACTCCACAATTTCACACCCCCAAGGATAGGATAGGACATCCACTATACCCCAGCAGCTAAGCCACGACCGGGTAGAAAATACGCTCCACGCCATATGCCACCAGAACATATGCTCTCTAGACGAAGTTTTAGCTTTTTGAGCCACTTGAAGCTATCCACATGAGATTCAAACTGCACCGCAAAAGGCAGACTAGTAATGGTCTATCCTGAAAAAAGGGGACCAGAGCCGGAGTATCCTGCACCAAATGGGCATCCCACTGCACTCCGAGAATCACCTCCACCAACTGTAGTCCAAAGTACAGCTCAAGCTCTTCCCAAATCCAACGCTTGTCAGAGTCTAGTAGATCCGCCAGAGAAACATAGCAGATAGTTTTGATATTAATAAAGGCGGGTCATTTTCATCTCCTGGGGAACTCGACAGTGCTGGTCGCCACTAGAGCTTACTAAATTTTTCTTCTCTCTGCTCGACAACCTATCATTCTCACGTTACTGGGGTTCGCTATAATATTTACCGCCTACGGCAACAATTTTTGTATTATTTGCGACGTTTTTTAAACATCGCCAATTATTTTACGGTGTTTTAATGCACCACAAATTTGCCACAGATGTTGTCATCACTGTAGAAGTTGCAGCTTTTTAAACGTCGCCAATTATTTGCGGCGCTTTAAAAATGTTGCAAAAAAACGCGGTCGTAGGTGTTATTTCTTGTAGTGGTTGAAAAGCTCGACACGTGATGGATTTGACTTTTGCGGTGTTGTTGCTATCTTCGTTGGATTCTCGGCTTCAAATCCTCCACTATGAGCCTTTTCGCTCTTCCCCCTTCTTCTTCTCCTTTAAAACTACTGGAATGGATTGCTGATATGAGGCTTTTTTGATTGTTGGAAGGATTTAATATGATAAATATGAAATTAGGGTTTTACAATTAATTTGGAGATTTTAGTGTTACTTCCTTTCCCCCTTCTTATCCTTTATTTTTTAAAAAAAGTTATTAAATTGACACTGAGAGTTGTCCGACTAGATTGATTGAAGATTTCTTTTAGTTGCTTTGCTTTATATGATGGCCAACCAGCTGTATTAGAGATTTTCTAAAAGAATTATTTACTGATATTGAGTTGAATTTTTTTGCATACGCATGAGTTGATTTTTCACTTGCTTGTAGTTGCTTTTAATTCCTAATGAGGGGCGGAAGAACCAAATAACTATTGTTATTTGCTTGTTGTTGGCAGTTGTAGTTGAACCTTGTATTTCCCTATAATTAGTCTGCTATATGGTGAAAATTGCCTTAGAATTTAGATGCCTTTTGGGCTGCTGTTGTGAGCTGTCATGGGCTGCCAAAAGAGACTCTTATTGGCTACACTTGATGACTCTTGTGGCGGTCATTGGAGACTATTATTGGCTACCCTTTTGTATTAATTGTTGATCTATTCCTCCTTGTACCATTAGACTTAGCTCAAATGGCTGAAACATGACATATGCTTCGTTTGGGGGGACTTATTTTCACCGGTCAAGCGGTTACGACCGCATGAATCGTACCTTAATTAAGGTCCGATTCATGCGGTCGTAACCGCTTGACCGGTGAAAATAAGTCCCCCCAAACGGAGCCATAATCTATAGCTGAATTTGATGTTTACATAATTACATGTTACGATTTATAATTTTAATTTTTGTAAAATTAGACAACTCTCATTGAGTCATAGTTGTAATTGTAGTATTAAATCACATCTAATTAATGATGCAACCCTAAAGTAAATGATTTCATTGATACTATACTGGATTAAGTCCGGTGATAGGCACGATGAAAATCCTGGAACAAATGAAGGCAAAAGGAAAGCATTGAGTACTTATCTATTTAATTATGTGTAACTCAAATTATTTTCGGAATACAAGTTGTATAGTTTTTTTATAACATAGAAGTATTTTAGTAATTGTGCATTGACATGAAATTGAAATAGTTCGAATTTTTGAAACATTGATAAGAAAAGGTGCAAAAGTCAAAATAGCAAGAATTAAACGATGAATTCTTTGGGGAATTGTAAATAAAGCACACCTATGTGTAATTTGACATAAATACATAACTAAGAATCAAAAATGAAAAAAAAATACAAATAAAAGATATATGCATTGATGTGTATGAAACGATAAGGGTCAACCCAGTAGTTGTGGGGGGGGGGGTGAATACTCTTGAAGTTTATATGCAGTCATTGCAAGCCATAAGACATTGAAGGCCTAAAGGTCATTGAAGACCAAGAAATGATGCATCTTAAACGTACTCTTAGGATTTCCTAATTTAATAAAAGGCTTATACGCAAAAAATTTGATGTGGAAATGAATATGAATGGAAAGAATGATATTGGAAATGAATGGAATCAATTATGAATGAAAGGAATGATAATGAACACAAAGTGAATACGTTATGAATAGAACGAAGATGAAATAAATGAAAAGAAATCCCTAGGAAAGATAAAGAAATGCAAAGACATTGAAAAATCATAAAGAACGAATAAATATAATACAAACATTTGAAATATAACTTAATGTTGCACACACACACTTTTCTTATTGATTTTTAATGACATATTTATTGTACTATTCTATACAAAAATTTAAATAGTTATGCATTTTGCGACTAACATTTATTGTTTGCATGTGCAACATTTAAAGGCGTATCTTCATCGCTTAGTCAAATTCTTTATGATTAAACCCATCGTGGTTTCTCTTGTTAGGTAGTTAAGGCGATCCCGAGTGCACTAAGGAAGACTAAGTTGACCGAGAAAGAACAAAAAAGGATCACTGCAGAACGGCCCAAAGTATGGGTTAAGCATTTTATTTGTACTCATGCAATATATATGATGTAACGGTCTCCCCAGCCCACGGCTCGAAATGACGGCCGCCGACACCCCCAGTATCCAGCTTGAAAGGGTTCAGCCTCAACAAGTTTGTAGACCATGAACCCCAACCCCTCTCCGTATTGGTTTCTCAGCCACGACGAGTTGTTGAGACCGAGGATCGAACCCGAGACCTCCTTAATAAGAAGCCTTTAAACCACTCATCATCACCAATTGAGCTGCATAATACTAGGCCACCTCGCGGTCAATTGGTGATGACGAGTGGTTTGAAGGCTCCTTATCAAGGAGGTCTCGGGTTCGATCCCCGGTCTCAACAACCCGCCACGGCTAAGAAACAAGCGCGAAGAGAGGTTGGAGTGCATGATCTACAGACCTGTTGAGGCTGAACCCTATCGCGCTGGATGCTAGGGGTGCCGTCGGCCGTCCTTTCAAGCCGTGAGCTGGTGATGTCGTTACATATGCTGCGAAGAATGCTTGACAAACTCAAATACATAATTTATGTGAGGTCGGAAATGGGGCCTCACATCTGACACCTTCACTTAAGCCTGATTTGTGTGCTCATTGACCGGGCTCTCAGATCGCAAAAGACGAAACATATTTCTCACCTCATATCGTAAAGACTATCTTTTGATCTAGTACCCTCACTTGCGGACATGATCTAGTACTGCCACTTGCAGAACGACACAAGGTATGATCAATCGCGACAATATCTCAACTGCAATAGTGCATTGAGGGCTCTTGTGCCGCACACGATATTATCCCGATCACAAAATTGTCCCGTCGTGACGACGCTCCCGCCGCTCGCAAACCCCTGAGTTTTATATCCCGTCCGTCACTCATTTTTGCGGTGTGCACGAGAATTTGTCAGCGGTCAGGAGAACAATTTTTTTGTAGGTAGAGTTATTTGTCTATATGAGAGATTGAGAGCACATTTTTAAAAATAAAAAATACCTAAAGTTTAAAAACTAGAATTTTTTTTATTAAAGAGGAGTAAAATTGAAAAGTAAATGTTGAATGAAATGAGTTTTTTTTAGGTGATTGTTAACCGCAACCCGTTATTGGCTAGTCGCACCCCAAAATCTCATAATTTTTCGCGTCTTTTTGAAATACGTCTTGAACATGCAATTTCAGGCGTATTTCGAAAGCCTACATTTTCTGTGCGTTAAATGCAGGAGGAGGACCGTGGGGAAAATTCAAATTTCTCCTATGTCTTCTATTTTTTCACAAAATAAATCACAAAATATTGAACTATGCATTTTTACGCTCATTTTAAATACTCATATGACTATGTTTTTGGGTGAAAATCCAACTGTAAAAAAAATGTTTTTTTGAACTAAAAATCAAGTCCATTTTTCGAACTAAAATTCAACTGGATTTTACAATCAATGAAAATCCAACTGTATTTTTGAACTAAAAAAAGGTCCCGCACAATTCTCTCGTGCGTTGCATGCACATAAAATTCTCTCATTTCGAAAAGGTGCGAAACGTTAGAAGATTTTGAGCTGTGACTAGCCAATAACGAATTGCGATTAACAATAACCTTCTTTTAAATATAATATATATAGTATAGATACGTTTTAGCGTAAAGATGCCATTTTAATATTAAATAAATAATATAAATTTCTAGGAGTCGAGTCGGCGTGAGAAGGATTTTGCAGCCCTACCCTTTGTTTCCTCCTCATTTTCCTTCGTATAGCTGGGAGGAGAATCTAAGGAGCTTGAAGGAGGAGACGAGACCAACTCCGACGATCCTCCATTGTCACCTTTGCTCCTTGTTCTACCCGACTTATCTGAAGAAATCCCAGGCAAATTCATTTTTCCATACGAATACATCCATTTTTTTTATTGCGGGATCATTTCGCTTGATCGCTCTCATTCGCAATTCATTGGATGTAGATTTGTCCTCATAATCGGATCTGTTTTTATGATCTATGGATCCCTCAATCGCTAATCCTATGTCGCGAGTCTAATCTGTCCAGTTTTCTGATTTCCGGAGTATGTTTTGGTTTGGGATTTTGTCGAAGAGGGTTGGTAGTGGTTGTAGATGATTTGCACGGATCTGTTAGATCTCGTATAACGTTTATTGTTTTGATACTGATTTTGAGTATTTGGGTGTGCTGTAGAATAGAGAAAGATGGGGCTGACCTTTACGAAGCTCTTTAGCCGTCTCTTTGCGAAGAAGGAGATGAGGATTCTGATGGTTGGTCTTGATGCTGCCGGTAAAACGACAATACTGTATAAACTTAAGCTGGGAGAGATCGTCACCACCATTCCTACCATTGGTGAACACTCTACTTTTATTTTTCTGCTTTTCTGTGCCTATATTAGTATATCAGGAAATATGTATTTTGAGTTTCCACTACTAATTCGCCAAAACTGAATTTTACACCATATATTTGATGGATGGTTAGGGAAGAAGATAAGAATCAGGAGAACAAGATGATGGTGCAGTTTTTCTCAATTAATCTGAAAATTTTGCTTATTTATTAACCTTGTTATTATATTTATTACCTCTGGAGTCATGTTTGATCATTTTCCAACCAAAAGATGCACGGCTATAGTGCTTTGGATGTAATGTGAAGTAATGAAATGATGGTACTAGCTGCGAAGGGACTTGGTTGGTCATTAACTCCATAGTTTAAAACAATTTGTACAGAATTTCTCATTGGTTGACCTAAATCTGCTAGAGAAGTAATTATACCCTTTTGTTTATGATGAATCTAATACTTTCCGCACACGAGACTATGTTAATGGATTGAAGCATATTTTTTTTTTCTAAAACTAAAACAGTTTGGAACTCATTTTTTTTTATTTTTCTCCCTAGCATCTACTTTGGCTTTTCAAACTCTGATTGTTTTTTTATGTTTCATGATTCTCACACCACTTTTATGTTTTCATAATGTTGCTTATCACCTATCAAGTACCGGTATAGGTACGAGTACCGGACATTTTGTGCATTCGCACAATAAAAAACGGATACGGGAACATTCGGGGTATGACATAACTAAAATTGTATATATAAATATGTATGTATATGCCACCTTTTCAAAAAAGGACTATAAAATGTTGAAAAATTCATATTGAGCAAGTATTAGTACTATCAATTTAAAACATTTAATCCTCAATTAGAGAATAAATAAAGTAATTAAATTTGAATTAGATTCTTCGTAATTTTTATGATAAAAATAACTTACATTTGGAGCACATTTTGTTATTCTAATAAACAAACACCACTAGTTTGTATGCTTCGTCACAATTTTTTCTAGTTTTAAAGGTATGGAGACTGGAGAGGTCTTTTGTTTACTTTAGAAAAACAGACCTCAAAGACAAAATGCAGAGTTATATGCCATGTCCAAGCATACCCACAAACTATAATAGTAAAAATATCCACCAAGTATTCAGTATGTGTCCGATACTGGAAACGTACCCGGTACGCGCCCCCAGGGAAGTACCAGTGCTTCATAGCTTATCACACTAAACAATTAACTGGATATTTTATATCATTATGAAAGTATTTTTTTAGCTAATCTATCTCAATTTATGAAACAGTACAATATAAATTTGGTTATGATTTTTTAAAATTCTTGTGCAGGGTTCAATGTCGAGACGGTAGAGTACAAGAACATCAGCTTCACTGTCTGGGATGTCGGGGGTCAAGACAAGGTTTATTTCTTATCTCTTTAATATGACTGGTTATATCTTAAAGTTGTTAGGTGTTCGTGAAACTATAACTGCAGGAGTTATTAGTTGGGCTTGAAATATGACATTTATCACTCATATAATTTTGTGCGTTTGGGAATTCAACATGTGTTTAAAACATTTTGCATCAATTTCACCCATTATATTATGTTTTAAATTTTTTTAGATCATAATCCACATTTTATATTATTTCAATACATTGTGACCAATATCTTATGATAATCGAATGATTCATGTCATGTAATTTCTTTTTAAAAACAGATCCGACCGCTGTGGAGGCACTATTTCCAAAATACCCAGGGTCTTATCTTTGTTGTGGACAGCAATGACAGAGACCGTGTTATTGAGGCAAGGGATGAGCTCCACAGAATGCTCAATGAGGTATGCTTTCACATTTGCAATTTATTTCATGGATTGTACCCATTTAGTTGCCTGAACATATTTGTTGGAATTTTCTTATTCATGACCCATGGTGCAAACACAAAGGTTGTAAAAATAAATATGTCCTTTATTTCTTATCATCTGTTTTGCTTAGTAAGCTTGATCTAATAAGCTAATACAAAATTATTGCAGGTTCCTAAGTTCCACTTTAAGCTATTTCTAGTATCGGGTTTATGGTGTATTTGGGTTAGGGGAAATTGAGTACGAGTATCAATGGACCGAATTAGGATGCTAAGGAGGTGTTGGATTTATTTTTTGTGGTCCATGAAGCCCTTTTCTTAGTGCTTGTGTTTAAGATATGATGATAAATTATATTGAGATTGTTTCCATTGCAATTTAAGGTCACCTCAAATCGCCACCCTGAGTCTACAATTTGAACCAGGGTCATAACCACTACAAGCCCATAAATAGATTTATCGATCATCTGCGTATCTCAATACAAAATAATAACAAATGATAAGTTGACGACGAGTATGTTATGTTAGATTGCATAAATGCATTATAAGGTCATGTCTATGCTCGAAAGATCACAACATAAGGTAGGATTCTATGATTAGTATCCCTCCCGAACTCTTGGAACAATGCTTTTAATTATCCTCAATTTGGTTTGTTTTCATCTTTCTTATTTAAAGTCCTACTTTGTGATTGTACTGGGGCTAGTCCTAGCTCCATATAATTAAATAATTTTTCAAAATAGAGTTATGAAAAAAGTTCAATTTACGTTAAGAGATTTAGAGTTTTTTCTTCTCCTTTGGTTTGTTTTGAAAATGCCAAGTTGCAATTGATACCCTCCGTAAGACAACCACTGTAAGTCTCCTCCTTTAACATCACTTTAGGACACTCTTGGGTTTGAGAGAACCCTCAACTGACATCTTCCTCGTCTACAAACAATTACTATCCCTTGAATAGATCCTATTCAATGGCTTATATCAACTTGATATCAGAGCCAATCGTCATGGTGGAAGAGATCAACTAAATGGGATGATGGATAAGGTGAGTAAATTATATTTTGGCGCAATACCAATATTGGTGTAGAAATCAATAACTGTAACATATAAATTTTTAATGCATCTTCCCCCAAAATTCAGGATCTTATTCAGCGCATGAAGTTCCCACTATTACCGGGTTGAGCAATGCAGTTGAGACTATTCCTATCTTGGACCTCCAAAATACATAATCAAGCTCATAATGTGCTGAGCATAATTGATTTTTTTGTTCTTATTTTCTTATAAAATTACTTGCTCAAGTGCCATTCACTTAACAAATGACCCAAACACAAGCAATTAGTGAGCTGAATAGAAGTTGTTCATCCTTCTTTTTTGACATCACTAATTGTGAAAATTGCATATTTTCCAATCTAATATAATCCAGAATTTCTATTGTTTGTCATTGCATGCTTCTTTTGCATTGGTGATCTTGGGAGTAAATTCTGTTCAGATTTTTAATTCTCTTGGATTATTGCAGGTGAATAGGAGAGCCTAATCTGGAATGGTTTCTGTTGTCCTTTTCAGAATTTGTGTGAGGCATCAATGAAGTGGCGTGATAACTGCAAATATGGAGGCAGAGCGTTCATGAGGGATAGATCGCAGGCGTGACGGTAGAGGCGGGGAGAGGGGATGTGGTTGTGGTGGGCGTGAGGTGGAGATGTCTTGCTGGCTTTCAGGAGGGATGCGTCGCCACTGTGCAGGGGGGATATGTCACCGGCGAGAGGTGGGAGCTTCATTGCCGTTGAGAGGGATAGAGCGGTCGCGGGCTGGGTACATGTGAAATTGAGAAGTATGGAGCCCTAGGTTTACTTATTACATAAATTAGGATGAAAAAAAGAGGGGTATTTCTTTTGAACCTGGTTTTTTCGTTTGCTAATAACTAGAAAAAGTTTGCTTATAACATTGCCCTTCTTTATATAAAAAAATCGGTGTATAGTATTATCAATCTAGGATTAACAACTAGATTCAGGCTTTAAAACTTGGACACTTGCTGATGATGAGGAATTCAGTGGTATGGTGGATAAGCTTCTGCCAGTGTTAGGGGCTGGTGGTGGCCTTCTGTTGGATTTATGCTATGCTGCATCTTCTCTAGCCAGTGCATTTCATTAGAATATTTTAATTGCTCCATGGCTTGGTAAGTGGCTAATGGTTTAATTTACTCTATGACAGGATGAGCTACGAGATGCGGTTCTCCTTGTGTTTGCAAACAAACAAGATCTTCCAAATGCAATGAATGCTGCTGAAATCACCGATAAACTTGGTCTTCATTCTCTTCGTCAACGACATTGGTATTTACTAAAATTATCCTCATTTTTGGTATCACCACAGAATGTTTGTATACCCCCTATGGTTCAGTTGGATTGGTTACTAGTTAATTTTATTGGTATTGTACTTGATGTTGATTAAATAAGTGTTGCTGTGGGCATGATTCATCTTCATCATTTGCATTGGCCAAATCATTTGGGATCGGATTTACATATCCTCATTTTCTATTCATTTCCACCTGATGTTGTGACACTGGACGAAAATAGTAAAGGTTGACTTATGAATGTCTAAATGAATTAGACATGTATCTGGCGACTAGGCTTGCAACAATTGAAATTGTAAATAATTTTACACAACAATCACGATCATGTAGAAGTTGTAGGATAATATTTGTACAAAGATTGCAAATTGCCATTATCCAAAATAGTTAATTTACGTAAGGTTCAACACAAAAAGAAATTACTGCCAATAAACAAACTCACAATTACATGATAGAAGACTCAATGGATGGCAGATGATATGTCGCCATGTCTGTGACCGGTAAGACAATGGTAGGCTGAATCTGGTTTTTCAGAGAGGAGTTGGACGTCTGGATGTGATTGTCTTGGTATGTGAAGACAATTTCAGTGTGCTGGTGAGGAGTGACAATGGATGTGAATGGAACTGGTTGGTCCCAGGAGGGTGGCTGGAGGGGATAGTGGACTGATTGGAATTTAAGACTGCTCAGAAATTAATTCCAGAGACTGGAATTAAATTCTAGTGACGTTTCTAGAGACGTAGCTGGCTTGTAGGGTTGCTGGGTGACTGGATTTACTTCCTGGAGGGGGAAGATGGTGGCTTAGATGGATTTGGACCAAGCGGGAGAGAGGGCAGCCAGCTGGGAAGAAGTTTTAGGGGCTGGGATGATTGGCACGTAGCTGCTGTAGGCTGTAGAGGTAACGAGAGAACTTTGGATGATGACTGGAAAGATTCCAGTCACCCGAATTTTACTCTACTGAGTTTCCAGAACCGGTACTGGGTAAAGAAGAATGAAGTGGTTCAGGGGTCAGAGATGGATTTGTTTCAGCAAACCAGAGGGGGCAAAAGTGTTAGCAAGTCTTGGAAATGGGAGAGTTGGAGTCTATAGGTGGGGGAAGTTGCGAACTGGAAGAGTAGTGGGTAAACTGGCCATTAAAGAGCAGTTCACAATTAGTAATAGAGACACCAGATGTTTTAGGAATGGCGTGAGTGAACTAGGATAATGAGTTATGAAAATTAGTGGGTGATTATGAAATTAATGTGGTGGCTATAGGTAGTTACTAAGTAGTTATAGTGATTTTGAGGCATTAGCCTAGTTAATGGGTAGTTGTAGGAGGTTGATGAAGGTGATGGTGTGGGGGAGGGGCTGCCAGCCAAGGAGGTGGCCGGTGGTGGAAATGGGTGGTGGAGGGAAGGGGGCTACTGGCCAAGGAGGAGGGGAGGTATTTCTTAGCCTTAATGCCTAGGATTCGGTCTCAACATTGGGAGGCCAAAAGGAGGAACTCTCTTCTTCAACTTTCGATCCCTTCTAAATGAGCCTCATATATCTATTTATAGACTAAGAGGCCACATATAGTTACAATTCTCCGATAAGGATGATCTTCAAAATACATAAAAAAATACAAAAATAACTAAAATTCATAAATCACCGATCCACACAAAGTGAACTGCTCCGATTGTTGTGTAGACCCTTTCGTGACGTGGTCTCCATCATTTTGCTCGAGTTATTGAACTTATTCTTTGCAAATCATTTTGAAGGTATGTCCCATGCTAGTGGATTTCTATTTCTTCTCCTTCTTAATCCTTCAAACCTAATTTATCTACTTTTGTGCCAAGCAAATTTTTTGTTTTGTTTTGTTTTACAAACCACAATTTTTTTTTCAATTACTAATCTTGAGTAGATGTCACTCCAACCATTCCTCTAGGATTATCATTCTTTCATTTATCCTTTTTAATTCAAATTTCACCATACGTTCTTTTAAGGGGGTCATGATAGACAGCGCTTTTTTATTTAAGCTGTGGATAAGCTCATCATATTCTGAAATAAACATCTGATTCTTTTAACCAAAAGACTTTTTGTTAAATTTGACAGAGCTAAATTATTCCATCTTAGTGGAAGGACCCACCCAGCCTTCTGATTTTCTGCTCATTTTACTGCGTGGCATGAATATTTTTTGCACTATTTAAAATCACTACGTTCCTACACTCTCGGAGCTATTTTCATGCTTCTTTGTTATTTGACCAGGTACAGAGATAGAACTAATGAACCGTTCTAGGAATGCTTCATTTTCTTTCATCTCTGAAATTCATATATCCTTCGACTCTTGTTATCCGATTTATATATTCCACAATTCTTGTTATACCTAAGTTTTTCAAGACAAATGACACCCATCATTAGCTCATTACCTATATCAAGCATCTTGTATTTTTTTCACAATGAGTTGAATTTAATATTCATAGTGATGATCAATGCTAATCAATCACATCTTATATAGCGTGTATTAATTATCAAATTTTATTCGTAGATTCTAATTGTGCAGTTAAAGTTTAATGGCTGAAATCAGATAGTATATTTATTAAATCAATGAACCTCATATGTCTGAATGCTACTCTTTGCTAATCCCCTTTTGTTTTTGTGCTTTATTAATCCCTTTCAGGAATCATAAGCACGATTGACATCTAGATTTTATTAAAACTAATGATAATTTTTTTACTTCCAAGAAACTACTTATTAAGTATCTAGTGAGTGCTCTTTCATTTAAGGTTATAGTTTTAAACATAGAAATCAAAGAGAAGGCACACTTTTATAGATGCTGAAGTCAAAGAGAAGGTATTCTTTCATTATGGTTTCACCGTTATGACACGTGACGAGTCGGACCTGCACTGGGGCCGCACGTATCAACGCCGATCACATGCGACGAACGTATGAATGCTATCTTTATGTTTTTAATAGTTTCCGCTACTCGTGTATTTTTATTGGTTATGAAGGAATTTTGTGTCTTACATATTTTTTCAATGAGATACTGAAGTCAAAGAGCGTGCCAGACCAATGAAGAGAAAGTATCTTGGTACCTTTGTATAAGAACATAGGAGATATACAAAATTTTGTTAATTACAGAGGAATTAAATTGATGAATCATATCATGAAATTATGGGAACAAGTAATAAAATGAAGAATAAGACGGGAGACTAACATCTCAGAGAATCAACTTGGATTCATGTCATGGCGGCCGACCATGGAAGCTATACATCTTTTGAGGAGACTCATTGACAACTACCAAGAAAGAAAACAAGTTTTGCATATGCCGTTTATCGACCTTGAGAAGGCTTATGATAGAGTTCCAAGAGAGATCTTATGGAGAGTCTTAGAAAAGAGAGGTGTAAATGTATCATACATTGACATAATCAAAGATATGTATGCAAATTTAGTGACAAGGGTGAGGACAGTTGGAGGATTAACGCAGGAATTCCCTATCAATGTTAGCTTACATCAAGGTTCAGTTTTAAGCCCTTATCTCTTCACCCTTATCTTAGATGAGCTCACTAGACATATCCAACAAGCAATACCTTGGTGTTTATTATTTGTGGATGATATCGTTTTGGTCGATGAAATGCACGCGGGTGTAAATGCAAAACTTGAATCTTGGCGAGACACTTTAGATAAGAAGGGTTTTAGCTTGAGCAAGACAAAGATAGAGTATATGGAGCTTAAATTTAGCAGTGCAAAAAGGACAAATGACTTCGTTATTAAGTTGGGTGATCAAGGTATTTCCCAAAGTGAATGTTTTAAATATCTTGGATCCATAGTTCAAAAATACGGAGATATTGATAAAGATGTGACACATAAAATCCAGGCGGGTTGGTTGAAGTGGAGAGGTGCGTCAGGGATCTTGTGTGATCGTAAAGTACCATTAAAACTTAAGGGCAAGTTCTACCGTACTGCGATTAGACCAGTGATGCTCTGTGGTTCTGAGTGTTGGGCAGTGAATTGTGTACATGAACAAAATATGAGAGTTACGAAGATGAGAATGCTTAGGTGGATGTGTGGACACACGAGACTGGATAGAATTAAGAATGAATATATCAAGAATAGGACAGGAGTAGCACTAATTGCAGAGAAGATGCGAGAAGGTCGACTAAGATGGTTTGGACACGTACAAAGGAGACCATTAGAGGGACCTCATAGGCGTTGTGAGAGTCTAGTCACTATGCATGTTAAACGAAGGAGGTGTAGACCAATAAAGACTTGGAATGAAACTATAAGGAAAGACATGATGTACTTAGGCATTAGTGAGATTATGACACAAGATAGGGTACAATGGCGACAAAGGATCCATATAGCCGACCCTACTATAGTGGGATAAATGCTCGAGTGTTGTTGTTGTTATGATATTTGTGTTCCCACGTGTCTAAGCCGAAGTGAAGGGTGAATTTTGTGAACCGGTTTATGGGGCAGGCTGTGCCTTGGTGTGGGTATACAAGTTTTAATTCCTCCATTCCTCTCTCTTAATCCTCTCTCTTTAGCCCTTCGCAAGTCTCTCTCGATCCCTCTTGGTAACCTAGCTGCACAATTCGCCCATTCGTCGGCTGCGTATCCTCCGACTTCCCCTCTCTCGGTCTGTTTCTCTTGGTAACCTAGTCGATCCCTTGTTGGATTCCCTCGCTCGCACCCCGACACGAGATCTCAGTCAGGATCCCATAACAACTTAGTATCAGATCCAAACGCCGGTGTTCCCATCTTTTGTACCTATCGTGATGTCCTATGCTCACCCCGCCGGTCCCTCGCCGCCGCCCAACACATCATCCGACCTGCTTCCCTCTCCTCCCGTGACCCCCCAATAGCCCTCCTCCATGGACGAAGGCAACCCTTCGCTCACCCAGGTCGTGGAGTTCTTCCAAACCACGTTCACCATCCAAAATGCAGACATGGAAGACCTAAATTCTCGCTTGGACGCCTTACAAGGCACCCCGCCTCCACCTCCGCTGGCCAATGCGGCCTCACCCGTGACCGGTCGGGTGGACTTAGCCCTTCCTCAGACGGACGGGCCCCCCTTCTCTCGCTCCATCCGTATGGATTTTCTCATCTACGAATGTCATGAAGATCATCTTCTGTGGCTCACACGATGCCATATCTTCTTCTCAAATCAACGCACTCCGAACGTGTCAAAATCTCTTCATTCCTCCTCGGGTCGGCACAATTATGGTTTACCAAACTCTTGCGGGAACACCCCAACTCCTCTTCGGAGGACTTCCGGGAGGCTTGCACACTCCGGTTTGGGCCGGCGCTGACGGGAAATCCCCTCGGCGAACTTGTTTCCCTCAAGCAATCAAGCTCCATTGATGCATACTTGCAACAATTTCAGATTTTGTTGTCGCGAGCGACCTTCGTTTTACCAGAGTAACAAGTTCCCCTCTTCACTATTGGTCTGCATGAACGAATGCGTTGGGATGTGGAATTCCAACACTCGCATGATCTGACGGCCGGAATGAGCCTCTCGCGGGCTTGTGAACGCCGCCTTCTGCTTGACCGTACGCCACCGGGACATCATGACCACATCGTCATTCACCCATCCTTTGGGCCGGAGAAAGACTTGTGTTTCAACTGTGATGAGCCGTTCACCCCGAGTCACCAGTGCAAGTGAATATTCTGGCTTGCAGTTGATGACCCATCATAGGGCGATGACGATGGTGCTGAGAACACTGACACACCTAAACTCTCTATCAACGCCATGGCGGGATCTCAGGAAGGTTGCACGATTTAGATGTATGTGGATATTGGAGGGGGGGGGGACACAACTCCTAGCTCTCATGGATACTGACAACACCCACAGTTTTATCCGCCAGGACAAGGCCATCAGTTTGTGCCTCCTTTCGCCTCCCGTAGCCACATCAAGGTGGCATTGGCCAATGGACAACAGATGTCGTGCCCTGGAGTTTGTTTGCACGTGACCTTTACGGTGGACGAGTATAACTCCCATACAAACCTCTTCGTGGTGGACCTCTGCGGCTTCGAGGTTGTCTTGGGCGTTCGTTTGTTGCACACCTTGGGGTCCCTCACTGGGAACTTCGACCATCTTCCTTTTTAGTACAGACCGAGCCTCTTCCCATTCCTTTGGCGACTGCAAACAACCACCCACCCGATCTCTTGAAGCTTCTCGACTCATTTGCCAACCTATTCAGCCCACGATCGGGCCTTCCGCCCTACCACTGACAAGATCATCGCATCTGTCTCCTTCCAGGGAAGCCCCCAATTGTGTTACAGTCGTATTGTTATCCATTTCATCAGAAGGATGAAATAGAGAGACAATGTGGCCTCCTTCAACAAGGCCTCATCCAACCCAGCTTGTCACCTCTTCCCTCCCCGGTTCTGTTAGTGCACAAGAAAGACAACTCCTAGAGGCTCTGCGTCTACTACCGAACACTTAGTTCCCATATGGTGAAAGATAAATTTCCTATTTCGATGGTGGAAGAACTCTTAGATGAACTACATGGTGCGTACTTTTTCTCCAAACTGGATTTTTCTTCGGGCTATCACCAAGTCCGCATGGCGGCCGACGACGTGGAAAATACTGTTTTTCGCACCCACCACAGTCATTTCGAGTTCTTGGTCATGCCGTTCGGTCTCACGAATGCCCCTCCTCTTTTCAGGCGCTAATGAATAAGGTATTCCACCGTCTCCTTCGCAAATATGTAATTGTTTTCTTTGATGATATTTTAGTCGATAACAAGTCTTGGACGGAGCATGTGCAACACCTCCATATTGTTCTCCGGTTAATTCAAACTCACCAGTTGGTTCTCAAATCATCAAAGCGCTCCTTGGGGCAGGGCTCTGTTACTTATTTGGGGCATGTTGTCCACCGCCCATGGTTTGGTGGTTTCGGCCGACCCAGACATTTTTCAGGGGGTGGCGTCGTGATCTATGCCACAAAAACTTACCGACCTACGTGGGTTTCTTGGTCTCACGGACTATTACCGACTCTTCATCCGCAACTACGGTACACTTGCCCAGCTTTTGGCAAGCCTACTCCGCAATAATGTCTTCATGTGGACGGACGCCGTACTCAGGCCTTCCACACCTTACATGATACCTTGATGTCCACTCTAGTTCTCTGACTTCCGTATATTTCTTTGCCATTGCTCCTGGAATGTGATGCATCGGGGCTAGGCTACCGAGCCGTGCTACAACCGGAGGGGCATCCCATAGATTATTTCAGTCGCCGCGCAGCTCTACATTATCGCAAATTGCCTGCCAATGAACAAGAACTCATCGGCCTCTCCAAAGTTGTTCAACATTGGCATTCTTACTTGTGGGGCCGCACGTTTGTGATTCGTACGAACCACTATAGTCTTAAGTACTTGCTCGAGCAACGTCTTTCCATGGTACTGCAACCAAGGTGGGTGAATAAGCTACTCAACTTCGACTTTCAGGTGGAGTATAAAGCCAGAGCGCTTAACCGCGCCGTCGATTCCCTCTCCCGACATGATACCCCGAGGCTTCTTTACATGCGATCTCATTCCTGACGTCCGACATTCTCTCTTTGCTCCGCCAAGAGACCCAACTCGCCCCTGCTTGACTGAGCTCCTCCATCGCGCAGAAGGCCTCATTGATCCACAGTGGACAACCCACCATGGTCTTTCTATGCCAGGATCGAGTTTATGTGGAGGCCTCGTCACCCCTCATTTCCATCATTTTGGAGGATGATCACTACCACAGTCGTGAGTGCATCCACCGTACACTTCAGCGTCTCCACCCGTAATTCTTTTGGAAAGGGATGCATAAACACGTGTACACCTTCATTGCAAGCTTTGCGGAGTACCAAGGCGGATCATCTACTTCCGACATGTCTGTTCCAATCTCCTCCGGTGCCTACACAAATTTGGTTGGATTTACCCATGGATTTTGTCAAAGGGCCGCCTTCCGCCCGTGGAAAATCAGCTTTGATGGTGGTGGTGGATTGTTTTTTGAAAGGGGCCCGTTTTATTGCCTGCTCCTCGCCGAGAGCGTCGCTTAGATCTTTTTTCAAGAGATCTTTCGCTTGCACGAGATGCCAGAGACCCTTGTTTCAGATCGCGACAAGATTTTTACTAGCTCCTTTTGGAAGGAACTCTTTGCTCAAAGTGTCACCAAGCTCGCATTTTCCTCGGCCTACCACCCTCAGTTAGATGGACAGTCAGAGGTGGTAAACCGCACCGTAGAGATTTATTTACGATGTATCATTGTAGATCGATCACGAGATTGGCCTCGTTGACGTCCTTGGATTGAGTATTTGTACAACACCATATACCATACGACGCTCAAGACCACACCATTCCGCCTTATTTATGGACGGGAACCGCCACGCCTCTTTATACGTATGGCTTGGCCAGGTTGGACGTCGTGGACCGAAATTTGGAGGACAAAGATGAGTTCTTGATGGCAGCCCAGAACCGCCTTATACAAGCTCGACAACGCATGAAAGTCATCTACAACTCCGTTCACCGCGAGCTTACCCTTGCCATCAGCGATCGGGTATGGGTTTGGCGTCGACCTTTCCTCCAAGTGACAGCTAAAATGCCCACCTCCAACAAATTGGGACCAAATTATCTTGGCTCTTTTCCGATCACGAACCGCATTGGAGATGTGACCTACCGTCTTGGCCTTCTTCCGGAGGCTCACATTCATGATGTTTTTCACAACTCAGCTAAATCTGTTTGTGGGCTCCCCGCCATCATCTCCACTTGTAGACATTCTGGTCTAGCTTGAGGACAAGCTGTCTCTCGACGGCGGCGGCGATGTTATGACATGTGACAAGTCAGACCCACGCTAGGGCCAAACGTATCAGCGCCGACCACATGCGACGAACGCATTGATGTAAACCGGAGTTCTCGAGTCAATTTTAAGTAAAATAAATTTGTTCTCTTTTAAAACTCGTAGCGCTAGCGTGATGTTCTCGAGCAAACGGAGAGCGTCAATCGAACTTAGCTTTACAAACGCGCCTATGAGCCTAACACTCGAGCATAATCAACGACTTGAAATAAATCTTCCACAAGCATAGATGAGAGGAAAACAAAACATGTGTGGATATGGAAATAAACGACAAATAAGTTCAACGTTAATTAAGGGCAAGCATGTTCTAAAATTTCAGATCAATTAAACATATAGGCACCAAATTAAGCTAACAAAATAAATAGCAACTCGGGTCGGCCTCCTTCAGGGCAGTGGACGGGAGATAGCTTCAGGCCAATGGCATCCCAATGATGTCAGGAAAGGTGCAAGTAATGGGACGGTGGTGGGAGAGGGTCGGCGGAGTTGAGCCGAGATGTGGAGGAGAGGTCGTCGGCGTCCACGAAGACAGTCAGCGGTAGAGGTGGGGAGCGGCGATGTGACGTCGATCCAGCAGACTAGGGGAGGCCGACGGGAACTAGGAAGGAGTTGGTCGTTGACTAGGGTTTCGACGAACTCGTTTTGGTGGGGAGGAGGCGGGGCTATTGACAGGCTCTCGTGGAGTCGGGCGACGCAGGGAGACGTGCTGGACCTATCAGGCGACAGGAAGGTTTTCTCCCTGTTTCGATTTCTGTCCAAGCTGTTTTTACGGGAAGGAGGGTTTTATAAAGTGAATTTTTATTTTATTTTAGGCATTTTGACTAAATAGGAATGACATATCATACTTTTGTACATATATACACATATGATATTTCCTATTTGATCTATCCAGCAATCAAGGGTGGGATTGTGATTATTTTTTATGTATATTTTAACTAATAAAAAGTCTTACTTTTTATTTGATCTTAAATTTTGAGCATGCTTGCCTTAATTAACTTATCCTCTAATTTTTTATTAACTTATTGTACGATCACCTCAATAAGCCATACGAGTGCATGGAATAAAAATACACGTACGCTAATAAATGCGCTACAATACCAAAATAAAAAATGCGTGAAAGAGAATACGTGTGCGCTAATATTAACATGCACTACAAATACCGAAATAAAATTGCGTGACATAAAATAAGACAAATGATGCGACGCAGGTTGCACCAATTCTCCCGGGGTTGAAAAACCTCGACCCCGTCAAGAGTGTAATGTAGCCTGCGACAAGAAAATCTAACCGTCGATCTGGACCTGCTTTGCTACTGTCATGCTCGGGATGGTGGGTCGTAGTGTGGCAAAAGTAAGATCCTTCGCTGCAGCTCATGACCTGTAGGTAAACTTCCTTTCCTGAAAAATACAGGGAACCAATATCATTCTGAAAATTATAATTCCCGGTGATAGATTCAACCATGAAATTATAGATTTTTGAATATGCTTGCAAACAGTTAGTCAAAATTTTATGCATGATATTTATATGATCAAGAAAAATCAGAGCATACAAAAGAATGATTTCACAAAGTGAGGGAGAGAGGGGATCAAAGGAATGGGGTGGGAAGCAAGTAAGCTCGACTTGTGGAATCATTAAATCACAAGCACCATACGTTCTCCTGTCAAACACTTACGAGCGTCTACTAGACCAAAACCAATTATTCCAAACACATCACCTGATAGAATCTGATTATCGTTACAAAATTTAAATTGATCTCAAATTTACCATTTAAACTTTTCCAGAGAAACCCTTTAAAATGATTATCTTTGTTTGGTGTGAAATTTTTTGAGATTCTTATTATCTTTAAAATACAGGTTCTCTTAAATAAATCGATAATTTGATAATAAAAATTTTTAGACACATTTATAATTATGGGATAATGTAATGACACAAAATGATGTTCTCCAAATATAAAATTAATATATGGTGGTGACTCGAATGTGAGTGATATGTCACTAATAAGTCCTTCTCGGGGTGGGGACTCAGAAATAATCTCAGCGACTAAAGGTGGTGCTTTAGTGTGACTGTGTGAGCAAGTGAGAGCACCATTTCAGTCGGAATGAGGGGATGAAGAGGAGGAAGCTCTTCTTCCTGGAGTTGGGGCTCAGGAAGAACCTCCTCGACTAAAGTGAGTACTTCAGTGGAGACAAGTGGGCCAAGGTACCCGTGGGGGAAATGCCGAGTCTAGAAAGAGGATTATTAATAATTCGAAGTCCGAGTTCCACTAATTTTGATATGTAGTTAGGATGTAGTAAGGAAAATTATTTGTTTGCGCATTGTCATTTCAAGACTGTGTACATCGATGCACAATCCAGTCAGATTCTGCGTGAGTTCTGCAGTGACAAACTCAACGTTCTTGATTCGCTCTTCGAGACTCTCCAGTTTTTTTAATTTTTTTTTAAAATTAAATAGAATAATGATTTAAAGTGAAGACAGTTAATAAACATTTTCTTTGTTTTTTAAGCGTTAGGAGCGAATCACAAATCCTCTGATACCAAATTGATGTAAATCGGAGTTCTCAAGTTTATTTTAAATAAATTAAATTTGTTTTCTCTTTTAAAACTCGTAGCGTGTTCTCGAGCAAACGGAGAGCGTCAATCGAACTTAGCTTTACAACGCGCCTATGAGCCTAACACTCGAGCATAATCAACGACTTGAAATAAATCTTCCACAAACATAGACGAGAGGAAAACAAAACATGCGTGAATACGGAAATAAACGACAAATAGGTTCAACGTTAATTAAGGGCAAACATGCTCTAAAATTTTAGATCAATTAAATATATAGACATCAAATTAATCTAACAAATTTGAAGCAGGATGATAAGAAATATACCCATGGCCTCAAATACGGCCCCGTTCACTGAAATAGATAGGAGAAAATCAAAATAAATAGCAACCAGGGCCGGCCTCCTTCAGGGCAGTGGACGGGAGACAGCTTCGAGCCAATGGCATCCCGATGATGTCAGGAAAGGTGCAGGTAGTGGGACGGTGGTGGGAGAGGGTCAGCGGAGCTGAGCCGAGATGTGGAGAGGTCGTCGACGTCCACGGAGACAGTCAGCGGTAGAGGTGGGGAGCGGCGATGTGACGTCGATCCAGCAAACTGGGGGAGGCTCGGGAACTAGGAAGGAGTTGACCGTTGACTAGGGTTCCGATGTACTCGTTGGGGTAGGGAGAAGGAGGCGGGGCTGTTGGCAGGCTCTCATGGAGTCGGGCGGCGCAGGGAGACGGGCTGGACCTATCGGGCGACATGAAGGTTTTCTCCCTGTTCCGATTTCTGTCCAAGCTATTTTTTACGGGAAGGAGGAGGGTTTTATAAAGCGAATTTTTATTTTATTTTAGGAATTTTGACTAAATAGGAATGACATATCATACTTTTGTATATATATACACATATGATATTTCCTATTTGGTCTATCCAGCAATCAAGGGTGGGATTGAGATTATTTTTTATGTATATTTTAACTAATAAAGTCTTACTTTTTATTTGATCTTAAATTTTGAGCATGCTTGCCTTAATTAACTTATCCCCTAATTTGACGGATCTTTTTATTTAGGAACTTATTGGACGATCACCTCAATAAGTCATACGAGTGGTTGGAATAAAAATACACGTACGCTAATACACGCGCTACAATACCAAAATAAAAAATGCGTGAAAGAGAATACGCGTGCGCTAATACATGCGCTGCAAATACCAAAATAAAATTACGTGACATAAAATAAGACAAATGATGCGACGCAGGTTGCACCAAGCATGAATGCTTTCTTTATGTTTTTATAGTTTCCGCTGCTCGTGTATTTTTATTCGTTATGATATTTGTGCTCCCACGTGTCTAAGCCCAAGTGGGAGGAGAATTCTGTGAACCAGTTTATGGGGCCGGCTGGACCGTGGTGCGGGTATGCAAGTTTTAATTCCTCAAATCCTCTCTTTCTAAATCCTCTCTCTCTCTAACTCCTTGCAAGTCTCTCCCGATCCCTCTCGCTAATCTAGCCGCACGATTCGCCCGTTCTCCACCAGCGTCTCCTCCAACTTCCCCTCTCTCGGTCGGTTTCCTTTCTTCCTCCAGCCATAGCACCGCCGGGCTCCAACAAGGGACAAGCCGATCCCTTGTAGGATTTCCCTCTCTCGCGCTTCATCATGAGATCTTCGTCAGGAGCTCATAACACTACAGATTGGTTACTTTTGACTAAGGGGGAGCTGATAAGCAGGTTATCATGTCTGTCATACACTCATACTTCTACAAAAAAGGGATCTATAACATCGATCCAAGTAATTTATGTTCCTGCGGATGGTTTGACCGACCTTGGTCCTACCATAACATTTGTACATTTAATGCTACCACCATATTATCAAGATGATTAGCTTCCAAAAGTATTTATCCAGCGCATATATCTCACAAGCTGAGGTTCCCGACAAATTTATATGTTGCTTTAAACCTTCATAAGTGAGAGTCATAAAATGGGGGTTGATGTGCTTGCACAAGTTCTAAAGATGGTTTTGCTCCTTCATTTATTATGCAAATTTAACAATTGAGAGTTATCCAACATCAGATAGGAAGTCGATCACTTAAATTTGTCACAAGTTTATGCATATGAAGGACATTTAAGCATGTTGGGAAGTATTTCTTTAAAAGTAACTATGTTAAAATGAGAAGGAAAATAACCAAGCAAAGAAAAAGGAACTAAAAAACAAATTTCCGCTTTTGGCTATATACAAACCCACACTATGTAGGGTGATGTTATACATAGAACGTTTTTGGTTATATTCAAACCCTCACTATATACAAATCAGTGCAATTAAAGTTTCGTTATACACAAACATAATGTTTATATACAAACCAGTTCAAAATTTAGGAAATTGATGAAGTTGATACAACAAAAAGGCTCAACTGATATTCGGAAACCCACAAATGCATCCGAAGTTTCATCTAATCAAACTCCATGAACACCAGCTTGCTTGCAGGCTCATGAGAAACTGGTTATTTCTCCAGGAAAAGGAGCGAGTGCATTCCTACCAAACCTATCATCATCGTAGAATCTAGCTCGAACCGTCCTTCTGCCGAAGTACCATCCATCGAGATCGATGAGAGCCTTGGTTGTCTCCTCCGATCTCTCAAATTGCCCAAAGTTTCTCACAGCTTCGTCGACAGGAATGTTGGGTTCCATGATCTCGAATATCAGGACTCGCGTTATCGTTCCATACTTTGCACACTCGGAAGCGACTTTGTCTTCAAGCTCATCTTCTAGGTTGAAGCGAGATGGTTGAAGTGGCAGGGCTTCTGATTGGGAGCAAAAGGCATGCCGCGGGTGGGTTAGGACACGGGAGAAGTTCTAGCCAGAATACGACAAAAAGTTATTAGATTTACGTTTTTAATTAGTTTGTATATAGTAATTTTAAAGACCCTCAAAACAGTTATTAGATTTAGGTATTTAATTGGTTTGTATATAGTAATTTTAAAACCCTCAAAACTCCAGCTTTTTGATTTGTATATAACCAAAATTGGTCTACGTATAACAATACCCATTTTTTTAACGTACATGTCCTAATTATCAAGTCTATTCTCTATTATCTCATCTTTTATAGTTGCCTCCTACTCCTGTATAATGTTCCTTCAATGCCATAATGATGTTGAAGACGCGATTGATAACAGGAACAGATTCGTCGGGGGCAGCGAGGCACGGGGCGACAGAAGAGGCGGCGATGCGGCCGGTGGAAGCGGCATGGCCGGTGCGAGTTCGACGGGAGGGTCATCTGGTACCTTGACCTCTCTCCAGACCATGGCCTGGAAGCGTGTAGCAGCGACGACGCCTCCGGAACGACGGGCGGCGGAAGTAATGGCTTCCGCAAGATCGGCGGAGCAGTGGTGAGCATCAACCACAAGGATGTCGGAGACGCGATGACCAGCAGTAGGAACGGATCCGCCGGGGTCAGCGGAGCACGGGGCGGCAGAAGAGGCGGCGATGCGGCCGGTGGAAGCGGCAAGGCAGGGGCCGACGTAGCACGAGTCGGGAGAGGAGGCGGTGGAGTGGCCGGAGGGGGCGGCAAGACCGGGGTCGGCGGAGTAAGAGCCGGTAGAGGAGGCGGCGGAGCGGTGACCGGATAGGTGACAGAAGCGGTGGAGGGACGACCATCATGGAGAGATGCGGTACAACAACGACCGATGCCCTTTTGACGGGAGGATCAACTGCAGGGCAGAGAGGCGGGTTGGTGTCGTAGAGGAATGTTGGTGGCGGCATGGCGGGGAAACTCTCACATGGTGCCGGGGGCAGCCGTAGAGGATACAGTGTAGGACAAGTAACCTCGTGGGGGGTTGCAAAACTACGTCCGTGGTACACGTGGAGACGATCAAGTTTGGGGTGGAGGGAGGTGCATGTGGCCTGGATTTGTGCAACGAGGGCAGAAAGATTCAGCCGAGGGCTGGTGTCCGGCGACGGCAAGAACGTCGGCCCGGGAGCGACCGGTTGGGTGGCGACCTTGGTACTGGAGTCGTCGGAAGACGGCCGGAAAAGGCGAAGTTGTCTAAGGTGGGCCCTGGTAGAGGGCTGGATACGGCGGGACGGTGCAAAACTTTTCGGATCGGGGATAGGAGAGGCCGGATCTGGTGAAGGTCGGTGGAAGCAGTGTGTCGTGGCCTTCCTGCAACGTCAGAGCTCTGGTTGCCCAGGAGCAGGAACGACTGACGACCAAAAATAGGGTGCAGTCGGCGGACGGGGGAACTGCGTTGAGTAGTGGACGGTGCCGGCTGGAAGCCCGATTAACGCAGTGGACGACACATGTAGGAGGAATGGCGCAGGCGGTTGGGCGAATCGCGCGTAGCGGCGGAACGACGCAGCGAAAGCGGAAACATGCCCGATCGATCGGGGGAAAATAGCGCCGAATCGATCGATCAGGCGTTAGAAGCCGCTGCGGTAAGCGGCGAGGCAGAGCAGCCTGCTGGCGGGAGGTCGATGGTTGTCACGATATGGACGAACACCGCGATGCAGAGTGTGAGGCGGACGGGGCGTGCTCGACGACGTGCTGCAGGGTCGAAACTGCGAATATGGTGAACCCGTAATGCAGATTGCGGACGGACGCGAGATGTGATTTTGCGAACAGGAGTGCCATCAGGGATTCCACGACTGGCGGCTTTCCTGCCGGCGGCACGGCAGGTCAGACCAATTGTTACGATCACAGATAAATTCCAGGAGGAATCCGGCAAGGGGAAGGGCCGGCGGGGGTGAGCGGGAATGAAGGAGGACGAGAAGAGAAGAAATTAGGGAGCAACCCTGGAAACCTTCATACATTCCAAGATCAAAATTACAAGGTCCGTCTGCCCTCTTATAGCGGCGAGGAGCGAATATAAAAGGAAATACCAAAATTATGAAATATTGAAAATTAGGAAATACTGAAATTAGAAAATACGTGAAATAATAAAAATGCGTCAAGCAAACATAACAATCTATTTATTATTAAATATTCTCCGCGGTCTTGGTGGGCTGTTGCCAGATATGCGTCCGACACGTGTAGACTTGCCATGGTGACTCGTCATCGTGTAGTTCCTTAACATTTGGACCCGTAACAAATACCATACACTAATCTTAGTATTCTTATTTCTATTATGCTCAAACTAGATATTTATTACTATTTATTGGCCAACAGATTCATATAACACGGTTGACCTAATTGTGCTCTTATATAATTTATATCTAAGTCTCCGTGGTATTCTCTCGAGGCACTACTCCATTTTAACCACCAAGCATTAACCCTAGATGTTATTTTCTCTTCTGCATTCCTTTTTCTATGTTTCGTCAGAATGAGGATGATACTACAGATGCATGATTCGTGATTCAAAAAAAAAAAATATGTTGGTATCAGGATATATTTTTTAAATTTTATTTATCAAAATATAACTGTAAATTAATATAAAGACACGTGACATTCATGTCTTCTTTATTTTCTTAATCATTTTATTTCTTATATTATATGTTAATGAAGACCAAGTTTACCCATGTTACCAAAACGCCTCATATCATTGATAGGAGCTGTGAATGAAATTATATAATCAATTGAGTACTACCACTTATCATTGGATACTTTCTCTTTCTCACCCTTTTCGTCATATCATAACCACAATATACACAATTTTAGAGCATTTGAGCATGCTCGGGCATATCCTAGAGTATTTCGGAGTATTCAAGACTTTTTTCCCTTCAAGAAAAAGGAAAAGTCAAGGGTTCTGAGGGCTGGTTTTTGAGAGTTTCCAGACCTGGATACATTTTAAATACGATAAGTCAGGAGGTTGCATGTGAGCGCTCTATCTTTAATAAGATATATTGATTCATAATTGTTAATTTCACACCCACTGAAATTGGGTATCATGTGCGTAGTCTTTGTTCTACTAATTTTAAGCCATTTATTCTCTAAACAATATTTATTGTTTCAACTCTTCACTTGTATTAACTGTTGTCTTCCCGATTTGAACTATATCATCTGCAAAAACATATACTAAGTACTCTCACTTTGGATATCTATTGTAAGCAAGGTTGTAAATATCAAATGTCAGTAACATGTCAGATTGAGTTTTTAAATGTCGGATGTCGGAAACATGTCAGAGATATTTTAAAATATCTATTTTTTGTATCTTATAATAAACATTTGTTTTTTTTAATGTATAATAAGTATAATTATATGTTATAAAAGTAAAAAAAATAACATAACAAGTAGAATAATAAGTCATATATATCCCAAACTAAATGCGAAGTGGATCGAAAATAAAATATTATTAACAAGTACATATCAATATGTTGTAAAATCTAATTAATATTATACAATAATTTTATTTTGATAGTGAAATGATTTTATACAATAATTTTATTTTGACATGAAATTGTGTTAATTACAGAGGAATTAAATTAATGAGCCATACTATGAAACTATGAGAATGAATAATAGAAAGAAGAGTAAGATGAGAGATATCATCTCAGAGAATCAATTTGGATTCATTCCAAGGCGGTCGACCATGAAAGCTATAAATCTCGAGGAGACTCATTGATAACTATCGAGAAAGAAAACAAGATTTGCATATACTGTTTATCATTTTTTGAAGGTTTATGATTGAGTTCCAAGAGAGATCTTATGGAGTCTTAAAAAAGAAAGATATAAATGTATCATTCATTGACATGCTCAAAGATATGTATACAAATTTAGTGACTGAGGGTGAGGACATCTGGATAATTAACACAAGAATGTTCTATCACTGTTGGGTTACACCAAGGCTTTAAACTTATATCTCTTTACCTTTATCTTAGATGTGCTCACCAGATATATCCGACAAGCAATACCTTGGTGTTTATTGTTTGTTGATGATATCGTTTTGGTTGATGAGACCCGTGGGGGTGTAAACGCGAAACTTGAATCTTGGCGAGACACTTTAGAAAAGAACATTTTTAGGTTGAGCTGGGCAAAGATGGAGTATATGAAGCTTAAATTTAGCAGTGGAAGGAGGATAGATGACTTTGTTATTAAGTTGGGTGATCAATATATTTCCCGCAATGAGTGCTTTAAATATCTTGGATTGTCAAATGTCGCTTCTATTTAGAAGACCCCCGAGTCGTGAAGCTTATCTATTGATATAGTAAGAAGACCAAGGAGGTAATTCAAAAAGACGGAGGTATTGATAAAGATGTGACACATAGAATCCAAGCGGGTTGGTTGAAGTGGAGAGACTCGTCAGGGATCTTATGTGATCGTAAAGTACCATTAGAATTCAAGGGAAAGTTTTACCGTACTGCAATTAGACTAGCGATGCTCTGTGGTTCTGAGTGTTGGGCAGTGAATTGTGTACATGAACAAAAAATGACAATTGCGGAGATTGTTACGCCCCCGGACGGATCCGAAGGCAACAACGGGGCTGAACCAACTGGTTCAACCCCCACTCTATAGATGGCGGCCCTCGGGGGGGCTGAACCCACCCGGTTCAGCCCCAATTGGGGTCGACCGACCTTGGTCCGGGTATAAATAGACCCGGATCCTCCTTGGGGGGATCAAGCAAGATATTTTACAAGGTATTCCTTTCTCCTCTCTAACCCTAGCCGTCTTCCTCTTTAGATCTCTCTTCTCTCTAGTGGATTCATAACATTTGGTATCAGAGGATTCTTCCTCCCAAAATTTTTTCGATCCCGACCGATTTGGCATCCAGCCAGTCGCTGCTGCTTTCGCTCGACGACTCCAGCACGCCCGACGCTCGACGACTCCCGACTCCCGCGTCGATCCTTCCGCGTCAAGCCCCGCTCGCCTTCCGCATCGATCCGTGCGTCGATCCCTCGCGCCGACCGCTCGGCCGCATCCCGCTGCCGCATCGCCCCAGGCGTCGATCCCGCTGCTGCGGCCTCCGCCGCATCCTGCTGCTGCGGCCTCCGCCGCATCCTCCGCATCCCGCTGCCGCATCGCCCCAGGCGTCGATCCCGCTGCTGCGGCCTCCGCCGCATCCTGCTGCTGCGGCCTCCGCCGCACCCTGCTGCTTCCCGCTTCATCGACGACTCCCGCGGTTGCTGCCTCTGCCGCATCCTGCTCGCATTCCGTCAGCCGCTGCTTCTTGTGTTGCATCCGATTGCGCCTCCAATTGTTGCAACTTCCCGCACGCTCCCAACATGGTGACTCGCACCCAAGAAAATTCCAATCGGCTCGCACATCTTGAAGAAAAATACACCGGTCTGACTGACACCGTGGCAGCCCTCGCCGATAAGTTCACGGCATCGGAGAAACGTCTCGAAGAGAAATTGGATACCCGTATGGACGAGCTTAAAAATATGTTGACTCAACACCTTAAAGGAAAAGGTGTGGTGGGCGAGACCAACACAGTACAGTTTCCTACTCCAGCCTCCGAGCACGACGACCGAGCCTCTAGCCTCAATGGGGGGCTTGGAATTGACGGTGAAAGGGGAGGAGGCTCACGCCGACCACCAGTATGGTCCGGGGCCACCCCGTTGGGTGGAATCGCCGCGTCTGCTTTGGATTTCCCTCCTCACCGCGAAGACCGCCAGGAGGACCAACGACCCCACGAGCTGCGGTACACACCCCGTGATGGGCTCCTCCCTATTCCTGGAGCACCGGGACACGCCTCGGGCGGACGGGGAGGAGGCGGATGGGAGTTTAGAACGCCTTTCTTGGGAAACCCCTATGGAGAGGATTGGGGGTACCCACATGTGGCCGCTGATCAACGGCTACCGCGTCGACACGGGCAAGAGTACGGAGGACTTGGGCAACAACTACCACGCGCTTATCTGCCGCCGAAGATTGCCCGCATGAACTACCCCAAGTTCAAGGGAGGTGATGCACTCGAATGGGTCCAAAAGGCAGAGTTATTTTACAGCTATCAGGAGATACCAGAGACACAGTGGGTAAAGTTGGCGTCCTTCCACCTTGAAGAGGACGCATACCAGTGGACCCAATGGTTCCTCCGGGGACGAGATCACGCGCCATGGCACGAGTTTGTCGACGGATTCACCGTCCGCTTTGGTCCCCTTGAGTATGAAGACTTCGAGGTTCTTCTTCAGAAGTTGTGTCAGAAAGGGACGGTGATGGAGTACCGAACCGAATTTGAACGGTTGGCCAACAGGGTGCAGTGGAGTGAGAGGACATTAACAAGTTGTTTTATTTCTGGCCTGAAGGAGGACATCAGAGATGAGGTGCATGCTTATATGCCGCGCAGCTTGACACACGCTATCAGCTTGGCCCGGATTCAGGAAGAGCGTCTCATTCGGCAAAAGTTCAGGGGGGACAGTTCGAGGAACACTACACACCTGCTCGACACAAAGAGGGATCCAGCAGCTGCCGACCGGGCCACAATGAAGAAATTGACGTGGACAGAGCTACATGCTAGGAAGGAGCAAGGATTGTGCTTCAACTGCGATGAAAAGTTTACCCCAGGCCACAAATGTCAGAGGATCCAGGTTTACATGTTGCAGGAAGATCCGATGTCGGATGGAGATTGAGGGGAACAAGGGCACATTATGGATACAGTCGAGTACGTGGTATCTTCCTTGACCATGGCGGAAGACTCCGCTCCACCCACTATGAGTATTGCGGGGAGGATTGGCCAACAACAGGTGACCATTCTGCTTGACAGTGGGAGTACACATAACTTTATTAGCCCGACAGTGGCACAGAAGCTGGGGCTAGAGATCATCACGGATGTGGCGTCGCCGGTTGTGGTGGCCGGTGGACACGAGCTGCATTGTGAAGGCATGCTTTCGAACGTGGAACTCAGTGTGCAAGGGTACACCGACAACATGGATGTCTACTTATTGCCCATCCAAGGGCCAGATATGATTCTGGGGGCCCAATGGTTGCGCCAGCTGGGCAGGGTGACTCTGGATTGGGAAAGGCTGACTATGGAGTTTGCTAGAGCTGGGAGATAATACTGTCTGCAGGGAATCCACATCTCACCAATACCAGGGGGCTCTTTTTGCTGTTTGGAGCGGCTACCAGATTCCCACCTTGAGGACAAGCTGGGTCTTGATGGGGTGGGGAATGTTACGCCCCCGGACGGATCCGAAGGCAACAACGGGGCTGAACCAACTGGTTCAGCCCCCACTCTATAGATGGCGGCCCTCGGGGGGGCTGAACCCACCCGGTTCAGCCCCAATTGGGGCCGGCCGGCCTTGGTACGGGTATAAATAGACCTGGATCCTCCTTGGGGGGATCAAGCAAGATATTTTACAAGGTATTCCTTTCTCCTCTCTTACCCTAGCCGTCTTCCTCTTTAGATCTCTCTTCTCTCTAGTGGATTCATAACAGAGATGAGAATGCTTAGGTGGATGTGTGGACACGAGACTGGATAAAATTAGGAATGAATGTATCAGGTTCAAGACAGGTGTAGCATTAATTGTAGAGAAGATGAGAGAAGCTCAACTGAGATGGTTTGGACACGTACAAAGGAGACCATTAGAGGCACCTGTTAGGCGTTGTGTGAGTCTAGTCACTAGGCATGTTAAATGAGGGAGGGATGGACTAATAAAGACTTGGAATGAAACTATACAAAAAGATTTGATGTACTTAGGCATTAGTGAGATTATGGCAAAAGATAGGACACAATGACGACAAGGATCCATATAGCCGACCCCACTATAGTGGGATAAAGGCTTGAGTGTTGTTGTTGATAGTTCAAAAAGATGAGACGTTGATAAAGATGTGATACATAGAATCCAAGCAGGTTGGTGTAACTGGAGAGGCACATCATGGATCTTATGTGATCGTAAAGTACCATGACAAGTTTTACCATAATGCAATTAAACCAGCAATGCTCTGTGGTTCTGTGTGTTGGGCAGTGAATTGTGTACATGAGCAATAAATGGAATTTGCGGAGATGTGAATGCTTAGGTGGATGTGTGGACACACGAGATTGAATAAAATTCGGAATAAATGTATCAAGGATAAGACAGGAGTGACACCAATTGCAGAGAAGATGCGAGAAGATCGACTAAGATGGTTTGGACACGCACAAAAGAGGCCATTAGAGGCACTTGTTCTCCATTGTGAGAGTTTAGTCACTAAGCATGTTAAACGAGGTAAGGATAGACCAATAAAGACTCGTAATGAAACTATAAGGAAAGTTATGATTTACTTAGACATTAATGAGATTATGGCTAAAAATAGGGCACAGTGGCGACAAAAGATCCATATTGCGGACCCCACTATAGTGGGATAAAACCTTGAGTGTTATTGTTGTGTGAAATAATTATATAAAATTGATTCTAAGAATAGAACATTAAAATGAAACAATAAGTTTAATTGATTTAAGCATACATATTATAACACATATAGATGATTTAAACATACTGTTATTTTGAAACATAAAATAAAATAGTGGACGATATATGTAAAAGTTGTGTAGACCAACATATCGGAAAAAGTCGGATATGCCGACGGTCGGCCTATGTTTGCAAAAAGACAATCTATTTTTAAAAAAAAAATGTCGTTTTTCACTCAAAAACGACGTACCGACAGACATGTCAGACACATCAGATTGTAAGTATCTAATTACTAATATAAAGAAAATATGAACTCAATATTGATCATTGTTGTAACATACTTTAATTACTTCTAACACTAGTCAGGCTCTATCATTCCTTTGCGACATGAGAGCATACTTTTCCTTTGACATACTTTTCCTAATGATTTGTTACCCAATAACCCAAGCCTACCACCTCGCTTGCGACATGAGAACATATATGGGAGCCGCCTTGAAAGTTTCATACAAAAAGTTATATAATTTATAATTAATTAGTATGAA
This sequence comes from Platanthera zijinensis, assembly GCA_039513925.1. Taxonomy (NCBI): domain Eukaryota; kingdom Viridiplantae; phylum Streptophyta; class Magnoliopsida; order Asparagales; family Orchidaceae; genus Platanthera; species Platanthera zijinensis. The sequence continues at coordinate 42,927,942 of CM077093.1, forward strand.
TTAATTTGTTAATGTTAATTAATGATTTTTAATTAATATTGATTTATTAATTATATTAATTGCAGTAATTTGTAGTCGATTGAGAGAGAGCACGAGAGAACGTACCTTTGGATTTTCTCTTCCTTTCTTGTCTCTAGCAAATGAGCAAATCTCCTTTAATACAATCAACCACTATTTTGGTTATGGTCGCCTCCCAGTGAGCATATGTTAGCTTGACTGTTAACACCCCTCTCAAGCTAACACCATAAGCATCCAACATCCCGAGCTTGAGGGAGTAAGAATGAAGAGATTTACCAGATACAACTTTGGTGAGCATGTTAGCAAGTTGATTTCAGATGACACAAACATCATAGTAACAGTCTGCTCTTGAATTTTTTCTCGCACAAAGTGACAATCGATTTCAATGTGCTTTGTTCTCTCGTGAAAACATGATTGTTGGATGTATGAATAACAACTTGATTATCACAGTAAAGTTGCATAGCCTCAAGAACAGGGAAACTCATTTCCCCCAATATAGATTTAACCCAGATGAGTTCACAGGTAGTAACTGCAATGACACGATACTCTGCTTCAGTGGAGCAACATGCGATTATATTTTTTTTATTTCTCCATGAGATAAGGTTTCCACCGACAAAGATAATATATCCACTCGTAGATTTTCTGTCCAAGGAAGCACCCTCCCAATCAGCATCACAGTACCCGTGGACCTTAAGGTGACCATGATCTGATAGAGAATGCCTTTTTCGGGGTCCTTTTTTAAGTATTTGAGAATCCGCAAAACTGCTTGATAGTGATGAACTTTAGGATTGTGCCTGAATTGACTAACTAAGCCTACAACGAAGGAGATATCAGGTCTGGTAATTGTCAGATAAATCAACTTTCCTACGATACGTTGAAATTTTTACTTTCTCTCAAGGTCAAGAGAAGTCTCCTTATGAATGTCATAATTAGGGTTCACAGAACTATCCACAGGCTTGACACCCAAATATCCAATGTCACTAAGAAGGTCCAAGACATATTTACGCTGAGAGATGACAATCTTTCCTGTAGATCAAGCAATTTCAATTCCAAGAAAGTACCGAAGAATACCCAAATCCTTGATTTCAAAGGCAGAATCCAATTCCTCTTTAATTGCGGTGATCATCTGTTCCGGTAATAATGATATCATCCACATAGACCATGAGAATAGCTTTGTCATGTATGCAAGTTATGTTTATTCTTCTTCTACTCCATCAATTTCCTCGTCTTTTTTTTTCCATTCAAAGATCTCTAATTTCATGTAACAAAAATTTTTATATGCGATTCCTTAATTATCGTACATTCTCCACGCCCCACAGGAACTAATGTGATGGATGAAGCACAATTTCATTAAGCATTTTGTTTGAAATTTTAAGCCACAGAAGAATGTAAATAATAGGGGATGTTTCCTTCCCTTGTTCATATGATAAACATGACATCATTCTAGTTGTTTCTTCAACATTAACTAACACATTTATGCCAACTCACTGAAACATAAAAAGTATATCTTTAGATTTGTTTTCCTGAAATTTAGTAACCCATAATTTTATGGATGAAACTATTAAATTTAATATAAAAGTATGGAAATAACATGATATAGCAAATATACAATGAGTAATACATCACTAAAAAGTGAAAAAAATATAAAATGCTCAAAATAATTCAGTGTTTAAGAAATCATTCGATCTTTCAACTTTAGTTAGTGAAACTTTTCGGTATAGATATGCTTGAGGGCTCGACTGTTATCTATTATGAACAAAATAAGTTTGAAATATATAGGATTGCTGTTGACATATATGAATTTTTGAGTACTGTCATTTAAATATGAGCAAAATAAGTTGAAATAAATGATAGAAAATAGAAAAATAAAGAATAAAGAATCTTGCCTTAGTGATAGAATGTAAGTAATGATATGATTGCTGTACAATTATAATTGTTCCTACTTCCTTTGTACTAAGAAAATCTTAACATGATTCTTACATCAAATAATAAGGGTGATGTTATTTGTACACCATAAATGGCTATTTATAACCCATGGATATTTGTACTCCCAAAATTATATTTGTATCCCGATAGGCTATTTATACCCCAATGTTTGAAATTTTAAAACAAGCATAGAGTGATCATTTGAAAGAACAATAACTTCATCATTCTTAAAATATATTGTGACAAAGCTAATTCGCAAAAAAAGTCTTTCTTTAAAATTTAGTCATCATCTGTAAGCTTCCGCTCAAAATATGTTGTCCTTGCAAAAAAGTGGCTTCAGATTAAAATTTTAATAGAAATTAAAGAACTATGTTAGAAATTTGTTACATTTTTCTTACTTAATAAGTTGTGGTATATTTGAAGAACCCAAATGATGAAATATCATAAATATATTGAATGTGAACTATGCAAAATAACAGTTATATTAGATTAAGACATTGCCAAGATTTTAAGATATTAATAACAATATACAACATTTACATCTTATGATCAAAATAGTTGTGTAATATATGGAAATTCTCATTGTTCTGTCACTTGTTCATGATATCTTATCCACACAGGAAATATTGGCAGTTGTGGGAATTCTTCTTTCATTCGCAATTCAATGAAGTGGTTGTCATTTAAATAACTGTTCTAATATCTCGCGAAGCTGAATGTAGTTGTAGAAATGCGAAAGATTGTTAACTTGAGAAATGAACTAGCTGTATGTTGTAGCACGATGCAACTAACAGCCCATACTTGTCTAGTGAGACCGGTATCATCCAACAATGTAGAGATTTTAGTAATTCTAATTTCCTTGTTGTCTTAAATATTTCAGTATACAACAATGATCAATCATGTTGCTCACCTGCAACTCTGCAAGATCAGATCATACTTGCATGATTGCATCCAATTATCTCATATATTTAGAGCAATACTTATAACCATGTATCCCCAATGCCCATCCCCTAAAACATCAATGACATCAATGAGATGTGTACGCACATATGGTGACATTTGTTTGCGCACATTTTCAAGAAAACCACCCCTTCTAATTGTAAGTTTTTTAGCCGCCTTAATCATTTTTTACCTTACAATATTGTTGTTCCTCATTTAGAATATGCTCTCAAAATGTGAAGTGTCTCTTTTTGTGGATATATAATCCTTCAAATTTTTTTTTTTCAAACTTCCCTTTGAGCGACCTTTCAATTTTGTGGGCATTTTAGGTTTCATTGTCTGACTTGCATCTCGATTGACAAGTTCATGCAATTTTCTTTTAATTTCTTTTCTCTGGAGATCACTTATACTGTTATAGTTTCTTAATATTCTTTCTACATCATTCTCCATATAAACACACTCATTTTGTTCTTCCTTCACTTTGAAACTAGGCTTGTCAAGTAATGTTAACTATTTTCTCTGTTTGTGCACCATCCAAAAAAGAAATGCATGTCTCTCTTTAATGTACGTAACAAGCTCATGTGCACAAGGCAATCTAAGCATATATCTGTTCTTATGTGTACATTGCCCATCTCAACATACCCAGATTTTATTAAATCTTCTTCCTTTTTTATTATGTCTAATGCAGTAATAGGGACGTTACCAAGAAGCTCTGAATAAAATAAAGTTTTGAAACTTGAGAAAACTTGTACCTTACAATCATAGGTTAAAGGGGTGAAATAGAGGAACAACGAAGAAGCCTAATAATACCTCAAATGTATCTGAAATAGCATCTAAAGGAAGGAGAGAGCGTTCCACTTGGCCAGTGGAGGGATTCCGACGGGCGGCTGCTGGAAAGGAGGAAGCCAACAATATATGGGACGACAAAGGTGAGGTCGGGCTCCAAAAAACAAGAAGGGTATATTTGACAATCTACTAGGCCGGAAGAAATGCTAGGCGGGCGACACTACGGAAAAGGCTTCGTATCGGGGGAGAAACGACGCCGAGCGAGTCTGTTGGAAGAGGGGTGCGAATGTTAGGTTTTAGGGTTTAAAAGAAGATGTTTTAAAATGACAAATGGTGTGTGAATAGCGTAATGTGATTTACAAATAACAACACCCAATAATAAACAATAAGCATGTAAACTTGATAATTAAGATGTGAAGAAAAATATTAAGTTGTAAACTTTCTTATAACACGGAACAATGTAATTTTCCTGTTGGGTACTTATCTTTTAGAATACTAATACTTTGCAACGTGGTATCCTCCTGCTCTCTATAAAAGGCGTACAAACGAAGAAGAGGATTATTGAAAGCAAACTGAAAATGGCTACCCGCAAACCAAATTTCGGTGTACAGAGAACCATTATTTATATTTTCTCCTCTGGCCTCCATGACTCTCCTATCTTTAAATTTTCTGGAAGCATTTATAGTTAATGTTCATCATGTCGAATTCATCTTATGAACCAAAGTTAACTTCGTAGGGAAGATGTGCTCTAATGTTCTTAGCAGAGAAGATTTATTCTAGTGTTGAGCCCATCTTTGTTGAGCCCAGATTTCTAATAGAAGAAGAAGATTATGGTGAAGAGGGGATGTCAGCGGCTGTGCTGCTTGAGTGCGTTTGAGATTTTTGGCTGGTAAAAGATGAATCTCAAAGTGGAAAGACTGAGCTTGGTCAAGATGTCCGTGGGTTTGGAAGTAATGGTTGCTTCACTGAGTAGGGAGAAGTACTAGAAGAGGATAGAGATGGAATAATTTATTGTTTGATGCTAAAGGGCAGTTTTGATATATATATAGAGGGCTCATCTGGTGCGAACCCTTAGAATTCGCACAGTGCGAACTCGTGAAATCCACCATCCGATTGCATTAGTCTGCCATCGCATTCGACGACCCAGCCGCATCCAGCGCCACCGCCACCGGCTGCCCGGGGTTCGTCGTCGGCCACGCCGGCGAACCCCGGGCGGTCGGTGGCCGGCGAGCCTAGGGACGGCGGCGGTGGATTTCACGAGTTCGAGTGTGCGTACTGTATTAAGTTCGTATAATAACGATCGTCTATATATATATATATATATCAAAATTTCATCCACTTCTAAAATTTAGTGGAGGGGAAATGGAATATGCAATCTTGACAGAACTTGTATATTCAACACTCTTGTTGAGGAATTTTTGTAACAATATTGCAAATTTCTTGCTGATTTTGGAATAGTGGGAGGGGTCAATTGCAGAAAAAATACAGCAAACCTGCAGAATAAAAATTCATTTAATATAAAATATCAATAAATGAGCATTTTATCAAGCTTTTACCAAGCTACTTGTCAAATTAAATACAAACATATTCAGAAATATAATACCAACAAGCGGACCAAAGCTTAAGCTTGTTCATTTGTTTGTTTAAGTTATAAAGTTTTGTTCTTAGTTACTCATTTATCTATCAGTATAAATGCACAAGCAGTAAGAAAAAAATGTTGTTCATAGACTCTATTGGTTCACTTAGCCTTGGTCCACCCACTCTTCTAATTCTTTTAATAAATTCTTTATTTGTCTGATTAATCTATTTGTATCTTTTATTTTTCATGTCCATACCACGTAATTTTATACTTTATTATCGTATCTTTTATTTCAATATTTTAAGTGTTGCCATCCATGCATGTGGAATCAAACATAAAACATTGTTTTGGGGATTGGTGGTTCCAAATGGATTCTATTCAATATAGAAAAATTGCTCAAGCAAATGGAGCTTTACCGTTATTCTCATTTCTTAAACTAGATGTTCTCCATGCAAAATCACTCTACAATGAAATAAAATATAGCTTCTCCCATCATATGTTTATATTTCTATCTCCTATTTCATACCCACCATAAATCCCCTCATAGCTCATTCTTTTAGAATCTGTCAGTTTAAGTCATCATCAGTACTTGTCTTCCCTCAAATATATTTTGTAGTAAGAGATTCATCTCTTTCCAAAACTGGTATTTAATTTATCTTCTAATTTTCTTGAAATTCATAATCACTAACCATATAAATGTGATAAGACAACTATAATTATCTTAATAGAAACCACCTTATCGCCATGACTGTTCTCGTCAATAGTTTTCTCCTTAATTTGTTATCCACCATTATCCCACCTTCATTATTATTATTTAATTTTCAACTTATAGTAATTTGTAATTATCCCGAATGTTCTTGGAATTTTCTCCCTTTTCATTTAGGCTATGTTTGGCATGGCAATTTTGCTCCGTGGAAAGTTCCATCGTCATATAATGTATGTTTGTCATGACAACGTTTATGACTACACCAAGAAAAAAAACTAGTTTTGAACATAAAAGGGAATGAAGTTTCTTAGGTGAGGTCGGGCTTTCATGAACGATGGTTCATTACCACCGCGCTCATGACCGCCACCGCCGCGCCAAAGGAAGCCCTAGTCTTTTTGTACGCGAACGATGGTTCATTACCACCGCGCTTCTGTCCGCCACCACCACGCCAATGGAAGCCCTAGTCTTTTTGTACGCGAACAATGTTTATTCTTTGTAATTATACTTGCCACTACTTGTGTCCTTTCTCATTTAAAGTTTCCAAATTCCAAGTAGCAAATCTCACTCTAATGCTAAACTTAAACCCCAAACTGTAGCCTATTTTCCGCACATTGATTCTAAGATTAATAAATTTTGATATCACTCCCATTATAAACTGTAAAATCTGGCTGGTCCTAATCACATATTTAGTATGACACCCAAAAATATCAAATTCTTTAATTAGCAATTTTCTCAACAGTTTACAAGATGCATATATTTTATTTTTCCCACCTTAGTTTCATGTTTCCATAATTCTCACAAAGATATGTATGTTATAAAAGTTGTTCTTTCTTGAATCTCCATTATTATATCAAATCGGTATAGGATCAAGGACTTCAAATTATATTTATGTGTATATATATAATTTAATTTTTCTAGAATAACTTCCATAGACCCCTATGAGGGGTAGACCAATAAAGACTTGGAATGAAACTATAAGGAAAGACATGATGTACTTAGGCATTAGTGAGATTATGCCAAGAGAGAGGGCACAATGGCAACAAAGGATCCATATAGCCCACCCCACTATAGTGGGATACAGGCTTGAGTGTTGTTAACTTCCATTGACGCCTAGAAGGGGAGTCTTGGCGCACCGGTTGACGTGTTGCCATGTGACCTTGAGGTCGCAGGTTCGAGTCCTGGAAGCAGCCTCTTGCAAAAACATAGGTTAAGGTTTGCCTACATTTTACTCTTGTGGTGAGACCGTTCCCTGGGCCCTCGCTGCGTGGGTATGCCTTGTCCACTGGGCTGCCCTTTTTTTAACTTCCATAGACTGCTTTACGAAAAGAAAAAAATGGAATTTTTTTTCAGGTACATACAAAGTACCTGTGCAACTTCAGGCGAGGGACTCTACGAGGGGCTTGATTGGCTCTCCAGCAACATTGTCAACAAGGTTCGCTACATTCTCCTTATGAATCATTAATATTAGCTCCAACAATATGGAAACTCTTGCCATGCAAAATGTCAATGGGCAGCATTTTTTCCATTAAAAAAAATATATTTCTTATGAATGTATATGCTGTAGTTTTCGTGCTGACAAGTAGGGGGTTCCATGATTATTTCAGGCCTAAGACTTGTGAAGGGGGCTTGAATGGAGGAGGTTAAGCTTAATTCTATTCTGTAGAAGAGTTTTGTGTTTGGTTGGTGGCTGCTATGTTCCCTTGGATTGTTGGTAAATTCATATGTGGTTTGTTATATTTATATAATAATTTGTACTTCTTTTGACTCTAAAGAGGCTTTCTACAGTGTTTTGATTATTTGCTCAACTAAGAATCTTATTATATATACATATATAGTCTATTTTCCATTGCTGTGATCTTTGATGTGTAAAAGAATTTTTTTGCTATGCTCGGCACCAGCTGTGATGCGCCCGGATGCAATACTTCTGCATTCTTCGTTCTTCAAACACGATAGCCTGAATTATTATTCCTCGTTCGTCTTTTCATTCCTTCTTCAACAGCTAGAGCTCTCCCATCATCAGAAAGCATTTTCCTCCGATCAACAACAATCGAATCCCCCCCAATTTTCGTCTCGTATCAATCATTCCATCCTCCGTTCACCTTTGTTCTTCATTACCTGCTGCATTCACCATGTATTTTTTTTCACATTTTCACCGATTCGGGCTGGATTTTCCCCAAAGCAAGTGTGTGAGAGCTGTTGAACATGGTTGTAGCTGATTGCCCTGAATAATTTCTTGTGAAATCCATTAGAAGTGGGTTTGTACTATTTACTTTTTTTCCCCACAAGGGAATGTTGGTAATCAGAATGAAGGATTTGACATCTAATCGTATATTTGTGCGCCTTTTGGGAAATCTTTGCATCCGTATCTCAGACGCATCTGAGAGTCCAAGCCTTAATTTTCAGTCACCTAATGAGCGTAAATGGAGCAGTATGAAACGGTTACGTGCCCACCATTGATGTGTGCATGTTATAAAATTTTATTTGCAGCTCAAATTTATATATGCTCATCACACCCTAAACTTAATATCTCCATGAGCAGCTGAATAATTTTGACAGCAGCTCTTTTGTCCTTATAGAATGCCATAGTAAACCTACTGTGCGCTCCAGGGGCAAACCTAAAGGCAAGATATAGCTGAGAAAGATAAACCATCAATTCATCTGCGGTATCTACAACAGCGACTTTTCCAACTCTGTGGTCCAAAGTACACCTCCCAGGTTGTCTCCTTTTTCCTCCTGACCTTAACAGGAACTCACTCTCTCAAGAAAGTGATGAAGATCGGCAAAAGATCTATTTCGTAGTTATATCAAGTTTGATCTCTAAGGCTGTGTTTGGGGGTACTTATTTTCACCGGTCAAGCGGTTACCACCGCATAAATCGGGCCTTAATTAAGGCCCGACACCGCATGAATCGGGCCTTAATTAAGGCCCGATTCATGCGGTGGTAACCGCTTGACTGCTGAAAATAAGTCCCCCCCAAACGGAGTCTAAATGTTAACATTAGTTTGGATCGCAGATTAAACTTGATATAACGACGAAATATAATTTTGAGTAAAATGTTGCTTAAAAATAATTCCTTAATTTCATTCTTGTTTAAGTAGAGCAAAGTTTTATAAAAAAATAACTTTTTATAGTTAAAATTTGAGAACCACTGAGTTTTTTAAAAACTGAAATCCGTTTGCTAGTTTAACGGACTGGCTGTTATAAGTCGACAGCCCGGTCCAATTCTTACGAGCAAAGTTTGGGTACGGGTAGTATTTAAAAGCATTGTGCGGGTGAGATATCAGCCAACAATCGGACAATCAAAAACCCGTTAAAAAAACAGAATTTCTGATCGAATGACTGTCAGCCATCCAACCCGAAGGACATGTTTCTGCCATGACAGTTTTTGAGTCACATCAGACCGATTTATAAGTCAGTTAGAGGTCCGACTTACGAGTAATTTTTAGGTCAGGAGTCTTTATCATGAGCATGGTCCTGCACCAATGAGTAGCCTGCAAAGGAGGTGGGGCTCACACAATTATGGCTTGTGCCATACACTTTTGCGCAAGGCCCTCATCATTTCAGGTTCCTCATTAATTGTCTTGATCACGCTCATGGTCTGGAATCCTCACCCAAAATACACTGAAAAAGTATTTATATTTTAATATATTATTTCATGTTTAAAATAAAATGGACATAAAAATTACTTTAACATATATAATTTACCAAAATAGCCCTCTAAATTTACATTATCAGCACAGCACAAATAAAACCCCATGAAAGGTTTTCTTTTGTACCTGTAAATGCTAACAGTGTAAACTTAGAAGAAGCTATAAATAATAGCTCCTTATAATTATCCACAATCAAAAGTCACTTAAAAGATGAGACTGGCTTTTTTAAGTTAGAATCAATGCCAAATCAACTGGACAAGCCTTCAAGTGAACAACAGATTGAATCAATCCTATTCTTTTTTTCTCGCACAATGCTAAGTTCGTAGGCAATGTCTGCTAAGTTTCAATCATTCTGAAGTCGAGGTTGTATAGTAGTGTAGTGAAATTAGCTAGAGGTGTGCAAAAGTAACCGAAGAACCAAAAACCGAACCGGAACCGAATGGTTTGGGTCGGTTCCAAATAGCTTCGGTTCGGATCCAGTTACCATAATATCAGAATCGACAATTCGGTTCGGTTCCTGATTCCAATGGTCGGGTACACAAAACCGACCCGAGAACCGAATATCAATGCAAAAAAAAATATTTTGAGACACCGGTTATAATCGTATGACCAAATACGCGAAAAAAATCGAGAATATAGTTTTATGGCTAAAAAAATATTTATTATACTTGTGTAGTATGATTTCAATATAAAATAAAGCCATGATTCAACTATTTTGAAATTTATATTACAATGAATCATGAGTTGAAAAAGTCATTTTTAAATTTTATTAAACATAGGTAGAACCGAGAACTGAACCGGAACCGAAGCAAATGGTTCGGATCCGGTTCTATACAATAGGACCGTGAGTCGGTTCCGATTCCAAAAGTTTAGAACCGAACTTATATGGATCAATTCTTGATTTTGGATGAAACCGAACCGAACCGATCCGAATTGCACCCCTAAAATTAGCCCGACGTAAAAATTTTAGGGACAAAACGACACATTTCTATCATTTTTTGCAAAACAATATATAGACAGAGCCTATATACGATTTAACAAACAACAAAATGAAACTATGTTATTCCTTTGTAACCTAACTCTTGACTCTCTTCATGCTTCCTTGGTTTTATTACCTGCACTAATCTATCATCAATGTAATTCTACTTGATGACTTCTGGATTTTCTTCCTGATATTATGTTGCTATTACAAGTGTAACATAAAAAGTTTAAATTAATTTGATAGATTTAGAATTTCAATTGTTAATATATAACATACCTAAAATTTAAAAGTAATTAAATATACAATTAAGTATATAAATATATAAATTTTGAAACGCAATATATCACCCAACGTTAAAACAAACATGAAAAATTCAAATCGACGTATCTACGACCTCCGACATCTACAACCTTATTTTATAGACACAAATTGACCCGTCAACACGTCCGAGTAACAAAACACCATACGCATAGGCAGCAGGCTTCATCCGCAGAGGACGAATCCCGATTGCATGCCAACCAAATCATACATCCATAGACATAGACATGTTTTGCATCACACAAACTCTAAACCATAAACCAGAGATAACATAAAACCAAAGATCTTATTAAGGCTCCGTTTGCACGGTGGTGACGGTCATAAACGCATGGGTTAAAACGTCATTCGTTAAGGATCATCTAACAAACATCATCCGTTTGAACATAAAAGTGGATGAAGTTCCTTAGATGTGCGTTAACAAATGATAATTTAAGCCCTATGTTCATGACCGCCACCACTCTGCCAAACGGAGCCTAAATTGTTCCTCGAGCGTATTCGAGTAAACAAGTTTGCCTTTGCCTGAGGGCTGTCATGTAGAAACCGCGGAGGCAGCGGATATCCATGCTTGATATAGTCCATGATCTTTAACCCTGGAAAAATAGATGTGTTAAGCTATGCATTATCTGGAGAAAAACTAAAAATTTATCTGACTCTAAGGCTCCGTTTGGTACGGTGGCGGCGGTCATGAATAGGGGGATTAAATTGTTATTTGTTACGCTCACCTAAATAACTTCATCTATTTTTATGTTCAAACGGATGATGTTTGTTAGGTGAACCTTAACAAATGACGGTTTAACTCATGTATTTACGACCGCCATCACCGTGCCAAAAGGAGCCTAAATCAAAATAAATTTGTTCTAAAAGAGAGAAGATGCCATTGGCGAAACATTCAAAATTGCAAAACATAGCCTGACATGTATTATAATGTATTAAAAAAATTAAATACAATGTCAATTAAAGTAATTACATACTATGTAATCATGAAAATCCAGAAAATCCAGAAAATCAAAAAAGTTTTGGGGAGAGCTCATATATCTACTGCTGTAGACTGTCATTAAGAATGTAACCGGTATTTTTGAGAAAGACTGACATTAGGTATGTCAGCGGTATTTTTGAGAAGCTACCATTAAACTTAGAGCGCTGATATTAGCACCGCGTTTTTGGCTATTCGCACTAGTGGTTAATCGCAAGCACAGTTTTAAGAGGTTAGCTATACGCAAGTAATCTTCTATTAGAAGGCATTGCTTTTAAGTATTTGGCTACCCGCAAGGTACACTGGATTGTTCTCAGGGGGGCAAGCTCACGGTTGATCGTGATCGCAGCTCCGGCGGAGTCGCCGTCTGTAATCTGGTCTTTGGAGTTCATCAAGAGCTCGCTTTCCCTGACTCATTCCACCCTCTACAGGCGATTGCTAAATGTATCAAATGGATTTGGATCTTGTTTGCTGCCTACTTCTCCATGAAAGTTTAACTGGTGCTTGCTTTGATTCTCATCAACTATAGAGCATTAGAGAGCCACCTCTTGTCTGCCTCCTCTGTTCCTGAGTAGAGAAAAGTTTACTTTTTTCTGCTACCATTCACTGTCACCATGGCCGCAGTTATGCGGCCTCCTCCCGAGGATTTCCTTGTTCTCCGGAAGGAGTGGGCGACCATTAGAATACTGAATACATACATCATTTCATGGTTTCCTGGTACAGAGTAACCACTCATCATCTCTTGTTGCATCATCGCCCACTGTGGATCACCGCCGCCGCTCCATGGTTATTAGGATCGAGATCCGGATCGGGATTTTATAAATTGATCTGGATCTTACCTTGGGTCTAAATCGGCACATATACGAGTGATCACGGTCGGGATTTTAAGATCTTTAGGATCGCGATCCCCAACCTGATTCTACCGGTCCGGTAAAAGGTAATTAGAAACATATCCAACTCTATCCTGACGCCATTACACCGGTCCAACGCCCATAATCCATTACTTAATCTTTATCCCAATCCCGACCTTGTACTCCATCATAGAATCATATCATGTTGCTTTAACGTATCCCAAGTGTCGATTACCGACTGCAAACGGAGGCCAAGAGCGACGTTTTCGGTCGCTTCCAGTCCAGACACTGTCTTCCTTCTCCTTCCTTACCAGACTCCATTTCAAGTGGTGTCAGTGTCTTATCTTATATTTCCGCGTATGAGCAATTCAGTGGTTGGTAATCAAGTGACTTTCTGCTTCCTACTTTCAGGCAAATCCAGTATACGAGCAATTAAAGCTTCCAGCTTCCAGCGTACGAGCAATTCAGCAGTCCGATTTCATCTTCCTGCATCTAGGCTTCTACCAATCCATCAGTCCAGATTTATTTTTATTGTTAGTAGACATTGGGCGTCCCACCTGAAACTGAAAGTGAACTTAGTATGATAATATCTTTTTTATTTAGTTATTAAAAAAATGTAATATAATTATTCACATGCTGCTTAATTTATTGATTTTTTGTTAATTGAGCAAGTAATTGGATGATACAAAATTCAATTTATATTTTGTCTTAATTTATGAATGTTGTAGGATCTTGCGATCCTCGATCCAACCTCGAAACGATCTCACCTAGGATCTCAATGCTAACAACCTTGCACTGCGCCTAAGCAACCGATTTTCGCCTGCACATTCCGAAATGTTATTTTCTGGAAGAGGAGAGGACTATTTATGCGGCCTGGGCTCGCAAGGTTCGTTGGATTGTTGGAAACCGTGACGCCTCATGCAAATTGGTTAGAGGAAGAGAGAGGCACGAGTTTTTGCTCAAGGGAAGAAAGAGATGAGAAGGGCGGGAGGATTTGAGGAGGCCGATAAGAGGAGGAGAGGAGGGATTCATATGGTTGGAATTGCCAGAAAACCATGATGACTAAGAAAAGCTGAGGAAGGATTCACGTCAATGAAAGATTCAACAGTTGTACGGTTAAGGGATTATATTTGTGTAGTGCTAATAAAATTTTTAAAATTCTAAAAAAACTCAAATTTTCAGTGCTAATAGCCAAAAGTGCAATGCTAATATCAGCGCCCTAAATCTATCAACTTTATTAAAGTTGATTTGACATGTACGATGATATATGTATCGTGATGAAAATGATGTATAATTACTTTTCACATTATTTATTGATAGTATGTTTATTTCAAGCCCCTACTAATTAATTATAGGGGCGGAGCCCTGCACCTATCGCGGTCGGGGTATTGTAGCGGTTGGACATAGAGGCGAAGCCCCGTGCCTGTCACCCAGACTCAAATATGCTCAAAAGTTGACTTGCACAAGCTTTGATTTCATGTTCTAATGTTTCAAACTCCTAAATATCACACCTACTTTGAATGCAAATGATGCTAAGAATACTGAGACGAGCATAATAAGGTGAGGAACACAACCATTTCAAATATGCTTTAATAAAAATATTAAAAAATGATAAATGGTTAAACATAATAAATAAAATTAATCACATAGAAAATAATCATCCGCACATATTTCACATCTCAAATCATGTTTCCACAATACTGAATGTTTGTTTTGACAGTTTTAAAAGGAATGTAAACGATATCTCACTGAGATTAAAAGATTTTAAAAAGGTAACATAACAATGCCAATAAATAAAACTACAATAGGGTTCACTTTTCTTGAAATTAGAAATATATTTCATAGAATGGTGAATTTGTTGAATTTAGATGTTTACATTACTAAGGCTCCGTTTGGCACGGAGGTAGCGGTCATGTACGCGGTAGTTATGAACCGTCGTTCGGGAACGCCCGACCTCACCTAATGATTTTCATTCACTTTTATGTTCAAAACTAGTTTTTTTTTTCTTGGAGGCGGTGACAACCGTTGTCATGCCAAACATGCATTCTATGATGGTGGCGTTTTTGTCCAAACTCACATGAACAAAAATGCCGGGCCAAAAAGAGCGCCTAAGGATCTGTTTGACATAGTGGTTATGAACTGTAATTTGTATGCCCGACCTCACCTAAGGAACTTCATCCACTTTTATGTTTAGAACTAGTTTTCTTTCCTTGGTGCCGGTCATAACCATTGTCATGTCAAACATACATTCTATGACAGTGGCGTTTTTGTCCAAACTCACAAGAACAAAAATGCCACGACAAATGGATCCTAAATTAAGGCTCAATTTCACGCATAATATAAGTGAAAACTAAATATTCCTTTTTAATGTTTTCTATCTGCAAACAATCAAATGAGCGCTTATACTTACAAGTAAATATCTCTCGGTTCAAATTCTCTAAACAGATTAGCGTAGAAGCGGAAACCATCGGGACTAACATCTCTGCAAAGAAGACCTGAAAAAGACGTAGATTGATGAAGACAAGGAATTGTGAAAGCATATGCAGTTGCACTTAAAATTCTGAAGGAGATATACTTCATATACCTTTACTTTCTGCATTTAACATGTGTTCTTTGGCGAGAGCTGGAGCTATACCCAGTGTTAAAGCTGCATCACTGGGGCTTATGCCCATTTTCAGAGCATCTGGCTTTTCTGCGAGGGAGGTGATTCTTGCAAAAACCTAAACCATATAAAATATTAATAGCTAGAATTAATTTAAGTAAAAATGTGGAGAGAAATTATATATTAGAACTATTTCCAGTGAGTAATTTTAATACAGAAGTCAGGATTTTTTTTAAATATCATCAAGGTGGAAGGCAGGCCTTTTGACTTTTCACCGACCTTTGACTAGGGTATATCATTTACTGGGGTCATTTAAGGGGACCTCTCCAACTTTGCGTAATTATAGGGACATCCCCTCTATTCTTCAAATTACCAAAACTCCCCTTTAAATTTACATTCTTGGCACAAATTTACATTGCTAACAATGCAAACTTAGAGTTTAACTGTTCCCATAATTATTCAAAATTTGGAGGAGAATTTTTGTAGGTATACATTGTTTATTATAATGACAGCCTCCTGAACGTGTCACTGAATTAAGTGATTTTTATGAAAACTTTAGACCAAAACCTATTTGGAGCAAATAATTTTAAGTCCTCATTTCTTGTTATTATTGAGTACTTATACAAGTCTCTTTGGTGGCCTTGGTCGATGAGTACAATACCTTTCATATTCGTAGATCACACATGCCTATCTCCTATTGCTTAACGATCACGGAAAACATAAATTGAACTTGTATCTCCTGCTGTTTGGTGCTTACAGCCTAACTAAGCGAAGGCGGATTTAGATGAGGGATTTGAATGTTTCAGTATTGATGTGATCAGATGCCTACTCTAGCAAATAAAGTTGCCATGTTGACTCAGATAGAAACAAGGAATCGATGGAGATGCATTCATCAAATACTACACCAGGATCGAGGTACCTAAGACACTTTCTTCTATCCCTAGGAACGCACCCACAAATGCTACTAAGGAAAATGTTAGAAACATGAAAAGAGATGAAGTGGATGATGATGTGATCGTTGCTCGAGGAATTTAGAGTAAACCGAGTCCTTTTGAAGTGGAAACCTAGTATTCTTCACGTACAATAGGTCAATGAATGCATGAGAATTAGACAGAGATTGACAAGCAGGAGACATATTTCAGCTTATATGAGTATGATATGATAAAGTGTCCTTTGTCTGTCTAAAATTAGGCGACCACATCTTGGCATGGTGGGATGCCCGCTTCAAAGAAATATGTCAGGAAGAAGAAACCTGAGAATGGTTTAAACATCTCATCCTTCATGAATTCTATCACACAGGTTACATTAAAGGTAAGTGGAAGAAATGAAAGTTCAAGGAAATGCCAAGGAGAATTAGTGGAAAATTACACCACTGACTTCCATCCGTAAACATCCTTAATTGTGAATATTGAGGATACAAAATTTCTAACAAAATGCACTTTCTGACTTTATTCCCGGATAGCTGAAATACACTGCCAATCCCTAATCCTAGTTTATTTTAGGCTAGTGTGATGGTAATAGCACAAAGGCTTTAGAATCTATGTTGTTAAAGGCGCGCCTCAGGCGCGCCTACGGCTCAAGGCTCACTAGGCTCAGAGGTTTGCGCTTTTTTGCGCCTTATTTGCGTCTTTAGAATATAAAAGACGCGCCTATGTGAGATTTTTGTTGTAAAATTTTCTTTTTCAAAAAAAAAAAGTAAAAACTCAATAATGTTTTATTGATTTTGTGTTTGTGAGAGATAATTGTAAGTTGTCTTAGATATGATGCAAGTGACCACCTTAATTCTATTTTTTAAGAGATATAAACAATAGTATTGAATGATTAATTAGTAGAATAGATGAATAATTTGATCGAGAAGATGAAATTATGTTTAATGATGATTATTTCAAATGGATATGGTCGAGTTTTGCCTTCGTCAGACGAGCGCCTGCTGCTTGAGCCTTGCGTCTAGGCTCTTTAAATGAGGGAGCCTAATGACCAAAAGATGCCTAAGACTCCTAAGTGTCCATCACTGTAAATAACTTTTTTATTTAGAAGTTGAGGATTCTGACAAAGAAGGAATTGCTTGAAGATGGCCCGAGAATCCGATCTCCCACGGAGCTTGAGGACAAACTCATTTTGAAACCCGAGAGTGATGCTAAAGGCTTCGGGCTGATGTTCAAGATTCGGGTCTGGTTATCAAGTTGTTTTTATCATTCATCTTTTATATATTGTAAAGTTATATGTTGTCTATGATTTTAATTGTACTTTATTAGATGAAGTTGGTTGTTAAGCAGATTCATTAAGAGTAGTCATGTAAAACTTATTTAAAAGCACATAAGGTGGTATGCAAGAATTAATTTATTTTCTTTGTCCAATGTAAGATATTTTGGTAGCTACCCCCGACCATCGAGCACCCCCCACTTAGCCAGACGTGGTTCAAGTTTCATAGAATCCTCCTCTTCTACAAGCACTACCTCTAATCACTCCTCCGACAACTCTACCGAAGTTTTGCTCATAACAACTTAGTGTCAAAGTCAAGTTCCTTGCATTACATGGCCTCCATACCCAATCTTCCCTTCCGTCCCTTGCTAAAATGAACCTGAGAAATAACCATCTATGAGAACGTAGCAAATCGAGCCGAGCGAATTCTAAATCGAGCCGAGCGAATTCTATCGAGTCCCTGCACGCCTACCTCCAACATAGACGATCGTCTTCCACCGAGTCGACTCCATCTGCAAAAGCCTCAGTAAAAGCTCCTCTGTTCGAGTATCACGCACCCCGTGTGAGGGCGATCAATCGATCTTCCTTCCATTTCTGCAAGCAAAATCACGTGCAAAACTGCACTAGGCCGTGTCAACCATCCAACTGATGCTTCTTTGACTCACCCGATGCGAGCAATATTTCGTCCGCCAACAAACACCGATAGCGGAATTAGTTTGGCAACCTGCCATCTTCTCGAATCAGCTCACAATGATTTGCTCGTTTGCATATCAAACAACTAGGGATGACTTGAGGCGACTACAAACGATTTTGCAACATGCGATTATGTCCTCAGATTTGCAACAATCCCTATGGCGCACTCATTAAATTATGACAAACACATTCTGTGGGTGCATATCTGGAACAATTTCAGGTTACAATACAACACGAGTAGTAGGTCGTAATCTTTATGACAGGACTTCAGGAATGTCTGCGACTGAACGTCAAGTTTGAAGACCCCTGAGATTTATTTACTATGATGGGTTTAGCCAGGCTTTGTGAGGGCAGACTGCATATTGAATGCAAAAACTATAAATCCATGCGCGCCACCACGGACAACCTCACGTTGAAAGATTCAATTGAGTGAAGATGGCCCGAGAAACAGATCACACTCGAAGTGTGAAGACAACCTCACGTTGAAAGACGAGATTGATTTATGGGCTTTGTGCCTGGTTATTAAGTTATTTTTATAAACATTTTTTATTTATTGTTGAGTCAAGTGTTGTCTTTAATTTTAATTGTCCTTTATTAGATGAAGTTGGTTGTTAGGGGTCATTAAGCGTGGGGTCATGTAAAACATATTTAAAGGTATGTAAATTTGGAATGTATGTATGCAAGAATTAATCTATTCTCCTTATCCTCTGTAAGATATTTTGGCATCATATTTTGGCATCTCTCTCTCTCTGCCGGATCTTATTAGGCAGCACGGATTCCGACTCCATAGTATTGTCCTCCGTCGTCAGCTCCATATTCGACAACTTTACCGATGTTATGTGTATTTGCCCTCCTTACATGTAGAGAGTGAGAGACCTAATTACATATTACCATACTACCTTTCAAAAGTAAAATACATTAATGAAAATACAAAATAAAATATTGCAAGTCGCTGCCACGTATACTTAAGTAGCATAACAAAGATCCGCATATTTCTTATAATCTATAAAATCCTCTGTAGGAAAAATAACTTTGTTAATTAATAAAAAAAAGTGAGGCCCTCTAGATATAGTAGAGGGTATTACATAAAGATAAAACAAAGTAAAAATATTAATACTTCTAACAACCCCCTCAAGTCGGGCATAGTATTCATACTCAATTTGCGAATAAGGTTTACAAATATTTTTTCGCTCAATCCCTTAATAAGAACATCTGTAAGTTGTCCTTCCGAGTGTATAAAAGGAGTACATACAATTCCTTTAATATTTAATGAAGTGTTGATCAACTTTGACATACTTGGTGAGGTCAGGCTGAACGAGGTTATGAGCAATGTTGATTACAGTCTTGTTATCATAGTACATGTTGAAGGAGCCAATTTACAGTAAGCCAAGCTCATTCATGAGGGTACGAAACCAGATCCCCTCCATAGCTCTAAACTCAACTTTAACACTAGAATGAGCCACTACAGATTATTTCTTGCTTCTCCAAGTGACTAAATTAGCCTCAACAAAGGAACAATATTCTAGTAGATCTCCTATCATCAACTGATCCAGCACGGTCAACATTAGTATATACTTCAATTTTTAAGTGCTGCGGAACAAAAAAGACTTCTATTACAATGAGGAATCCCTAACCCCCACTATATATGAAGGCGGATCAGGAAAACAGATACAATATTACACGGCTAAGAATAAACCGCACATAATAACGATAAACACATCTCAACACCCCCCTCAAGTTGGGTGTGTGATGTCGAACATTGCCAATTTGCCAACAAGCTCTTTAAAGAAACCACTGCATAATCCCTTCGTGAGGAGGTCTGCAAATTGTTGCTCAGAAGGCACAAATGGAGTAACAACAATGCCTCTAACTATATTTTCTTTGACGAAGTGCCTGCCGATTTCAATATGTTTTGTACGGTCATGTTGCACAGGGTTGTGAGCAATACTGATCGCAGCCTTGTTGTCACAGTATAGCCTGATGGGCTCGCTACTTTTAAGCCCAAGATCGGTCAAAATAGTTCATATCCATAGCCCTTCACAGATTCCGTGAGCCATAGCCTTGAACTCCGCCTCAGCGTTAGATCTGGCAACCACATGCTGTTTTTTGCTCCTCCAGGTGACTAAATTTCCACCCACCATAGTGCAATACCCAGATGTGGACCGTCGATCTTCAATCAATCCAGCCCAGTTAGCATCCGTGTACGCCTCAATAGTCAGCTCTTCATTTGATGAAAACAGGACGCCCCTCCCAGGAGAGGACTTGAGATATCTAAGGACACGATGATCAACATCTAAATGAAGGGTCCTCGGGGAATGCATATATTGACTGAGCACTCCTACAACATAGGAGATATTTGGGCGAGTATGCTACAGGTAGATCAGTTTTCCAACAAGCCTCTGAAAACTGAAAATGTCTTCAATCATGTCACCATCATCTTTTCTAAGTGCGTGGTTGACTTCGATTGGAGTGTCAGCCGGTCTGCACCCACTCATTCCTGAAGCTTCAAGGAGATCAAAAGTATATTTTCTCTGTGAAATGAACATCTCATGTTTGGACCTCGCAACCTCAATACCCAAGAAGTACTTGAGGTTCCCCAAGTCTTTTATTTCAAATTCTTTCGCCAGTCTTACTTTCAATGCCTGAATCTCATTCTGATCGTCTCCTGTTCACCGGTCTCCATTTCTTTACCCGCTCCTCTTCCGTGGTTCCACTTCTCATCCCCCTCCGAGCTTTTATAGCTTCATTGTGGGGCCCTCAATCAGCTTTTGTTGTGGTTAACTCTTCTCTACCCGCTCGAGCTCTTCCTCTTTGCCTCTTGCAGCTTCTAAACTGCCGGCTTGCTTCTATCCGCTGTGGTCTGCTTGTCTACCCGCTCGATCGGTCTGTTTCTTTACCCGCCGGTCTGCTTCTGTGGTTCTTACTCACTGGTTTGCTTCTCCACCCGCTCCATCTCTTCTTGTCGCGGACTGCTTCTATCCGTCGCAGACTGCGGTCTGCTTCTATCCGCTGCGGCCTCTTCTTTTCTAGCCGCGGACTGCTTGCTGAACTTCTCTTGACGCGCAGAGTCTTCTTGCTCTTACAACTGCGGTTTCCTCTAACCGCTGCGGCCTCTTCTTGTCTAGCTGAGGACTGCTCTTGCGCGGAGTCCTCTTGTCGCGGATTGCTCTTCCGCGGTTTCCTCTAGCTGCTGCGGCCTCTTCTTTTCTATTCGTGGACTGCTCTTGCCGGACCTCTTCTGGCTGCGACCTCTTCTCTTCTCGCCGCGGACTGCTCTTGTCGGCCTTCTCTTCTAGTTGCGTCCACTTCTCTTCTCTTCTAGACGCGACCTCTATAAGCTGCGCTCTCAGTCCGCTTAACATTGTCCGCTGCTCTTCTAGTCGTTGCGACTTCCTCTAGCTTGTGTACTACTCTACCCGCAGCTCCTCTTGTTCATCGGTCTCTCCTCTAGTCGTTGCGGCTTACTCTTGCTCGTGTGCTGCTCTACCCGCAACCCCTCTTGTTCGCCGACCTCTTCCCTAGCCGCTGCCCCTCTAATCTAGCCGCTTCTCCTCTAGTCGCTGCGACTTCTCCTCTAGTCGCTGCGACTTCTCCTCTAGTCGCTGCGACTTCTCCTCTAGTCGCTGCGACTTCCTCTTGTTTTCATGGACTCCACGACTGCTTCCTCTCTTCCCGCTAGAGCTGTCACTTAAAACCGAAAACCGCAAACCGAACCGGAATCGAACCGGAACCGCAAAAAATCGGACCGAACCGTTCGCAAATTATTCGGGTTCTGGTTTGAATTTTGGAACCGTGAACAACATTGGTCCGGGTGTGGTTTTTACATTTTATTATCCGGACCGGAACCGGAACCGGAACCGGAACCGGAACCGTAACATACAAGTCTCAAGCGGTTTCAAGATTTTTAGACCCGATCCGAACCGGACCGAAGTAGAACCGAACCGCACCCCGTTTGTTGTTATTATTATTATTATATTGTTATTATTTTATGATTTATCTATAATATTTATACTTACTATCACGAGTGAAGCTGGTGCAGTTTGAACCCAAACCGCAATCACAATAAATGGGGTCGATTTTGGACCGAACAAAACTTCACCGCATAAAAACCGTATGATATGGTTGGACATTGGTGCGGTTTGGAGTCAATTTTTGCAGTGCATTTTTATTTTTTTACAGTTATATAATATATTTTCAATTTTACTTACATATTTTTTTTGAAATTTTTTATTTAAAAAATATAGAAGATATACAACTACTATTTATTAGTAATCATGAAAGACAACTAATTGTAGGCGGTTGTTACGGTTGAGCATGCCAATGAGACGTTCGCAAGCAAACTAGAATTCGTGGCAAGTCTACACGCGTAGGAATATAATTGATATTATCCCACCGATCACGGAAAAGACCGTCGAGAAGTGCGCAACATAATTATTTTTATTTTGATATTGTTTTGAGTTTTACTTTTTGTAGCCCGCTTTTATTTCATTCCGTCAAACTTGATTTTGGTTTTAGTTGGAACCGATTGGAACCGGATTGAACCGCATGGAACCGGACCGAACCGATAGTGGCGGTTCCAAAAATTAAGCTGGAACCGGAACCAGAACCGGAACCCGTCAAACCAAATAAAATTTTGGTTCTAATTTGAAGAACCGTTACCTTAATGGTTCGGTTCATGGTTTTAGTAGAACCGGAACCGAACCGAAACCGTGACAGCTCTACTTCCCGCTCGTGCTGCGGCTCCCACTCCTGAAGTCCGC
Source organism: Platanthera zijinensis (assembly GCA_039513925.1). Taxonomy (NCBI): domain Eukaryota; kingdom Viridiplantae; phylum Streptophyta; class Magnoliopsida; order Asparagales; family Orchidaceae; genus Platanthera; species Platanthera zijinensis. Next base: position 42,950,924 of record CM077093.1, read on the forward strand.
GATGAGGTTCGGATCACCACCATCTCTCTCAGTGGAAAGCACAACTTTGTGGAATGGGTGCATTCGGTTCGCCGTGTTCTACAAACTAAAGGTCTTCTTCATCACCTAACCTGGGACATTCCTATTGCTTATATTGACGAGTGGTTGCATGATGATGACCGGGTTCAATCCTGGATCCTCAATTCAATGGATACCGAGCCATATCGCATGACCATGTATTATGAGACTGCTAAGGCGATGTGGGAGAAGCTTCACTCTCTTTACTATGACAAAGACAACTTGCTACATCTGTTTGATATCATCTCTGCACTTCAAACTCTGGATCCCGGGACAACAGGTGACTTGACCTCTTTCGTTGCCAAGGCCAAAACTCTGGTGGAGGCCTGGTTAAAACATCAGTCTCCCTTCATGGATCTTGCTACACAACGAGCGCAAAAAGAAGCTGTTGGGATTGCGATGATGGCCCGAGTTCCTCTCCACCTGCACAGTGTCCGAGCTCAGATTCTTTCCTCATCTACAATGCCCTCATTGTCCGATGTTTGTTCTATGTTGCTCAAAGTTACACCTCCATCTGAGGCCCCCACAACTTTTTCACCAGCTCTCCTTCAGCAACCTCTCCTACCTACTCCAGCTCCAGCTCGTGGCTCTTCAACTAGGGGATGCCACAACACGTCTCGGGGATGAGGACGTGTTGAGCGCTCTGCTTTAAAATGTACTTACTGTGGTCGAGAGTGTCATCTTGAAGCTACATGCTACCGCAAGCACGGTCTGCCTCCACACCTTGCTGCCTCTACTACAGCCGCTCCTCCCACTAGTGCTCCTCCACAGAATTCTGAGTCTTCTACCCGACAAGATATCAATGCTCTCTGCACCCATTTTCAACATCTTCAAGGCGTTATCAGTCGCTCGTCTAGCTCAATTGCGTCTTTCTCCACTAAAGGTATATCCTGTCTCTCCAATAGCCCACACTGGATCGTGGACTCTGATGCTACTCACCACATTACATCCCAGAGACCATCGCAGTATATACAGTCTACTTATCCCAAGTTCATCACTGTCGGAAATGGCGATACCACTCCGGTCTCTGGCGCGGCTGATCTTCGACTTACTCCTACTCTCCCTCTATCCTTGGTTCTTCATGTTACGGGATCCCCCCTTCAATCTACTATCAATTAGTCGTCTTACTCAGTAACTTGTCTGCTATATAACTTTTTCTCCTTCCTCTTTTGTTGTGCAGGATCGCCGCATGCAGAGTACCATTTGTAAAGAGCGGCTGTCGAATGAGTTGTATCTCTTGGATGTTCCACCCACCATTCTCTCTACTGTCTCCACTTTTGATTAACATTGCCGCCTTGGGCATGCACCCCTCCCGATTCTCAAGAAGGCTCTTCCTGATGTCTCATTGCAAGAGTTTACTTGTGAATCATGTACCTACGACAAAAATCATCGTACTTCTTTCTCTCCTACATGTACCTGAAGTGATACTCTGTTTTCTTTAGATCATTCTGATGTTTGGGGACCCTATAAAGTTTCTAGTGTTTTTGGATATCAATATTTTGTCACATTTATTGATGATTACTCGCATCTCACTTGATTATATCTACTTCATGATCGTACTGAACTGACTTCTGTTTTCCACAGTTTTTTTACTGAGACGCATACGCAGTTCTCCATTACATTAAAAATCATCCGCACTTACAATGCTCGCGAATATACTAGTCGCACCTTCTCCAATTTATGCACCGAGTTTGGTATCATACACCAAACCTCCTGCGGTTATACCCCCCAACAAAATGGTGTGATCGAGCAAAAAAATCGTCACCTTCTTGATGGCGCCTGGTCACTCATGTTTCAAATGCAAATGCCCACAGAATATTGGAACTTTGCGGTTTGTACTGTCTGTCATCTCATCAACCGCATGTCTTTGTCCATTCTCGATTTCGCCTCTCCTTTTAGTCTCCTCTTTCTCTTTCTCTCTCACATCACGTGTCTTTAGTTGTGCATGTTATGCTCACTTTCTTGGTCCGCCAACTGACAAGCTCGCTGCTCGCGCCACCAAATATATGTTCGTTAACTATTCTCGCACTCAAAAAGGTTATATCTGTTACTCTCTTACCGATGACAAGCTGTCTGTTTCGGCTGATGTAACCTTTTTTGAGGATCAACCAATCCACTCTCCTTCCACACCGTCTCCACCTTCCACTGTCGCTCGTCCTGTCGTCCCGGTCACGGCTCCGTCTATCCCACCTCTTACCTCACCACTCTCGGTACCTCCTCTACCACCACCACCTCTCTGTGTTTATACTCGTTGTCAGTCCAAGAATACTTCCCTATAACAGCTCCCTTCTACTGATGACATCCCGCTGCCTGCTGATCTAGCATCAACCTCTACGGCTCATCCCTTGGCGAATTATCTATCTCTACATCGCTTCTCTCCGCCATTCCACAAATTTGTCGTCTCTCTTTCCTTCATCTCTATTCCTAATTCTGTGCAGGAAGCGCTTCAGCACCCGGGGCGGCGGGCGGCCATGGATGATGAAATGACTGCCCTTTGGACCAACCAGACCTGGGATAAGGTTCCTCTTCCTCCCGGGCAGTCCCGTGTCAGTTGCAAGTGAGTATTTGTTATCAAACATGCTGCGTATGGGACTGTTGATCGCTTAAAAGCTTGCTTCGTGGCCCGGGGTTTTACTTAGCAGTAGGGCCTTGATTATGATGAAATCTTCTCCCCAGTTGTCAAGTTGAATACTGTTCGGGTCCTGATCTCCTTAGTTTTCCATTGACAGTGGCCCCTGTTGGATCTTACCGCCCTTAGAGGGGGGTGGTGAATAAGAGCTTTATGAAATTTTAAAACTTTAATAAAAATATCAGAATTTATTATAAATGAAGTTTTATAATATTTTATAGAAATCTTTAATTAATAATTCAGAAAAGATTATATTGGATATTAATTATAGAATATGTAGGAATTCAATATTTTTTCACTATTGCGAGCGGTACGTTTTACAGCCAAGCGATTACTCGCAGATATTAAAACAAAAACGAACCTTACAATATATTTTGCAATAAAGCTTCAGGAGAAATATTAATTAAAACATTTTATGCATAGATATAAAATCAAAATATGAATACAAAAAGAGACATGATTTTATTCCTTTAGAATTGAATACAAAATGTTTGATTTCTACAACGCTAGAAATCGAGGCGAATTTGACAAATCTGTTTTTGATGATTCACCGGTCCTTCTCCCAAGGACCGGCTGACTATAGTCTATCTTACCCCAGATACAACCTCTACCCCCTAGATCTAACCTCGACCTAGTCTCTGCACACAAGGCGGCGAATTCCCCCTAAACTGCACAAGCGCTTAGTCGCCACAAATAAGACAAATTTTCTACGGAATCCTTCCTCGGAATCCGTCGTTCTCTCCAAACGATTTTTCTTCTCCCGATACAAAAATATAAAACAAAAGAGATTACAAGATAATAAAAAGTAAGAGAAACTCCCTAAGGATTTATGAAGGTGAAGACGAAGGACGTGTAGACGTTGACGTTCTTGATGCGTTTGCCCTCCGTGTTAAATGTGCGTTGTAGCTCTTCTCTTTCAAAATCTCCTTTAGATTTTCTTATTTGCACAAATGATTTCTCCCTATCTCTAGAGACGACCCTCTCTCAAAAAAATCGGAGTTCTGGCTTGGTGGAGAATGAATCACTGCTTCAAAATGTGTCTCTCTCAAATGCACGAAGTTTTCAGCATTTTATAAGAAAATTGCTATTACCGGGCGATATCTAACTATTGTACGTGATATCTCTTCAAGTTGCCACGTGTCCCACAATGCGATTATCGTGTCGGTTGAAAACGGATGTGTTTGGGTCGTGGAGCTATCACAGGACGATAGCCACTATCGTCTGGCAATAGTGCCGAGTAGCGCGTGTCGTGGCGATCGTGCGGGACATGGTCATCGTCATGCTGACGTCATTTTCACTATCGCTTGATGATAGTTGCTATCGTCAGCGATAACTCCTCTTCACTTTTACCATACAAAACTTTTTCAGATTGTAGATGACTTCATTCTCATTCTGGAATGGGATGTCACGTTCCGTAACTCTTCACAGATTGAAAGTTATGGCCGTTTGAAGTCTAACACACAAAACTCGTCCTTTTGTTTTTTCTAAAGTGCACACATCCTTAGATCATGACCATGACCGAGGACTTGTTTTCTCATTCAACATGTACAACATGCACATTATAAACACACAAAATACTAGATCAAATACATCACGATATTTGTTATTTTCAAAGTAAGAGATGCGGAATGCATACTCCAACAATCTCTCTATTTTGATAATAACAAATACCTATATGAGAAATTAGTGAGTTTAAGAACATTTATGTTTATAGGTAAGTGCGGTAAAAGATATGCATGAATAACAAGTTTATAGCGTGATAGCTTTAAAGCACAAATGCATATTCTTCCTATATGAAAGCCCCACTACATAAGTGTTATATATATATTTTACTCCCCCTAAATATAATATCTAGTTCACTAGATTTCTCAATTTATTTCTCCCCTTTTGTAATTAGCAAAAGTGGATAAAGATGAATGTATACCTTTGAAGATTGATTAGGGACAACTTATTGAAAAAATAGTCATATGATCGAGCAATGAATAAAGTATGTACCTTATATAGATACTTCCCCTACACAGATGCTTCCTATAAAATTTTAATGTACTTCCCCTAAATAATTAGATTTACGCAATTTATGCTCTCCTTTTGGTAGTATCAAAAGAGGGTATTAGGTGAGTATATGCAATATGAATTAATGTGCATTATGTAAAGAAGAAAAAGAGACGCAATATACAACTTGTTAAATACCATTTGTTAAAAATAAGTATGATGGAGCATAAAGTAGTAAGCAACATAAATAAAATAATAGAGTAAACATTTTTATTTCTAGATATCACTTGCTGAAAAAAGTCATAATAGAGTACAAGTAGCAAACATAGTGAAAGAACTAAATATAATAAGTACTCTTAAAATAAACATCATTTTATAAAGTAAAAATATATAAAAGATAATTTGAAAAGTAAATGTTTGAGTTAAAGTTCGAAGAGATGCTATACCATTGAGATATAATTGCAAACATGATTTGAAAATATCAAGAAAAGATAAAAAACTATAATGTAATAACATTTGCATTTCAAGTAACAAAAAGCTTTGAAGCGGTCATGATTAGCTATCTAGTGCATTTACATAAGTTTGTAGAGAATTTTGTAGATGTGCATAGAGTCCAATTCTTATGAACAAAAGTTTTATGAAAGATAATGATGTGTACAAAATAGTGTTTTGATAAAATATATAAGTGTCTAATCAAAACACATGACATATATAAAGAAATAACACAACATTAAAATACACAAATAAAATTACATCCACAATATTTCAATATACATGCATAAAAAATACAACTACCAAGGTGCTACGCACACACAATGCTTATTAAGACTTATCAGAGAGCGAATTAGTGTTTGGTGGATCGCTTTATTATTTTTAACTTTTTATTTTATTTTGTGATCCAGTGTACAAAGAGAAGTGGTGAATATTTTTGTTTGCTACAAGATACTTTACAATCCTTTCCAAGATGCTCAACATCACAATGTTCATTAAGACTTATCAAGAGGGTAAGTAGTGTTTGGTGGAGTTTTCCTTATCATTTATTATATATTTTTATGCTTGTGACCAAGGACTCCGAATTCACTTGTTTTGCAAATAACATTATTTAAATTTTTTTAAACCAATTTTCTCTAATAAATAAGTGCATGAAAAATAAAGAATTGAAATAAGCAATTCAATATAGTGTAGGTACTCTATTTATGCATTTTATTATTATGTTAGTACAAAATAAGTGAGTGCAAAATTATTATCAAACATAAAACATAAAACACATGTAGGTTATCAAAATAAGTGAGTGCAAAATTATTATCAAACATAAAACATTACTCATACTTAGATGCATGATAAACAATTCTACACAGGATTTCTACAATCAATTTCATTGCACATAACAAAATAATATTCAAGGCATGACAATAAAAATAATATTTTAAGAAACTTGAAAATTAAATTAAACATTATATTTAATCTTTAATTGATATAATTAGTCATCCTTGATAATGCCAATGAATAATAAATAGTTTTTATAATTTTTTAGTTTTATAAAATAAATTCAAAAAATCGAATACATAAAAATAATAATAAGAAAAACATATATATATATATTTGCTCTTTGAAATCATTTTATAATTTTATATTTGATTTTGAAATATTTTAAAAATAAATAATTTTCTAGAAAAATAGAATTCTTTAAAGAGCTTCTCAGTAGTATAATTTTCTATGCCAGATAAAAAAAATGCAAAAATAAAATGAAAAATCAATTTTAATGCTACCGCCAACGTTAGTACTACCGCGTGGCACTAGAAAACATGATTTTTGATAATTTTCATTATGATTTTTCTTGATTCATGTTTTCTAAGATAGGGAACACCAATTACCGCAAAGAGTTTTGAAAAATAATGAAAAAGTTACGGATTTAATAATTTTTGTCTAAGATGTCAAAATAGGTTATTTTTCAAATTACTTGTGTTTTTCAAAATACTTATGTTTTCAAAATTATGAATGTTCAAATAAATATAGTATGAAAAACAAAAGTATTCATGTTCGAACAAAAGATATAATATACATGACATAAATAATAATAGATTTTATAATATTGTTCATGCAGTGATAGTTATGTAGTATGCCCTAGATAAAAATATACACAAGCTGTATATTTACACCTAGGTCCGTACTAAGTGACAGATGAACATGAGAAGCTGCACACATGTCGTAGGTTGGGGTGTTAATCTCATATACATACAAAAGACGACGCTCAACCTAACACACTTTTCCCCCAGTGCCTCGCAAGGCCCCACTGGAACCCACCCTGGTTAAGGACAAAACATGACTTAGAGGTTATGTCTCTAATGCAAACAAACCAACACCATCGCAATTGTGAGACACATGTCATAAGTGAATGATCATGAACATACTAAGCGTTTAAGACTAATGACCGATTCATACACAATGAGTTTGTTTGATTTTTAGAATTTTAGATTTAAACATCAAATAATTATCATGAATTTCAAATCTCAAATTTATATTTACTCTTAATTTAATTCATCATGGCAATATGTAATAATTAACAAGAATAATAATATTTATTAGGTGACAATGCTAGAATGATGAGTTTGAGTTCAATATTATGCCATAGAATTAATAAGTACTAATGTTGCATGTAATCAAAAATAAAGTTTTAATATAAAGACCTAGAATGAAGTGATAATTCTATTTGATTTGCTCTTATTGGTACCAAGTTGATTCTAAGATCTAAATGAGATACATGCCAACACAATACATAACACATTCATATAACATATATTTTGAATCCAATATGTTTTTTTAAATTATGTTTAATGTTTAAATTAATAGATCTTTCGATTTTGCATAATTATTTTGCTGACCCCACTATAGTGGGATAAAGACTCGAGTGTTGTTGTTGTATTATAAATGATCTTTTTAATTCACCACATAGACATTAAGTATTCATAATTTTTAATTTTTCTCTTATAGAAAATAAGAGTTTTCAAAAAATACAGCTACCACTGGCGGTAGGGTTATCGCCCGACGGTATCAAATAGAGACTTGAAATTTCATTAAAAAAACATGATTTTTGTGAATTTTCAATTCCGGTTTTTCTTGATTATAATTCTTCTATCTAATACAGTAATAAAATCATAGAAATAGTTAAAAAGCTATGCATTAAAAGTTTTAGCCTAAGACTCCTAATAACCATTTACATCAAATTTTGCACCAAAAATAATTCACATCAGTTTATTAAAGTTGAAAGAAACTTTAGAATAGTCAATTTAGAAACTTATGAATTTAAGTTTTTAGTTTAAAATGATTATTTATAAGCATAAGATTTCAAAGATGAATGTGCAATAATTGTTATCTTTTACAATAAACTAAATGTTTAATATATAGTTCTTTTAGCTCAATCAAATTCATTTTTGAAAATGATTTTATTAATCATGATAATATCACTCAAGAGTTCTAATGTACAATTTATAATGACATTACACGACAATTAAATGCAATGAATTTAATAAGTATAGAAGCTAGAAAATAAGATAGATAAGTCACTTAAAAATAATATGACTTGCTATTCAATTTCATTCAAATTGATTTATCAAATAATTTAGACTTAATGTGTGTAAGTCATATTGCAAAATACATAAAGTGATCATAATACTTGTTGTCTCAAAGGAAAATCCAAAATAAACAAAAAATAAAAAAAATGACAAAAACAAAATAGTTAAGCACATCGTGAAGTAGAATTTTTTTTATATAATTTTGATTTATTTCTACTTCATACATTTGATTGGATACTAATAAATAAGTAATTTAGGAATCCAAAGGGGATCGAGTGTGATGGTTCCTTTGGGTACCCAAATATAACGTATTGACTTATGAGGAGAAAGTGATGAAAGGACTATTTCAAGTGGAGTTAATGTTTTATTTTTAATTTTGGGCCATTATTTATACTTTGGTTTAAAATTATTATTATGTATCAAATTTTCATAGTCATTAAATTCTGGCTTAGAATAATAACGATTTTTGAAAACAATTTTTATTGGAAATTTGTGAACATTTAATTTTATGTTGGGAGAGAATTGTCTTTGTAAATCATGGTGATAATTATTTGGAATTTTATTTGCAAATATTTGATGTTTTTCAACTCCTTTGTTTTTCTTTGTCAAAATATCGAAATTTATATTCAACTCACTATAGTGGGATAAATGCTGGAGTGTTGTTGTTATATTCAACTCGTTTTTGGATTTAATTTGGAATTGTAGATTTATGTTTTGTGAATTTCTACTTATAATATCCTTTAGCAATTTGACTTTAGTTTCTAATTCTTTATTCTTCATCTTGAGATTTTCTCTAGCTTTTGCATAGGCGATTAAGTTATTTTAAGAGTGGTGATTATAGAATCAATGAGTTTTATAATTATTTCTTAATTCTTCAAATGTTTTATTTATCTTTTTAATTTCAATCTTATAATTTTTGCACATAGCACAATCATTTTTCAAAAAAGAAATTTCTAAACATAATTTTTCATTTTGTTCTTTTATAGAAGAAAACTCTTTTTCAAATACCTTGACTTTTTCTTTAAATATATTACAATCAATAAAATGTATAGACATTTTAACTAATGAGCAAGAGGAAGAACTAGACACATCAAAATTTGATTCTACATAAGCATTTGCTTTTAAAACTTAATATTTTCTAAACGTAATTTTGAATTAACATTTTCCAATTTTTAATTCTACGTTTAGCAATTTCAAGCATGTGATATGCAGAAATAAAATTATTAACAAAAATAGAAGAATTAGATTTTCTTACAACACTTTTGGATGATGCATGATTTGAATATATAGTTCATTTGATATCTTCATCGTCCTCTTCCATTGATGAGATTTAATCTTCCCTTCCTCTTGATGTGTTGTCAACATTTGAGTATAATATTGTGATGTTACATTCTTCTTTCTTAAATGAATTTGATAGATCTTCCTCCAAACATGAGTCCTGATCGATTTCTTCTCTCAGATCCATAAGAAATTGCTCTTGTTCATTATCTGTGGAAGGAAGACTAAAAAAATTCTCAAGATATTTCCAAACTTCATAAACAGTACGAAATGCATAAATAAGTTTGAAAATATTTTGATCTAGTGCACAAAATAAATTATTTAATGATTTAACATTTAAAACCGTTTTGTTTCTATTTAAAATAGGGTGCTGTTATTAGCAAACCCACTTTCGTTTCTAGCAAACCAGAAAAAAACAGATTCAGTCATTTTTTGCATTTTTTCTCTTCCCAAAAATTACCATGTACAACCCCGTATTCGCAGAGTAGGGCCCTCCCGGCAGGCGCAAGACCAACTATAAGTTTTTAAGCTTTTGAGAGATTTTGCACTCTCGGTGACCAATTTTGCCTTGGCCTTGGAAATATACTAGTAGGGGGAGGAAAAATCTACCTCCCCCCTTTGGCCCCTTTTGGGAGCGGGTGCGTCGAGGTTGCCGACACCCGCCCCCGGCTCGCTAGGTGCGAGGTAGGAGCAGCAGGACCGGCTGGAGGCCAGGATCCCGCCCCATGCACCTTAGCCCTGGGAGTTACGAGACTACCCGCGCGGTCAGCTCGCGGGGGCGAGAGCGGCCTGCGGCCAGGCTCTCGCCCCGCGCGGTTAGTGCGCGGGGCGAGATCGGCCTGCGGCCAGGCTCTCGCCCCGCGCGGTTAGTTCGCGGGGCGAGACCGGCCTGCGGCCAGGCTCTCCCCCCGCGCGGCGAGCTCGCGGGCCGAGACCGGCCGGCGGCCAGGGTCTCGCCCCGCGCGGCGAGCTCGCGGGGCGAGATCGGCCTACGGCCAGGCTCTCGCCCCGCGGGGCGAGACCGGTCGGCGGCCAGGGTCTCGCCCGCGTGGTTAGCTCGCAGGTCTCGGGTGTCAAGGAAGGTGGGGGTATGACTTGGCCTCCTCCCGCCCTTGGACCTCTCTGGGCCGTGCTTTTACCGTTTTGCCCTCGGAGGGGGGGAATTACTTCTCTACCCCCGGTGTAGAGGTTTGCTATTGGCTTGAGGCATATTTGCCCTAGGGGCATTTTGTTCATTTTAACCCAAGGACTTGGAAAATCTATAAATAGATCTTTGAGGGTGCCTTGGAGAGCATTGCTCCTTAGCCACTTAAATTCTCTTGGCTTTCTTCCTCCAAGGCACCTAGCTCAAGCATTGGCTAGGGAGGGGGAGACCTCAAAGGTCTTCCGGGTGTGAGGTGGGACCTCCACGCTAGAGCCGAGGGTCTGTTCCTAGCTCCCAGGTCTTAGGTCCGTGACGTTCCTCCGAGTGTAGTAGGTGTGAGATCACCCCTCTTTTGGGACCCCGAACTCCACGAGAGGCCAATTTTGGCTTCAACATTATGGTGCGGTGAGCGTGGAGAGTGACCAACACAGAAGATCTCGGGAGAGTGCCATGGCTGGAGATCAGGGAGGTGGTGATGATCTCGGCGAGCTCCCCCACCCCGGACCCTTCGCAGGAAGGGATGAGTTCATGGCTTCCATCCAAGGCATCATGGAGATGCTGAAAGGCATTGCCCCTCGGGATGACAGCTCAACCCCCACCCCCTAGGGACTGGCTCCCAGGGGTCTTGGCGAGCTGACCCTGAGTGGCCTCGGCGAGCTGCCTCCCAGGGGCACATGCGAGATGACCCCAGCAGGGGGAGAAGGAAGTGTACCAGGTAGACGACCTGGGAAGGAAAGGATGGGAGAGGGGGTCGAGCGAGACCTCTCCGGCCGGGAGCTGTTCCCTAGCCCGGTGAGTGCTAGCCCCCCACACGAGCAGGTCGCGCGGGTAGAGGTGGCGAGAGCCCCCCTTAGGGGGTCACCCTTCAGCGAGCTGATCATCTCAGCTCCCGTTCCCGAGGGGTTCAGAGAGCCAGACATGGCTTACTATACCGGGAAGGATGACCCCGTTCAGCACCTGCAGTGGTTCGAGGATGCCGTCTCCATCAGGCCGATGACGGATGCCTTCAAATGTCGCATCTTTGCGATCACGTTGAAGGAGAAGGCAAGAGACTGATTTCATCAACTCCCTCCGAGATCAATCTATGGGTTCGAGGACTTGAGCCGGAGCTTCCAGCTCCGCTTCTCCACCTCCAAGAAGAGGAAGAGGAGTCCTGAATCCATCTTCCTGATAAGGCAGAGATCCGAGGAGTCGCTGGCCCATTACGTTGACAGGTTCCAAGAAGAGATCCTGGATATCCAGAAGATGCCGGGGTATGCCCTCCAGATGGCGTTCACGGTGGGGTTGCGCGAGGGGTTCTTCAAGATGAGCCTGACCCGAAAGACCCCCCTTTCTTTCGAGGAGCTGATGGAAAGAGCGGCTGAGGAGATACCATGGAGGCGACCAACCCGACATTTGTCAAGAAGTTGACGAAGCTAACAGAGTCAGAGCCAAAGGAGCAAGGTGGCTCAAGACATCAGGAAGGAAGGCGGAGAGAAGAGCAGAGAGCTCAGGGGTTCTAGGGACAGGAGGGTCCGGAACCAGGCTGGAGGCAGCAGGGAGGACCTGCCCAGGGTCCAGGAAGAGCTCTCATCCAGGGTGGAGGGAACTTTCATGGGGGCCAAGGGAGGTTCAACTTCCAAAGGCAAGCCCCAAGGCAGCTCCTGCCCTCACCCCAGCAAGCCTTGGCAATAGGTGGAGGAAGAGGCAACGGGAGAGACCGTCGAGCCCGCCGAAGGAGGGGAGAAGGAGCATTGCCATACTGCGACTTCCACCAGGCGGAGGGTCACGCCACAGCTACCTGCCCCGAGTTCCTAGAAGTAAGGGGGGCGAGAGGCCCTGCCCAGCCTCAGCCTCCGGCCCAGGTTGAAGGGGTTCTACCCAGAGTTGGGTTAGAAGACATATGTGAGGACCGGGTCGACATGGGAACCCGGGGGACCTTGTGAGTGATCCACGATGGAGTGGAGTGGAGATCAAGCCCAGGCCCTCTGAAGAAGCCTCGCCTCGGCAGAGTCTTGTTTTTTTCTTATGATGTAATGAGTTCAGCCCCCGACCAGTTGAGTCGGGGGGGTCATGTAACCCATCATGTTTTCCCCTTTAGAGGATGTTGGATTTGGTAAGGTTTGGTTGAGATGCTTAGTCCCCCCCCCCCAAGAGAACCTCCCCATGTCAGGCTCTCACTGGATGGATGGGTTGAGGATACCTTGAGGAAGCCAAGTTCCCTTGCTCCGATACCGGTCCCGCTGTCAGATTCTCACTAGCTGGAAGGGCAGGCGTACCTCTCGTGGAAGCCCAAGTTCCTTTGCTCCGATGACGGTCCCACTGTCAGGCTCTCACAAGCTGGCAGGGCAGACGTACCTCTCGTGGAAGCCCAAGTTCCTTTGCTCCGATGACGGTCCCGCTGTCAGGCTCTCACTAGCTGGCAGGGCAGGCGTACCTCTCGTGGAAGCCCAAGTTCCTTTGCTCTGATGACGGTTCCGCTGTAAGGCTCTCACTAGCTGGCAAGGCAGGCGTACCTCTCGTGGAAGCCCAAGTTCCCTTGCTCCGATGACGGTCCCGCTGTCAGGCTCTCGCTAGCTGGTAGGGCAGACGTACCTCTCGTAGAAGCCCAAGTTCCCTTGCTCCGATGATGGTCCCGCTGTCAGGCTCTCACTAGCTGGCAGGGCAGACGTAGCTCTCGTGGAAGCCCAAGTCCTCTTTGCTCTGATGATGGTCCCGCTGTCAGGCTCTCACTAGCTGGCAGGGCAGGCGTAGCTCTCGTGGATGCCCAAGTCCTCTTTGCTCCGATGATAGGTCCGCTGTCAGGCTCTCACTAGCTGGCAGGGCAGGCGTACCTCTCGTGGATGCCCAAGTCCTCTTTGCTCCGATGATGGTCCCGCTGTCAGGCTCTTATTAGCTGGCAGGGCAGGCGTACCTCTCGTGAATGCCCAAGTCCTCTTTGCTCCGATGATGGTCCCGCTGTCAGGCTCTCACTAGCTGACAGGGCAGGCGTACTTCTCGTGGATGCCCATTTCTTTTCACCCGGAGGAGGTCTCGCTACCCAGGCTCCCATCAAGCTAGCATGACAGGTTGACCCCTCCGGGAGGTTAAGTGTTTTTTGCCCGGAGGAGGTCTCGTCACCAAGGCTCCCATCAAGCTGGCATGGCAGGTTGACCCCTCCGGAAGGTTAAGTGTTTTTTGCCCGGAGGAGGTCTCTCCACCCAGGCTCCCATCAAGCTGGCATTACAGGTTGACCCATCCGGGAGGTTAAGTGTTTTTTGCCCAAAGGTCTCGCCACCCAGGCTCCCATCAAGCTGGCATGGCAGGTTGACCCCTCCAGGAGGTTAAGTGTTTTTTGCCCGGAGGAGGTCTCGCCACCCAAGCTCCCATAAAGCTGGCATGGTAGGTTGACCCCTCCGAAAGGTTAAGTGTTTTTTTGCTCGGAGGAGGTTTCGCCACCCAGGCTCCCATCAAGCTGGCATGACAGGTTGACCCCTCCGGGAGGTTAAGTGTTTTTTGCCCGAAGGAGGTCTCGCCACCCAGGCTCCCATCAAGCTAGCATGACAAGTTGACCCCTCCGGGAGGTTAAGTGTTTTTTGCCCGGAGGAGGTCTCGCCACCCAGGCTCCCATCAAGCTGGCATGGCAGGTTGACCCTCCGGGAAGTTAAGTGTTTTTCGCCCGGAGGAGGTCTCGCCACCCAGGCTCCCATCAAGCTGGCATGGCAGGTTGACCCCTCCGAGAGACCTTATAATCTTTCAAACCGCTAGAAGAGGCCACTCAGCAAATACGTTGGGTTGGATGTTTTTTTTCGAGCTTGTGCCAACCTCGAAAAGAGCGGGGATTGTGTACAACCCCGTATTCGCAGAGTAGGGCCCTCCCGGCAGGGGCATGACCAACTATAAGTTTTTAAGCTTTTGAGAGATTTTTCACTCTTGGTGACCAATTTTGGCTTGGCATTGGAAATATACTAGTAGGGGGAGGAAAAATCAACCTCCCCCTTTGGCCCCTTTTGGGAGCGGGTGCGTCGAGTTGGCCGACACCCGCCCCCAGCTCGCTAGGTGCGAGGTAGGAGCAGCGGGACCGGCTGGAGGCCAGGATCCCGCCCCCTGCACCTTAACCCTGGGAGTTACGAGACTACCCGCGCGGTCAGCTTGCGGGGGCGAGACCGGCCTGCGGCCAGGCTCTCGCCCCGCGCAGTTAGTGCGCGGGGGAGACCGGTCTACGGCCAGGCTCTCGCCCCGCGAACCACGTGGGGCGAGACCGGCCTGCGACCAGGCTCTCCCCCCGCGCGGTTAGTTCGCGGGGCGAGACCGGCCTGCGGCCAGGCTCTCGCCCCGCGCGGTTAGTTCGCGGGGCGAGACCGGCCTTCGGCCAGGCTCTCGCCTTGCGCGGCGAGCTCGCGGGGCGAGACCGGCCGGCGGCCAGGGTCTCGCCCGCGCGGTGAGCTCAAGGGGCGAGACCGGCCGGCGGCCAGGGTCTCGCCCGCGCGGTGAGCTCGCGGGGCGAGACCGGCCGGCGGCCAGGGTCTCGCCCGCGCGGTTAGCTCGCAGGTCTTGGGTGTCCGGGAAGGTAGGGGTATGGCTTGGCCTCCTCTCACCCTTGGACCTCTTTGGGCCGTGCTTTTACCGTTTTGCCCTCGGAGGTGGGGGGTATTACTTCTCTACCCCCCGGTGTGGAGGTTTGCTATTGGCTTGAGGCATATTTGCCCTAGGGGCATTTTGGTCATTTTAACCTCAGGATTTGGAAAATCTATAAATAGACCCTTGAGGGTGCCTTGGAGAGCATTGCTCCTTAGCCACTTAAATTCCCTTGGCTTTCTTCCTCCAAGGCACCTAGCTCAAGCATTGGCTAGGGAGGGGGAGACCTCAAAGGTCTCCGGGTGTGAGGTGAGACCTCCACGCTAGAGCCGAGGGTCTGTTCCTAGCTCCCAGGTCTTAGGTCCTTGACGTTCCTCCGAGTGTAATAGGTGTGAGGTCACCTTTCTTTTGGGACCCCGAACTCCACGAGAGGTCAATTTTGGCTTCAACATATTATTAACAAACCAATCTTGCTTTTTGGCAATTTTTGCATTTTTAAATTTTGAGCCCCAAATATTTCTCATTGGAAAAAGTGATCAACATGAAAGTTGTAGATCTCGATGAGATCTACAACTTTCATTTTGATCATTTTTTGATTTGAAGCCGTTTAGGCCTCCAATTTGGGCCCTAAAAAGACATGCACGGAACATACATATTTTCGGCGTGACTTTTTTCGGGGCCCAAATCGGGAGTCTAAACTACTTCAAATTAAAAAGTGTTCATCGTGAAAGTTGTAGATCTCGTCGAGATCTACAACTTTCATGTTGAACACTTTTTGATTTGAAACCGTTTATGCCCCTAATTTGACCCCCGAAAAAAGTCACGCCGATCCCGGGCGTCCATACATATGTACGACGTAACTTTTTTCAGGGGGCAAATCGGGGGTCTAAAGTGCTTCAAATCAAAAAAGTGTTCAACATGAAAATTGTAGATCTCGTCGAGATCTACAACTTTCATGTTGAACACTTCTCATGAAATTATACGTATAAGACGCAGTTCAAAAGGACGTATATATTCTTATATACACTTAACTCGTATATACAACACATCCTTATAGGAATTAGAAATCAAATATATTTCTAAACCGACCGATATTTTGTTTAAAGATTTTGGTGCAGATAATGATATTTTTTTGAAAAAACAGTTTTGAACATACTAAACATTTGCGGCATTTTGACTCATCTATAATGCTAACATAAGTGATTGAATGAATACATTTGAAATCATTTGTAATGTCATTATATGCAGCGGGTTATCTTGAAAGAATGGATGTTTTAAACAAAATTTAATTTTTTTTTTAAAAATTATGTTGGTTTGCTAGTAAAAAAATGGTTTTCAAATAGCCATTTTGAAAAATGAGGGTTTGCTAATAGTAATGGTTTGCTAGAAACCAAACTGGGTTTGCTAGTAACAACACCCTTAAAATAATTGGGGGCTCTTTAATTGTAATATTTCAAACTTTAATATTTAAGAATTTAAGAAATTTTTTCATTAAAATTTTCCACCATTTATAATTTTCACCAATAAATAAAGGTGATGATAAAAAATTTTCAGTAAACTAAAAATTATCCCAACTAGTGGTTGCGAGATCATGAAACATCATTATTTCCGATTGTGAAGCTGTTTTGTAAAAACCTGCCTCTGATACCACGTGTTGGATCTTACGGCGCCCTTCGGGGGGGGGGGGAATAAGAGCTATGAAATTTTAAAACTTTAATAAAAATATCAGAGTTTATTATAAATGAAGTTTCAGAATATTTTAGAGAAATCTTTAATTAATAATTCAGAAAAGATTATATTGAATATTAATTATAGAATATGTATGAATTCAATATTTTTTCACTACTGTGAGTGGTAAATTTTACGATCAAGCGATATCTCGCAGATATTGAATTCAAGAGTTTCTTTCTTACAAAAACAAACAATCCAATATATTTTGCAATAAAGCTATAAGAGAAATATTAATTAAAACATTTGATGTATAGACATAAAATCAAGATATGAATACAAAAAGAGACGCAATTTTATTTTTTTAGAATTGAATACAAAATATTTGATTTCTATAATGTTAGAAATCGAGGCGAATATGACAAATGTCTTTTTGATGATTCACCGGTCCTTCTCCCAAGGACCGTCTGATTACAGTCTATCTTACCCCAGATACAACCTGTAGCATTCCCCTAGATCTAACCTCGACCTAGTTGTTGCACACAAGGCGGCGAATTCTTCCTAAACCGCACAAGGGCCTAGTCGCTGCAAATAAGACGAATTTCCTACGGAATCCTTTCTCGGAATTCGACGTTCTCCCCGAACAATTTTTCTTCTCCTCATATAAAAATATAAAACAAAAGAGATTACAAGATAATAAAAAGTAAGAGAAACTTCATAAGGATTTCTGAAGGTGAAGACGAAGGCCGTGTAGATGTCGGTGTTCTTGATGTGTTTGTCCTTCGTGTTAAATGCGCGTTGTAGTCTTTCTCCTTCAAAATCTCCTTTAAATCTTTGTATTTGCACAAATGATTTCCCTATCTCTGGAGACGACCCTCTCTCAAAGGAATCGGAGTTCTGACTTGGTGAAGAAGGAATCATTACTTTAGAAGGTGTCTCTCTCGAATGCACGAAGTTTTCAGTTTTTTATAGAAAAATCGCTATCGTCGGGCGATATCTCCTCAGGCTGTAATGTGTCCCACGATGTGATGATCGTGTCGGCTGAAAATAGACGTATTTGGTTCGTGGAGCTATCGCGGGGCGATAGCCACTATCGTCTGGCGATAGTGTCGAGTAGTGCGCATCATGACGATCGTGCGGGACAAGGTCGTCGTCATGCTGACGTCATTTTCACTATCGTCTGACGATAGTTGCAATCGCTAGTGATAGCACCTATTCACTTTTGTCATCCGAAACTTTTTTAGATTGTAAATGACTTTGTTCTCATTCCAGAATGGGGTGGCACGTTACGTAACTCTTCCCGAATTAAAAGTTATGTCCGTTTGAAGTTTAGCACACAAAACTCGTCCTTTTGTTTTTTCTTAAGTGTATACACCCTTGAATCATGCCCATGACCAATGATTTGTCTTCTTATTCAACCTGTACAACCTGCACACTATAAATACACAAAAGACTAGATCAAATACATCATAGTATTTGTTATTCTCAAAGCAAGAGATACAGAATGCATGCTCCAACATTCCCTCCATCAGTTGGATATTAAAAACGCATTTCTTAATGGCGATCTCCAGGAAACTGTTTATATTCACCAACCTCCCGAGTTTGAGACCACGGGGGAGTCCCAAGTATGTCATCTCCGTAAGTCTATATATAATCTCAAACAGTACCCGCGTGCTTGGTTTGAGAAATTCAGCAAGGTTGTTCGCGAAGTTGGTTTTACAAGGAGCTCGGCTAACTTCTCCCTTTGCACCCATCATCAGTCAACAAGCACTGTATGTTGATGATATTCTAATTACTGGTGACAACTCTGCGGGGATACAACAAATCAAACAACATTTGAACTCGGCATTTCAGACAAAAGAACTGGGAAATCTTCGATACTTCCTTGGGCTTGAGGTCGCAAGACAATCTGATGGTCTTGTCTTATCCCAACGAAAGTACTGTAAAGACCTACTTCAAGATGCTGGCTACTCAGGGTACAAACTTGCGGACACCCCTATGGATGCAAATCACAAGCTCTCTGCACATGGTTTTGATTCCGACCAATCGCTTACAAATCCAGAATACTATTGACGCTTGGTGGGGAAGCTGATTTATCTTTTACGGTTACTCGACCTGACATCTCATTTATTGTGGGGGTTGTGAGTCATTTCATGCATACTTCTCGGACATCTCATCTCCAAGCTGTTGAGCGCTTTCTCAGATATCTAAAGACTGCTCCGGGACAAGGTCTCGTTTACAAACCATCAACCTCTTTATCTCTTGTTGCGTATTCTGACGCTGACTACGCAGGTTCTCTTGATGATAAGCGTTCCACAACTGGTTTTTGTACATACTTCGGTGGACACCTTATTACCCGACGTATCAAGAAGCAGACCGTTGTTGTTCGCTCATCTGCTGAGGCCGAGTACCGGGCTATGACTG
Source organism: Platanthera zijinensis (assembly GCA_039513925.1). Taxonomy (NCBI): domain Eukaryota; kingdom Viridiplantae; phylum Streptophyta; class Magnoliopsida; order Asparagales; family Orchidaceae; genus Platanthera; species Platanthera zijinensis. The sequence goes on from CM077093.1 coordinate 42,970,224, forward strand.
TTGTTGTATCTGAGTTAACATGGTTTGAAAGTCTTTTCAATGATTTGAGACTCAAACTCTCATCTCCTGCAACCTTATTTTGTGACAGTCAAGCTGAAATACATATTGTCAAGAATCCCGTCTTCCATGAACGAACAAAGCATATTGAAGTTGACTGTCAATTCATTCGAGAAAAAGTTCAATCAAAGAAGATAGAATTGGAGCATGTTCCTGCTACAGGACAAGTTGTTGACATCCTGACTAAAGCCCTCTCTCGGTTGTTATACTAATAGTTCTTATCCAAGCTTGGTGCCTATGACTTATACGCTCCAGCTTGCGGGGGACTGTTAGAAACCAAATCTTGTAAAGGCCCATTTAGTGACCCATTATAGACTTTCTTCTTTCTCTTATAACAGTCCCATATTTTGTAATATGGATTTCTCTCTCTCTCTCCCTATATATTTGTACTCACACTTGTAATTTGATTCTTAAGAAGTATATACAAGGTTTACTCCATTCTTCAACATTAAGAATAAAGTATATCTGTTCTGTGATTAAAAAAATGTGTGCAAAACCATAAATTGCATTCAACTTTCATAATAGGGTAGTCATAAAAAGGGATAATACCAAAGTAAATTTTGGCTACAAATAAGTACAATTGCAATTCCTGATGTGTTACTGTTCATGACACGCTAAGAATAAAATCAGATTTAGCTGCTAAAAAGCCTTCAATTGAGCTCACAATTGGCCATATTGAGCATTGTAAAAATGTCCACCAACATATAGGTTTAGAAGACGAAACAATATTTTTTTTCTAAGAAATAGATTATGTTGTTTAATAAAATATAGACCGACATATCTTATATTTTCAATATATCAGACGATACGACTTTGGAAATGTTGCAGTTATTTTTAATGATTTTTAAGCTTTAATACAATTTTGTTAAGTTAATTACAAAGGAATTAAATTGATGAGTCATACTATAAAACTATGGGAACGATTTCTAGAAAGAAGAGTAAGACGGGAGACTAACATCTCGGAGAATCAATTTGAATTCATGCCAGGGCGGTCGACCATGGAAGCTATACATCTCTTGAGGAGACTCATCGACAACTACCAAGAAAGAAAACAAGATCTGCATATGTTGTTTATCGACCTTAAGAAGGCTTATGATAAAGTTCTAAGAGAGATCTTATGCAGAGTCTTAGAAAAGAAAGGTGTAAATGTATCATACATTGATATAATCAAAGATATATATACAAATTCAGTGACAAGGATGAGGATATCTAGAGGGTTAACACAGGAATTCCCTATCATTGTTGGCTTACATCAAGGTTCAGTTTTAAGCCCTTATCTCTTTACCCTTATCTTAGATGAGCTCACCAAACATGTCCAACAAGTAATACCTTGGTGTTTATTGTTTGCGGATGATATCGTTTGGTTGATGAGACGCGCGAGGGTGTAAATGCAAAACTTGAATCTTGGCGAGACACTTTAGAAAAGAAAGGTTTTAGGTTGAGCAGGACAAAGACGGAGTATATGGAGCTTAAATTTAGCAATGCAAGAAGGACAGATGACTTCGTTATTAACTTGGGTGATCAAGATATTTCTCTTAGTGAGTGCTTTAAATGTCTTGGATCAATAGTTTAAAAAGAGAGAGGTATTAATAAAGATGTGACACATAGAATCCAAGTGGGTTGGTTGAGTGGAGAGGCGCGTCAGAGATCTTATGTGATCGTAAAGTACCATTAAAACTTATGGGCAAATTTTACCGTACTGCAATTAGACCAACAATGCTCTATGGTTCTGAGTGTTGGACAGTGAATTGTGTACATGAACAAAAAATGGGAGTTGCGGAAATGAGAATGCTTAGGTGGATGTGTGGACACACAAGACTGGATAAAATAAGGAATGAATGTATCATGGATAACACAGGAGTAGAACCAATTGTAGAGAAGATGTGAGAAGCTCGACTAAGATGGTTTGGACACGTACAAAGAAGATCATTAGAGGCACATGTTTGGCGTTGTGAGAGTCTAGTCACGAGACATGTTAAACGAGGGAGGGGTAGACCAATAAAGACTTGGAATGAAACTATAAGGAAAGACATGATATACTTAGTCATTAGTGAGATTATGACAAAAGATAGAGCACAATGGCGACAAAGTATCCATATAACAGACCCTAGTATAGTGGGATAAAGGCTTGAGTGTTGTTGTTGTAATACTATTTTGTTAAGCACAAAAAGACTTATTGTTAATCAAAGCCTTCTTTACTTGCTATAAAACATAGTGATATATAAATAAAATTAATGTACAATGTATTACTCATATTTAATTTTGGATAATTTTCCACTTTTTTAGGGATATATATGACTAATCCTTTGTCTACTTATGCTAATTTTACTTCAAATATAATTTTATTTGTGAGATGTAAATCCAATATTTTAAATATCTCTGACATCTTAAAACTCAATTCGACGTATCGCCAACATTTGATATTTACAACCATGATATTGAATTTGCTTCTTTTTGGCAAATATTGAAAACAAAAAAATAAATGAATGTAAGGTAAAAAGGAAATAAATGCAAGGAATGAGTACAACCTCCGCATCACTTTGGTCCTTGCTCTGAATGACCATTAGTCCACTATCAAACTTTCTCAGCATCACAGGGCTGTTCAAAGTAATGAAACAAAAGGTAAAACATTAAGAGTACAAATATGAACAAATATAAAAATAATAAATACAGTAATGATTCTTTATGTCACACTAATGTGATAATTAAACCACAAAGAAGTGCTAGAACCTGACAAGGTGGAAGGTTCTGTTTTTCATACACTTCATATTTTTCCCAGAGTACACAGGCTTGCAGAAGATCCTCCGGCGAAATTAATTCTGCAATTCAATTGAAAGTTAAAATGAAATCCCATGAGCAGTAATTTAAAAAGAATTTCAAGAAATACCTGTTCCTCTAGCACGATTAAAAAGGCAGTAAACATCTATAAGTGCAATCATTCCTCCAGCTTTCTCGAGTGGTAATGTCACAAAATCAGCCAGCTGAAGAAGAACAATTCACCCTCATTATTATCCTTATCCTAATGTTTGGGTTTGCTTTATAAATCCTCATTCTCCATTCATTTAGAAAAATCTAACTGACAAATAATTGGATTAGCATGCCTTGGAAGTTGAAAATTTTTATAATAATGAATATATGTAACATCATAACATCGCATAACATGTCATTTGGCATATGAAGATTTTTTTGGACAAAAAAACAACAAAAAGTTCAGCATTCCAAAATTCAATCAATATTTTAAATGTTTTCTGACATGTCCGATAGCAGGTTTTGAGGGCAAAATAACATTGTTTTCCTGAAAAATAGGCTATGTCCTCTGGTGAAATATAGACGACACATCCGATTTTTCCTTCAAAATTGGCCAATGTGGCTTTTGAAAATATCATTCGCTATTTTATTTTAAGTTATGCTAACACTGAACATGCTTAAATTACCTCAATGTACTACATTTAATAATACCAAAATCGATGAAACTTATTATTTTGTTCACTTCCATAAGTGATATTATTTCCATTAAGTTTGTACAATTATTTTACATTATACATTTGTTAGTTTATATTAAACAAAGTAGGAAACATTCTACACATTATTAGTTGATTTTTATGCTTTTAATATAATTTTATTAAGCAAAAAAGACGTTGCTATAAAATTTAGTGTTATTTAAATAAAATTATAGTATAATATTAAATATATTTCACAATTTTTCTATTTGTACAAGTTTTGGTTATTTATTAGTAATTGTCATAATATGTTACTAATATTTTATTTTTGGTACTCTTCCAATTTATTATTGGGATACACATGAGTCGATATTTGTCTGTTTATTCTTTTTATTTTTAGAACATATAAGTATACTTCATATGGTTCTGAGTGTTGGGCTGTGAATTGTGTACATGAGCAAAAAGTGGGAGCTGGGGAGATGAGAATACTTAGGTGGATGTGTGGACACACGAGATTGGATAAAATTAGGAATGAAAGTATCAAGGATAAGACACGAGTGGCACAAATTTCAGAAAGATGCGAGAAGCTCGTCTAAGATGGTTTGGACACGTACAAAGGAGACTATTAGAGGCACCTGTTAGGTGTTGTGAGAATATAGTCACTATGCATGTTAGACGAGGGAGGGAGACCAATAAAGACTTGGAATGAAACTATAAAGAGAGACATGATGTACTTAGGCATTAGTGAGATTATGACAAAAGATAGGGCACAATGGCGACAAATGATTCATATAGCCGACCCCACTATAGTGGGATAAAGGCTTGAGTGTTGTTGTTGATAAGTATACTTCGTAAATACATTTATTTGTTTATGCAATAAAGAAATTCGATATTTTAAAATATCCCCGACATTGTCTACGACATATGATATCCAACATTTAAAACTCAATTCGACATGTCGCCGACATCCGACATTTATAACCTTCATTTGAATAACAAAAAAACGATCCAAAAATAACAATCTAAGCACATTTAAGAAAGGAGGAGGGGGAGTTAAGATCCATGAAAGTTTGCAAGTTTCCATTACTATTGATGTGGAACTGAGACGTGGCCCCACAACAAATGACGAGTTTTGGGCTTGTTCGGGGCCGATTGGTAACTTAACATATATGACATGCCCAGATCGATGATCCGACTCCGCGGAAGCGTCCGGATGCGCGTTGCGAATCAATTTCATATATTACTTTGTTATTTTTGCATTTTATTTGATGTATTTTGAGTGACCCCACCTCCGACCAATCATAGTCGTCGATGGTGAGATGTCCCAGTTCTCTTATTATTATAAATATGATATTAGTGAGTTGATTTGAGGTATTGCATATTTTGGAGGAGAAATCCCGAAATTTGGCGATCCCTCCACGATCCCGACTCCGTGAAACCCTAGGTGATGACTCTTAGGCATGTATCTTCCTCCCCAAGGTATTCCTAAACCCTAGGCCTTCTTTTCCCCCTCCAAATCCCCTACTAGCCTCTCAAACTCCCCGTCCAGCCGGCTAGTTAGCTGGCTTCACTTTTCCCCAAAAATATCCGCCCTCCTCCACCCTTAACCCCGGCCGCTGGCCACCCTCTTCAGTAAACCACACTCATTGCCCTTGATTTTCCCCTCCGTGGGACCACAACCCAGCCTTTACCCCACCCGATCCACCCCCTGCAACCACTGTTTCATCCATGAGCCCTATCTTTAGCCGACACCTCCTCCTGCCACCGCCCTAGCCCCGCTTGCAACCTTGTTGCGGCCAGCCAATTCCAGTGTCATCCCTCCCCTGCCACCCGCCCGCAGTTCTTTTTCCCTTCCCGTAGAGCCACCAAAAGCACCTCTTCCCCCGATCTACCTCCCACCTCCCGGATCCGCTCCTAAACTAGCCAGATCCAGCTGCCTCCTTCGTCATTCCGCCTCCGATTCCACCTGGGATCATCGTCAAAACATCTCTGACTCCTAACTCTTCATTGCCTTGCACAACCCACTACTTGGTGAGTTTGTATTAGACGATTATTTTCAGCATTATTATTATCAGTTGGATCTCATACTTATTTGGATCTCTTGTACTGTGGTTGTTTGCTTTTAGATTATATTGTGATTTGCAGGGTCAATTTGCCGCGCGCTCTCGCTTTGACCCTCCACGCGGAGGAAAGCCTAACCTGCTTGTTTAAACGAATTATTTTTGCTTTTGTCATAATCATGAGCGCGATTAAATTATTTAATGCTCAATTTGAATTATCTGTCGGGCTTTGCATTGCATGTAAGTTAGGGTAACATTACACTCGCCACCTATAGATTCATCTTGCGTCAATTGGTATTAGAGCTAGGTTGCGAGCACTTCTGATACGCAGTTGTAGAGTCTATAAGATTCTTCATGGCTAGGTATCACTAATATTCCTCTCCTCTATTTGAAGGTTTTGAGTCTACTTACACCCGCTCTCATAGAGTCCCGTCGGGGAGATCCTCACGTTACTACGACGATTATTCCCGATCGCAGTACAACACTTTCAGAGATCGTGTTGACCCACCGACACGACCCCATTATGCTAGAGACGATCAGTACGATGATTGTCATCATTCATTCCCTTGCACACAAGCGGATCGTGTTGATTCTTCGACACGACTCGATCACCTTAGGGATAATTAATATGAGGATTGTCATTTTAAGAAAAATCTCGAAAGTCAGTTTCGTATTATTCCTCCTTTTGACGATTCATCGAGTCCCGAGTATTTCAGTTATTGGTTCGTGGATAATGGATATGGAGTATTATTTCGATCATTTTGAGTTATTCGGCGAGCGTCACATCAAGTTTGTGAAACTTAGGCTTTTAGATCAGACGAGAGCGTATTGGTCTAGTGTTGACAGGACTCGCGAGCGAGATCTTCTTCATCGCATCACGAGTTGGGTGGATATAAAACGTGTATTATGTCAGAGGTATTTGTCTTCATCGTAGCGGAGTCGCTTGCTCGAGCAGTTATTTTCCCTTCAGCAAGAACCTATGTCTGTGACTCAGTGCAGAGATCGTTTTGATGAGTTAGCTGTGCGGAGTGATATCCGAGAGGAGCCAGCTATGACCACTTCCCAATTTTTGGTCTGGACTTCGATTTGATATACGTACTGAGGTAGCTTATCACAGCTCGAAGTCCCTTGAACAGACATATCAGCTCGCCTTACATCATGAACAGTCCTTGAGATGCGCAAGAGCTAGTCGATTGGGTTCGCCCATTGACCACCGCAGTACGAGTCCCTCTCATACCGAGGTCACCACGATGCCTACCATTGTCCTGTAAAACACGACAGAAATGATACCTGATATGGGTTTCTCTTACCCCAGTGAGGAGCATAGTCCGATGAGTGGTCTATCTTTTGTGTCTGAGTCTTCTCTAGTAACCCCGATCGAGAGTGAGTCAGAGCGACCTATTGACACCCCTATCATAGACCCATTTCTTGACACAGCACCTACAAACTCATTCTTGAGAGTAGGTCTATGTCCCCCTCCCCTTCTCATTGCTCTGAGTCACGTCACGATCGAAAACCCAGAGTCTGGTGTTGATCTCGTAGTGGCTACCTTACCTACTTATGGGGGCATTACTCCTTGCGTTGGTACTCATTTAGAGGACCATGACCATGTTGACGAGTTCTATGATGAGCCCCATGTTGAGCCTCCTGATTAGCTGTCACATCTTTGTGAGGATGAGATTCAGGTGAGCCGGTCGCCTATGAGTTTCGAGTTATTGGCGTTTCTTTCATTATCATCTTCGGTCTTGCCCCAGTGAATGAATCTTAAGTGGAGCAATACGTATCTCGGGCCTCCCTTGAGTACGCTTGAGCATACTCCTGATATTTTGAGGACCTACCATACGTCAAATCGCACTCTTGATGAGTTTTGGGACACACCACCTGCTGACCCCCAGAGGAGCTCTTTTTTTTGAGGGACACTCACCACACTCTTGAGTCACATCCTATTGTCGGTGTTGTCGGTGCCCACTCAGGTGATCACCGCATTCGTGATGAATTTTTATACATACCTCCAGCTAAGCCCCCTGATGTGTCACAATCCCCAAGAGACATTTGACATCTTATGAGCTTATCTTTAAGTAATGATGTCTCACCCGGTCATTTGGACACTCGTCGCAAACTGGATGAATTTTTCAACACTCCACCGAGAGAGCATCCTGATAGACCACCACATCTTAAAAACACCCCGGTCATTAATAGATTTTCTCATAGATAGCATATTGTGTTTGTCGTGTTTTATTTGCATCATTGACATGAGTCTGTTGCGTCGTTTCTTCATCACTTGCATGTGTCTGTGGAGTTATATGTTCATTGTTTGCATGTGTTACATGAGTCGGCCTGACAAAAAATCAATATTGGTAATAAATTCTATAAATCACATGTTGATGTTCACTGGCAAGGGCAGGTAATTCATGAAGATGAGCAAGTGATGGTGAGAATCCGCGTTGTGAGGCTGCGTGCGAGGCCTGCTAAAAGTTTGAGCGTTAGGAGAATGAATCCCTATATAATCATGAGACATATCGAAGCAAATATCTATGATCTTGATATCCCTACAAGTATGGGTATCCACCTGGTATTTAATATAGAAGATCTGACGTCATACTACGAGTCTCGCGAGTATGTGGACCCAAGCAGTGGGGACTCCAAGTCACCCACACCTCCACTCCCGTTGCCTTACCACCCACATAGTCCACCCACGTCTGATGGCCACTACAGTTCACCCATTTCTAACACCCACCCACCTGAGGACTCATCTTCTTTGGTTACAACTACGGCACCGCCGATCGCACTGGGATCCATCACTCGTGAGTTGAGCACTGAGAGCATTACGGAGACCATATTCCATCAGCATGTTCCTACCACAGATACGTATGATGCATGGATACTAGCAACAGAGCTTAATTGATTCACCTCGGTACTTCGACTTCAGTACGACCGTCTCCATTAATCGGGGATGGAAGCTTTTCGGTCGAGGGGAGTTGATTAGCAAGGATAGTTTCCCATCGACAACACTTGGACGACCTCTGGTGGGCCTCATCGAGTCTTACCTGGCATACATCGAAAGAATTCTGATCTCTATTCATTAGGAGATGAATTCTTTCAAGTCGGGGAGAATGATGCAGAGCTGAGACGTGTACCCGCAGCAGATGACGAGTTTTGGGCTCGTTCAGGGCCGATTGACGACTTACCGTATATAGCGTGCCCGAATCGATGGTCCGACTCCGCAGATGCGTCTGGATGCACGTTGCGAATCGATTTCATATAGTACTTTATTATTTTTGCATTTTATTTGATGTATTTTGAGTGGCCCCAACTCCGACCAATTATAACCATCGATGGTAGTATGCCCTAGTTCTCTTATTATTATAAATAGGATGTTAGTGGACTGATTTAAGATATTGCAGATTTTGAAGAAGAGAAATCCCGAAATCCGGCGATCCCTCCACGGTGCCGACTCCGTGGAGCCCTAGGTGATGGCTCCTAGACGTGTATCTTCCTCCCAAAGGTATCCCTAAACCCTAGGCCTTGTTTTCCCCCTCCAAATCCCCTACCAGCCTCCCAAACTCCCTGTCCAGCTAGCTAGTTGGCTGGTTTCACTTTTCCCCCACAACAACCGCCCTCTTCTACCCTTAACCCCAGCCGCCAGCCAATTCACTCCACAACACAACCGGTCACCCTCTTCAGTCAATCATAGCCACTGCACTTGATTTTCCCCTTCGTGGAACCACAACCCAGCTTTTACCCCACCCGATCCACCCACTGCAGCCACTGTTTCAGCCCTGAGCCCAATCTTCAGCCGACGCCTTCTCCTCCTGCCACCGCCCTAGCACCCCTCCCTGTGCAACCCTGTTGCGGCCAGCCACTCCCCGTGCCATCCCTCCCCCGTCAACCAGCCACAGTCCTTTTTCCCTTCCCGTGGAGCCACCAATCGCCCCTCTTCCCCCGATCTACCTCCCACCGCCCTGATCAGCTCCTAAACCAGCTGGATCCAACTGCCTCCTTCGTCGTCCCGCCTCCGGTTCCACCTGAGATCATCGTCAAAGCATCTCCAGCTTCGAAGTCTCCATTGCCTTGGGCAGTCGACTACTTGGTGAGTTTTGTTGTATTGGACGATTATTTTCAGCATTATATTATCAGTTGGATCTTATACTTGTTTGGATCTCTTGTATTGTGATGGTTTGCTTTTAGATTATTATTGTGATTTGCAAGGTCAATTCGCCGCGTACTCTCGCTTTAGCCCTCTACACGGAGGAAAGCCTAACCCGCTTGCTTAAACTAATTGTTTTTGTTTTTGTCATAAACATGTGCGAGTGATTAAATTATTTAAAATAATCGTCCAATACAACAAAACTGAAAGTGAGGGATAGATCTACTTTACACTAGAGGGGGGGGGGGATAGTGTATTTTAAAAACTTTAATTGATTTTTATAGTGGATTTAAAGTAAGTGATATATATATATATATAAAGCAAAAAATCACAACACACAAATAAGAAGAATAACAATCACAGACGACACAAAGAAATTTATAGTGGTTCCCCAATAAATCTGGGTACGTCCACTCTTCTACCACCCTAGTAGGAATCTACTACACGTTTTTGATCAGGTGCCTTGCCACCAGAAGATCTATTTTCTAAGGGAGATCTAGCAACCTTTTGAGCTTTTGATCAGGTGCCCAAAAACCAATCTTAAGTCTTTTGATCAGGTGACTTAGGAATCAAAAGATAACTTTTGAAGAGAGTTAAAAATCATGTACACAGTTTAGAAAGAAAAACTAAAAGTAAAGATGTTGTCTTCTCTGTCAAGATTCTCTGAGAAGACTAGTGGATTGATGATGCAAAAAGCTCCCCCTGATTTGTGCAGAGATTATGATCATGAGAGGGAGACTTTTCTTCAGGGTGTAGGCCTTCAAGAATGTTGTTTCTCTCCAGTAGAATTTTCAGACTGATGTGAAATTGATTGTCTCTTGGAGAGTCAAAGCAAATTATCAAAAAGCTCTGTGTATGTCTCAGTCAGTAATCCAAAATCTATTTTTTGATGTCTCAACAACAATTTTCTGAATGTATATATATTCTCTGAGAAGAATTCAACCATTTGAATTTTAAAAACATTCCTTGAATTGTCTGAAGAATCTCTGAGGATTTGTAATGGCTAGATTCAAATATTTGGAATATAATCATTCCTTAACTGCCCTGGTGATTTAATTAGAATAATAATTCTGTGAAAATCTCATATTTAATGCTGCCAGAAATAGCTATATTCATTAAAAATATTTAGCATTAAATACTGATGTAGGGTAGGCTAATAGTGCTCGGAAACTATAACTCTAAGTGCAGGTGCGGGGGTGACACACTAGTGCAGCGCTAGATGCAATGTGACTGTCGGTCGACGACGACAATTAATATAAACAATGTGATTACTAACACCACGCAGATAATTAAAATAAAAGAGAAACAATTAATTTTTAGCAATTAAGCAACGACTTCCTCCGCTCGGAGGGCAAAAGCAAGCGTGCGGCGAATAACTCCTCCTGCAATTATTAGTATAATAAAACCAATTTCCACGCAACAATAATCTCAACACAGTACAATAAAACACCAAATGAGAAATGTCAAATCACAGAATACAATACCACAAATGCTCACAACGTAGAGGACTGAACCGAGGCACTGGAGAATTTGAAGGGCCGGATATGTAGACGGACGATCGGAGGTGGAACCGGCGGCGGGAAAACGAAGGCGATGGCTGTCCTCAGCGGTAAATGATGAGATCGGGTGAGAAATGGGTAGATCCGGCCACGTACAAGTAGATCCGGGCCGGGAAAGGGTAGATCCGATATTTTGGGATCAGATCCGGGTGAGGGATGATGAACGGACGGTGGAAATAACGGATCGGGGCTGAAATTTCTAGATCTGAATTGATCCAAGAAATTAGGGCTAAAGGGGAGTGGATCCACGGGAGGGAAGAAATGGAGGGGCGGTGTGAATAGTTTCGGTGAACAGTGTTTTTGGTGAACAGTAGACGGATAAACAGTAATCTGGTGAATAGTGATCGGTGAACAATGATTTTGGGTGAGCAGTAATTTCGGGATTCCTAGAGAGCGGTAAGGGTTGGGATTTGGGGGATTGTAGGGGTTGCAGATGAGGGTTTCAGAGGGGGAAGAAGAAGACTATGGATGGGTAGTACCTTGGGGGGAAGTTTGAGCGCCTAGAAGTCGTCACCAAGGGTTCCACGACGTCGGCACCGGGGAGTGATCACTGGAATCCGGGAATGAGTGGTCTCCAAATTCTGCAATGCATCATTTCAGCCCTTAAATACATCAATACTAAACAAAAAATAACTAATAGTGTTTTGACTCGCGGCGACGCTTCGGACGCAATCGCGGAGCCCGATCGTCGATCCGGGCACGCCATATATGGAAAGTCGCCAAATCAGCCCCGAACGGGCCCAAAGCGCGTCCTCGTCTCTACTCCGCATCAAATACCAGAGTATAACTGACTGACATTACGCCATTTAAAATCAATCTGCCTCTGAATATAAAACTGCCTGGACACTGCAAAGAATTAGTCGAACTGAATCCTGGAAAGCGTCGAACTGACTCTGGAATTCGCCGAACTGAGAATGGAGTTCGTCGAGCTGTGTAGTTCATCGAGTTGAGCTTTGAAGAAGAGATCAACGTTCGTCGGACGGAGCTCAGCATTCATCGAGCAAAGCTCAGAGTCAGAACTCTGAGTTCGTTGGACTAAGCTCGACGTTCGTCGAACTGAGCTCGGCGTTCATCAAACAGAGCTCAGCTTTCGTCGAACTGAATTCTGCATTCGTCGAACTTCATTTCTCTGGAATTCTTCTGAAGGTGCAACCCTGGAAATAATAACCTATAACCATAGACTATACATGTTAGGTCAAACTAAACATCCTAAACAAATGATAGTGATTCTAGCCCAAATAAATAATAGGGTTCAAACAACCTCATAGATTTGATAGATTTACATTGGTATCAGAGGGTGGTTCTTTGGTTTTACAGGCTAACACCTGAACCATAAGATCTGATAGATTTTATTTTTACCTAGAAATTTATCATGGCACAGAATAAGGAATATTCAAGCACCAGATCTCATGTGTGCAATCTAAATAAGTTTTCACTATGGAAGACAAGGATTAGACTGTATATGAACTCTATTGATGAAGATATCTACAACTTCATTTTGACAGGTCCACCTCTACCAGTGGCAACAACAAGTACCAGTATTGTACCACCTCCAGAATGGACAGAAGCCCAGAAGAAAGCAAAGATTGTTGATGCAAAAGCAATGAATATTTTATCTCAAACAATGTCAGATGACATTTTCCAAAAGGTTGTTGAATGCACTTCAGCAAGGGACATCTAGAACTCCCTCAATACAATGGTTGCTGGATCTACTGATGAGAGAAAAGACAAGATCTCACCTTATCTCTCAATATAAGAACTTCAATAAGGGAGAATCTGAATCTGTAGTTGAAATGTACACAAGACTCAGTATCATAATCAATGAACTGAAAACCTTGGAGAAGGACATCACATTGACAGAAGTAAATGATAAGATCCTCATGTGTTTCCCTAGCACATGAGATTCAAGGATCTGGCCAATCAAAGAAGCCAGAAGTTTAAATAAGATTACTACAGAGACCTTGTTGGGCAAGCTCAAATCTTATGAGCAGCTCATCAAAACAAGGGAAGCTGAACAAAGGACTTCACCCTTAGCAAGGAAAGAGAAGAGCATAGCTTTCTAAGCAATAGAAGAAGCAGAAGTTCTTCCAGAAAATGAAGATCTTATAGGTCTCTTGGCTAAGAGATTCTATAAAATGAATAGAAAAGACTTCAGGAATAGAGATTCCAGAAACAATGACAAACCAAGGTTTGACAAAACAACCACTAAAGAAATTGTGTGTTATGGTTGCAGGAAACCATGACATATTCTTCCTGAATGTCATGAGAATCAGAAGAAGTACAAGAAGAAAGAGAAAGACTACAAGAAGCACTCCAACAAACCCTCTTCTGGTAAACACAAACAGAAGAAGAGAGGTTTTGTAGCTAAAACCTGTAGTGAATCAGATGATGAGTCTTCATCTAGCACAAGTGAAGATGAAGAAGAAACAAAGGCTAAGGAAGTCTGTTTGATGGCAATCAATGCATCATGCAGCAATTCTGAGTCTGAATCAGAATCTGAAGAAGATCAGGTAATTTCTTCTTTTGATTTTACTTCAGATCAGTTTAAAATAAATTTTAAGTTACTATGTAAAAATTTAATAAAATCTAAGAAGGAAATAAAACTTCTCAGAGAGAAAATAACTAAATTAGATAATTTATCTTCTGAAAACATAAAACTTAAAGATGATTTGAAAATTACTTCTGAACAAATAGTATCTTTAGAAAACAAATTATCTGAGACAAATCAGTTTGAAGAATCCCTTAATGTGAGAAGCATCAAACTGATTAATATCACAAACACAGTTAATGTCAGGCTAAATGACAAACTAGGCTTGAGAGCTTCATCAAGTCAACCTCATCTGTTACAGAAAAATATTTTATCTACACCTGTAAAATTTGTTTCTGCCAAAGGAAAAGAAGTATTACAAATTACAGATAAAGCCACATAAATTTTACAAAAGAATAAACAAAATCAAAGTAAAAAATTTCAGAAAAATTATGTTCAAAATAATTCGTCGAACCAAGCTCGACGAAATAACTATTATTCGTCGAACAGAGCTCAACGAACTATGAACACAAGATTTGAGTTTAATTATTCAAATGGAGCTCGACGAAATCAATATGATTCGTCAAACTGCGATCGACGAACGTGGAACGCAGAAATTGAACACTATTATTCTGTGAACAGAGCTCGACGAACTCACTTCCATTCGTCGAACTCAGCTCGACGAACTCAATATGATTCGTCGAACTCAGCTTTTCAAAACAGAAACTTTAATTCTTTTCACAAGAATAATCAAACACAAGAATTTATAAATCTTTTTACTCAGTGGATCATCCCTCCTAGGAGATATCATCTAATTAGATATAAGGATCAACCTGAGTGTTCTTATATTTAAAGTTATTGTGAAAGAAAGCTAGGACCCAAGGTAACCTGGGTCAAGAACATCTAATTTTGTTTTGTACAGAAAAGAAATCATCCTACCACAGAGGAACAATGGTATTTGGATAGTGGTTGTTCAAAGCATATGACAGGAAGCAAAACAAACCTGGGTGATTTCAAAGCTAAGCTTGGACCAAAAGTCATTTTTGGAGACTCCAACTATGGACAGACAGAAGGCTATGACAATGTCAAGATTGGAGCAGTTACCTTCAAGAAGGTAGCTTTGTGAATGGTCTCAAGAATAACTTCATCTTCATAAGTCAGTTATGTGATGAAGGTTATCAGGTATCCTTTAATAAATCATCATGTTATATTACATCTTATGATAACAAAACTGTTTTAACTGGAGTTAGACAATGTAACATTTACTTAGTTAACTTTAACTCTGCTAATTCAGAAATTTGTCTATTCAATCAAATTAGTAAAACAAATGATCTATGACATAAAAGATTAGTACATGTAAACCTTAGGACTATTGTTAAACTATCTAAAGACAACCTTATCAGAGGACTACCTTCTGGTTCTTACAAGAAGGAAGGACTTTGCAGGGCTTGTCAATTAGGCAAACAAACAAAAAATAGTTGTAAATCTATTTCTAAGAGTGATTCACATAGGGTTTTGTATTTGCTACATATGGACCTTTTTGGACCTATTGCAGTACAAAGTTTGGGAGGAAAGTCATATACCTTAGTTATTGTAGATGATTTCTCTAGATTCACTTGGGTATTCTTTCTTAAAAATAAGTCAGATAACTTTAAAGTTTTTACAGACTTTCATAAGAACATAAAGATTGAGTACTCTACTCAGATTGCATTGATCAAAAGTAATCATGACACTGAGTTTGAATCTCTTCTGAAAGAATTCTATGAGAAGAAAGGTATCAGACATTGTTTTTCTGCTCTTACAACTCCTCAGCAAAATGAGGTAGCTGAAATGAAAAATAGAACCCTAATTGAATCTGCTGGAACATTACTTGCAGATGCTCACTTGCCCCTATCCTTTTGGGCAGAGGCAGTAAGCACAACAAACTATGTCCTTAACAGAAGTCTAACACATAAACTAAAGGGTAAGACTCCATATGAATTACTTAAATTTAAGAAATCTAAAGTAAACTATTTTAAAGTTTTTGGTTGCAAGTGTTACATTCATAACAATAATAAGAAAATTTGAAGACAAAGCTGCAGAAGGAATTTTCCTTAGATACTCTCAAGTCAGCAAGGCTTACAGAGTGTTTAATAAATCTACCCTTAAAATGGAAAATCTGTGCATGTTTCTTTTGATGAGACTAATATGTTTTATAAGGAGAGAAATATCTCACCATAGAATCTTTTCAGGTACCAAATCTGTGTGAGAAAATGAATGAATTAATCCAAACACAAGAGAATACAGTACATCCTTCTCAACAGATTGCTGATGATGACAGTGATGAAGAAAATTCAGAAATTTATGCTGAAAATATTGTGGCTAATGAAATTCCACCAGAGGAATTAGCACCACAAATAGTTGAACAACCAACTCTACCTGTTGATCTTGTCACACTTAGAGATCACCCTAGATCTCAAGTGATTGGAGACATATCAGCTGGTGTTCAAATAAGACATCAATTGAATCAAGATCAGATGCATTCTTGTTTTATTTCTCAGATTGAACATCAATCCATCAAAAATGCAGAACAAGATCCCCACTGGATCATTGTTATGCAAGAGGAACTCAATTAGTTTGAGAGATATAGAGTTTGAGACTTAGTTCCAAGACCCAAAAACTATTCAGTCATTGGAACTAAGTGAGTCTTTAGGAATAAGTTGGATGTTCAAGAAATCATTGTAAGGAATAAAACAAGATTGGTAGCTCAAGGATATTCACAGGAGGAAGACATAGACTATGATCAGACATTTGCTCATATTGCAAGATTAGAGGCTATCAGGATTTTTCTTGCATTTGCAGCATTCAAGAGATTCAAGGTATATCAGATGGATGTGAAGAGTGCTTTTTTAAATGGAGAGCTCAAAGAGGAAGTTTTTGTAGAACAACCACCAGGTTTTATCTCTCCAACTCACTCCTCTCATGTCTTTAGACTTAATAAAACTCTTTATGGTCTTAAACAAGCTCCAAGAGCTTGGTATGAGACTCTTGCTAGTTTTCTTTTGGAAAATAAATTTAGTAGGGGCATAGTAGATAAAATATTATTTGTTAGACATCATAAATCTAAAATTTTACTAGTTTAAATATATGTAGATGATATAATTTTTGATTCTACTGATTCCAAACTGTTGTGAGGCGCATGTTATATTAGTCCCACATCGTGTCTCATTTCCTTATGATGTTTCTTAATAAGTATATATATATATAGACAAGGAGACATCAATGGAGGTACTCAGTTTTTCCCTCAATACGCGTAACATGGTATCAGAGCTTTCAAGCGGTCAAGAGAACCATCTGCATTCACCTTTACAGAATAGATCCATTTGCATCCAATCGCCCGCTTGCCGGCAGGTAAGGGGACTAGGTCCCAGGTGTTGTTGAGCTGTCAATTCTTCCTACATGGCTGCCGCCCAGCCAGGATGAGCTTTGGCCTCTGCCAACGTAGAGGGAAGACGATATCGATCAAGAGTCAAGGCAGGGCCGTATGAGAAGCAGACAAGCCCTTGTAAGAGCTAACATAAAGAGGATTCTCCCGACAAGTTCGACTGCCTTTCCGGACAGCAATAGGAACATCTGGACTGGCTGGCATGAGGGTAGTAGGTACACTCGCAGGTGCTTCCGTAGGAACAGTCGTTGTATCATTTGAGACAGAGGTAGGCTGAGATGGTGGCATCCCTGTACTATCAGAAGAGCGACGAGAGTAAACTTGCCCCCACAGGGGGGTCAACAGGTCAGTCAGCGAAATGATAGCAGGTTCATGCCGAGTGACTAAAAGAGCATCAAGAGAGGGGTCAGTACTGGGTGATCCATGAAAGGGGTAATTGTCCGACTCCCGGAAGACAATATCGGAGGAAATAATGTATCGTCGGAGATCAGGAGAGTAGTACCGATACCCTTTAGTAGTCCGAGAATACCCGAGAAAGATACATTTCAAAGCACGGGGATCAAGTTTGGAGACAGAGGGACGAGCGTCCCGAACATAGCAAACACACCCAAAAACCCGCAAAGGGAGGTGGGAGCCATCATGTTCAGGATACAGAGTGTGATATGGTGTCTCCCCCTGAAGGATGTGAGTGGGAAGATGATTAATAAGATGTGCAGCAGTAAGGACTGCATCACCCCAGAAGTGTTTGGGTACGTGCTTGTGGTGAAGGATGGCCCGGGTGACTTCAAGGAGATGTCGATTTTTTTGCTCGACAACACCGTTTTGTTGAGGGGTATCTGGGCAACTGGTTTGGTGTAGAATGCCTTTCTCTGAAAGAAAATTAGACATAGACTGAGACAAGTATTCCCAGCCATTATCAGTATGAAGACATTTGATACGAATAGAAAATTGAGTAAATATTGCATTCCAAAAAGTTTGAAAAATAGAAGGCAACTCAGAACGATTTTTCATTAAATATACCCAAGTCATACGAGAAAAATCATCGATAAAAGTGACATAATATTTGTGTCCTAACAACGTAGGGACAGGACACGGCCCCCAAACATCTGAATGAAGTAAATCAAAAGGTGCAGAAGCACGAACATCAAGACGAGGACTATAGCTAACTCTGTGGAGTTTAGCAAACAAACAAGACTCACAATTGAGATGAGAGACTTTCCCAAACTCAGGATACAGACGACTCATGACCTGCATAGATGGATGACCATGACGATAATGAAGATCCAAGAATTTTGTGGAGGCAGCAGAACAAGCAAGGTGAGAGACTTCATCCAGCACATAGACGCCACCACGCAGCTTTCCTCTACCAATAATACGGCTCGTCGACTGTTCCTGAAAAATGCAACCAGAAGATGTGAAAATAGCAATACAATTCAAATCATTTGTAAGCTTACTAATAGATAAGAGATTGTAAGCAGACTGAGGGACATGAGCCACAGAGGAGAGTGTCATGTCAGGGGTCACACTGCAACTACCAAAACCAACAATAGGAACAGAGGAGCCATCCACAACTGTAATTGAAGCTCCACTATGGGGTTTGTATGAGTGTAAGATACCTGAGGAACTAGTCAGGTGATCAGAAGCGCCAGAATCAGCCAACCACTGGACCGGACGCTGTGAGGTACAAACAGTCTGAATGGTTTGAGCCACAGCAACACTATGAGTCGGGGAGTCAATCTGGAGAGCCTGCAGTCGACGGTACTCATCCTCAGATATTTCAACAGTTCTTGGACCCGGAGAGATAGAAGTGGCGTCGGCCAGGTACGCCGACCGAGATGGAGCAGAAGGTTTGGAGGCCCAGTCCGGCTTCCCATGAATCAACCAACATGTATCCTTTGTGTGTCCCCGACGCCCGCAATGGGCACAATGTCTCGTGTCAGTGTCACGACCACGCCCAGATCGGCCCCCCTACCAGTTCCCCTGCCACCCCGAGACGCAAGAGCCATCGACTCTCCGGAGGAAGTATGTGGAGCAGAGGAAGAAGTACCAATGGATCCAGCTTTAGTAAGGCGATGGTACACACTAGCCGTTTGTAGGGTCGTAGGACTCGCCAGCATTTCAGTCTTCGTTGTTGAGAAGAGTGGGTCCAATCCATTTAAAAGCCAAAGGAGTACGAGGTGTTCACGTTGGGCCTGATGCCCTTCCCTGGTAGAGGGTATCTCCCACAGATCCAAGATCTCATCAGCTAGAAGCTTCCATTCGGCGAAGTACTCGGTAATAGGACGCGCCCCTTGCCTCAGCTTGGCTATTTTTGGGAAGAGTTCACCAAGACGAGAGAGGTTGTTCGCTTGAGAGAACATCATGTGTAGGGTATCCCAGAGTTCTTTGGTGCTGTCGCAGTTCTTGCACATTTGCTAGACAGATGGGTCCATGGAACTCAGGAGAAGAGAAAAGATGCGGCAATCATCACTATACCAATCATCATATTTTGTACTTCCCACGGCATGAGTTGGAAGTCGAGTAAGGTGAAGTGTGCGTCAGATACCTGACAGGGACATAGTAACCCCCTTCTTCCATAGTTGGAAATTGGAGGAGGTAAGGATGGTAGTAGCAAGCCTCGCGTTGGGAGGAAAGGTATTAGTAGAATCCCCTGAGGGAACGGTCGTCTGAGGAACCGACGACTGAGTGGTACTTGTCACAGGGGAACCCATGACCAAATTCAATGGTAGAGAAAATCGGAGAAGGAATCGGTAGAGGCAGCGGCTGATGCTAGCACGAGGAAGCAACCGGTACACGCAGGAAGCAGTGGCTAGCACTAGAAGGAGCCGCAGAAACAGCAGCAGTAGGCAGTGGGAACAATCGACATCGCGATCGACTGCAGCAGTAGGAACGACTGCATCACGGAAAGATCGGCATCACTGCCGGCATCACGATCGGCATCAACGATGGCATCACAGTTGACGAAACAGCGGGAACAGGTGCGCACCATCGACGGAACGATCTACGACAATAGGACGGAACGGCGGCAGGCAGCGATCGGCGGCATCAACGATCGACCATGCCTCCGTCCCTTTCAGCGTGCAGCGGCGGGAGTTAGGCGACGGGATCGAGCCGCAAGGGCGAGGCGCGACTGGATCGAGCCGCAAGGGCGAGACGAGAGCGACGGGATTACGCGAGAGAGAGAGCGGCGGGATTACGCGATCGACGGGATTGAGCAGAAACCCTAAACAAGCTCTGATACCAAAGGCTATGCTCAGACTTATGGTGTGGATTATGATGAAACATTTGCACCGGTTGCCAAGATGTCCTCTCTTTGTATTCTTCTTTCACTGGCCGCCTCCCGCCAGTGGGTCTTACACCAGTTGGATATCAAGAATGCTTTTCTTCACGGGCTCTTGGAGGAAGAGGTTTACATGGAGCAACCACCTGGGTTCGTTGCTGAGGGGGAGCGTAACAAGGTGTGTCGTCTCTTAGCGTCATTATATGGATTGAAACAATCCCCTCGGGCTTGGTTTGCCCGGTTCCGAGCTGTGGTTACTCAGTTTGGACTTATCAAGAGTACTAAAGACTCGTCCCTCTTTTATCAGAACTCCTCGGCCGGTACTATTCTTCTACTGGTTTATGTCGACAATATTGTTATCACATGCAACAACGTTGAAGGGATATCAAATCTCAAAGCATTCTTACACTCCAATTTACAAACAAAAGATCTGGGTCCTTTGCGGTATTTCCTTGGGATTGAGGTTACTCATGACGATCACTCTCTTTTTATTTGTCAATGGAAATATACTCTTGATCTTCTATCTGATCTTGGAATGTCTAACTGTGGCCATGTGGATTCCCCGCTTGAACCTGGGGAAAAGAGCCTTCATGCCGAAAGCAAACCTTTTGATTCACCCGAGAAGTACCGTAGGATAGTTGGAAAATTAAACTATCTTACCATGACTCGTCCGGACATTGCATGTGCAGTAAGTAAAGTCAGTCAGTTCATGGCTGCTCCAACAGTGTCTCAATGGGAGTCTGTTCTCCGGATTGTTAGATACGTGAAGAAAGATCCAGGTCTGGGAATCTCATACAAGGATAGAGGTCATTCCAATTTAGAGGCATACAGTGACTCTGACTGGGCAGGATGCTTATCTACCCGAAAATCAACCACGGGATTCACAGTCTTTATGGGTGGAAATCTTGTCTCCTGGAAGAGCAAGAAACAAACCACAGTTGCTAGATCTAGTGCTGAGGCTGAATATCGGGCTATGTCTCACACTGTTGCTGAGATCATGTGGGTAAGGCAAATCCTCTGTGAAATCGGGTACCCAGTTCAGGATCCCACTCCTCTATGGTGCGACAATCAAGCTGCAATCCAGATAGCCACCAATCCTGTGTTCCATGAACGCACAAAACACATAGAGGTCGACTGCCACTTTGTTAGGGAGAAGTACGAAGAAGGCCTTATTTCTCTTACTCATGTGAAGACCGGAGATCAAGTTGCAGATATTCTTACGAAAGGGGTTACGGGGACTAGAATGAACTTTATATGTAACAAGTTGGGTCTGGGAAGTTCCCACGATTCAACTTGAGGGGGAGTGTTGTGAGGCGCATGTTATATTAGTCCCACATCGTGTCTCATTTCCTTATGATGTTTCTTAATAAGTATATATATAGACAAGGAGACCTCTATGGAGGTACTCAGTTTTTCCCTCAATACGCGTAACAAAAACTATGCAAAAGATTTTGACCTAATGCATTCTAAGTTTGAAATGAGTAGCATGGGTGAGTTATCCTACTTTCTTGGTTTACAAGTGAAGCAAACTCCTGATGGTATTTTTATATCCCAATCTAAATATGCTAAAGAGATAATTAAAAGATTTGGGATGACATATTTAGAGGACCTACCTTATGGCGCATTGCACCATCGATGAGTTTTGGGACGCACCACCTACTGACCCACCAGACGAGCTCTTTTTCGGGAACACGCACCACACTCGAGAGTCACGTCTTCTAATCAGTGTACACGACTTTCACTCAGATGGTCGTCTTATCCGTGATGACTTTTCGTACACACCTCTTGGTGAGCCCCCTGATATGTTATATTCTTCGAGAGACATTTGGCTCTTTACGAGCTCGCATTTAAGTATAGATGTCTCTCACGGTCATCTGAGCATTCGTCACACACGGGATGAGTTTGTCTACACTCCACTGAGAGAGCCCCCTGACAGGCCACCATATTTTAGATACGTCTCGATCATTATTAGACTTTCTCGTCGCAGGTATGTTGTGTATGTCATGTTTCATTTGCATCATTTGCATGAGTCTGTCGAGTCATTTCTTTATCATTTGCATGTGTCTGTTGAGTCGTTTGTCCGTCACTTGCATATGTGGCATGGGTCGGTCCGATGGAAAATCCCTAATGATAATAAATTTTATAAATCACATACGGATGTTCACTAGCAAGAGCAGGTACTTCATTAAGGCGAGCAGGTGATGGTGAGACTCTGCGTTGTGAGGCTCCATGCGAGACTTGTTAAAGGCTTGAGCATTAAGCGAATGAATCCCTATATAATCATGAGACAGATCGAAGCAAACACCTATGATCTTGATTTCCTTACAAGTATGAGTATCCACCTGGTATTTAATGTTGAGGATATGACGTCGTACTATGAGCCTCGCGAGTATGTGGACCCAAGCAGTGGGGATTTCCAGCCACCCACACCTCCACTCCCGTTGTCTTGCCACCCTCATAGCCCACCTATGTCTGATGGACACCACTACTCACCTACTTCTGACACTCACCCACCTGTTGACTCGTTTTCTTTGGTTCTACCGACGGCGCCGTCGATCGCACCGGGATCCACCACTTTTAAGTTGAGCGATGAGAGCATCATGAAGACCAGACTCCACCAGGGCATTCCTACTACAGACGTTGATGACACATGGGTACTTGCAGCTGAGCTCAATCGACTCGCCCCTAGACTTCGACTTCAGTACGACCATCTCCTTTCACCAGAGATGACAGTTTTTCAGACAGGGGGAGTTGATTGGAGAGGGCATTCTTCCATCGACAATACTTGAACGACCTATGGTGGACCTCTTCGAGTCTTACCTGACATACATCGAGAGAATTTTGATCCTTATTCACCAGGAGATGAATTCTTTCAATCCGAGGAGAGTGATGCGGAGCAGAGACGAGAACTTGCAGTGGAGGACGAGTTTTGGGCCCGTTCAGGGCTGATTGGTGACTTTCCATATATGGCGTGCCCGGGTCGACGATCGAACTCGGCAGATGTGTCCGGATTCGCGTTGCGAATCAATTTGATATATTACTTGATTATTTTGGTGTATATTGAATGGCCCCACCTCCGGCAAATCATAACCGTCGAAAGTGGGATGCCCTAGCCTTTGTTTTATTATAAATAGACTTGTAGTAGACTGGTTTAGAGCATTGCAGATTTTGGAGAGTGTTATTCCTGGAATCCAGCGATCAAGCCACGGTGCCGATTCCGTGGAACCCTAGGTGACGACTCTTAGGTTGGTATCTTCCTCCCCAAGCCTTCCCGTAACCCTGACCTCCATTTTTCAAGCCTCAAACCCGTCCTCCACCTGCTGCAGCTCCGCCAAAAATCCAGCCACCACTCTAACGGCTGTTTGCATTCTTTTTCTTTTCACTGTTCAAATATTAAATTTACTATTCACTTTCTAAAGTTTCCCTCTACCTGTGTCCATCGTTGGCCTCCACAACCTCCCGTTCAGCAAGCCTTCTGCCGCCCCTTTTGCGCCTCCTACATCAGCCGCTGCCTGGGCCCTTCCCCACTATTACAATCCAACCACACCCCTCCATCCTCCAAACAGCAGCCTCCTGCCTAGGGGGCTCCTCCACAACAGCCGCCCCTCAGCCCTCGGCCTATTCCCTTTGCCGCCAAGCCTCCCCCACCCCGTGGATCCACTCTCACAGCCATTCCTATTGGGTTTGTCTAGATCTCGACAAACCAGCCCCGATCCACCATTCCCTCCACCCGTTCAACACTCCCTAGCCCCGATCCGCTACCACATCATCGGATCTACCTACCTCCTTCCGGATCTCTACCTACGTGGCCAGATCTATCCATTTTTGGCCCGTTTTCATCTCCCGCCACCGAGGGCAACCACCTCCATTATTTCAACACCGCCGGTCCCATCTCGGATCGTTGTACACGCATCGCCGGCTCCGGATTCCTCATTGTCTTGATCAGCCCACTACTTTGTGAGTCTTTGTTGTATCGGATTTTTATTTTCAGCATATTGGTATTGGATTGGATGCTATATTTGTTTGGATATATTGTATTGTGGTAGTTTGTTAGATTATTATTGTGATTTGCAGGGTTTATTCTCTGCGCGTTCTTTCTTTGGCCCTCCACGCGGAGGAAAGCCTAAACTTGCTTTTGCCCAAATAAATTATTCTACCTTGCATTAAATT
The DNA here is from genome assembly GCA_039513925.1 of Platanthera zijinensis. Lineage (NCBI taxonomy): Eukaryota > Viridiplantae > Streptophyta > Magnoliopsida > Asparagales > Orchidaceae > Platanthera > Platanthera zijinensis. The sequence goes on from CM077093.1 coordinate 42,994,888, forward strand.
GTTTGTGTGGGATGATTTTATTTATTATCTACTTTGTGATCTAACCGTTGGACTTTTGCATAACATGTAGGGTTAGGTCGCAGGTTTCCCGCCGTCTATAGATTCGTCCTGCGTCAGTACCCCAAATAAATCAAAGTGATCAGATCTAACACGAGAGACCACGATCTTGACTAGCTCGTCGAGATGATTTCTACAAGCATAATTTTGCGCGAGTGTCTGAAGGGTTCATGGGGTTCTCGACTTGGGCACAACCCCAGTCAATCACCTTCTACCGAAGGTTGGGGCTCACACCAGAGCGCCTGGTCACAGCTCGCGACAAGAGTTGTGGTGGCCTTTTTGCCGTCGGAAAGGCTTGGGAGGGGTGTCCCAGGCCGCTGGTGCCCGTGGGAGCCCCCATTCCTCCTTCCTCCAAACATCTTCAAATCACCATTAATGGCGGTTGGATCCATACCATTGGGACATATCTTCCAAACCGCTTAACTAACCTCCCAGTGACAATTGCGGAGTTCCAGACCTCTGATCGAGAAACTGTCACCACTAACACATTTGTCCGACGAGGATTGCCTAGATCTGCCCAGGCCGCAAAGTTGTCCGACCATCAAAATTGGTGATCCAAAGGGCATAAACTAGACGTTTATATTCGCGTGTTAAATTGTTAAAAAAGCGAAATTCCCTAAGTGTGTTCTCAAAAATCTATAAAAGTGGCTTATTCCTTCATTCGAGGAGAGGGTAACTGGAGGAAAAGTAAGAATCCTGCGTTTTTGCGTTGCGACATTGAAAAACCTCCAACGAGTGCCACAATTGATCCTTCGTGATGCCCGTGAACGACTACACCGGACAGCGCACAATGGGAGCATAGAATACTCTGAAGAGAGGGCTCGTTCCCGTAGTTCCCTAGAGTGTGTCCCTCCGCACAGAAAAATCACTTAACCATTGTAAAAAAGAGCGGCGACATGTCACCCTCGCCAAAGTAACTATGTACTCAAATATTAACTAGTGGATTATCTGAACTGGTTCAGCCACGTGGTTTTTCCCTTTCGAGTTTTTTAAGTAAATTCTTGTTGTCAGCTCTCTTCAACTGCTTGAGGGTTCGGCTCACTCTCGAGCTAAAGCAATCTGATCGGTCTTTGATAGTGCTGAACGACCAACAACAGTTGGCGTCGTTTGAAGGAACCACGTCCCAACCATTTGAAGAATTTCTAAACTTAGTGCTCACATTGTAGGAGTACTCTCGACTGGCAGCAACAACAAGAAGAAACACTCGCGCTACCGACATGGCAGTATCCAGGGGACCGAGCTCCTGCTAACTCTCTCGTCTGCAACATGCCACTTCTTGAAGAAGCAGTCACCGCATCGACGGTGCCGATGGAGCAACGCATGCGTCAAATAAAAGAGCGTCAGGCTGAGAAGCTCCCTCTCCTAAGAAAGTCAGGGCCTTTCGTATCCCTAATCCCTCCCCTGGGATACCTAACCATCCCCTGCAGATCCTACATCCTGTCATGTCTGGTAACACGACGTGCATGGAAAGCACTGATGGTGATGTGTTGTCTGACGCTGCTAGCTCCACAAGCCCAACATTGTCCAATGGGGCACCTTGTGGTGCGCAACGCAACCCCTTCCCAACGGGAGTAGGCGGCATACGGGCTGACGGAAGGCTTACACGCGAAGAGGTGCGCAATATCATCGAGGATGAGTATGTGCGTTGCAGGCGGCGGCTCGCTTGCTCGCGACGCCCCTTTCGCCACAACTCTTCACTATCTTCGCAAGTTCTGGTACACCCCATACCATATGGGTTCAAGCTGTCGAATTTTAAGACTTTTGACGGATATCAACCACTTCACCATTATTATGTGGATCTACTATGTCCTTGACCAGCTGTTACGTCAAGTGTTTCCAACAACTCTGAAGGGACATGCACACACCTGATTTCATTCCCTAGAGAAGGGGGAGATCGACTCTGATCAGTTCATCGTGAATTGTCGAACAATTAGAGACCACTCACACCTCTCAAAAATCGCCAGAATGAGTGTGAATCACTCAAGGACTTCTTTCGCCATTTCACTATTGAGATACGACAAATTCTAGGGGTCGACCCCGAGCTTCTCCATGTTGTATTTCTCGGGGGGACTTCGTCCTAGCTACTTCTACTCGGCTCTGATGAGAAAACTAATACCTAACTACCCCAATCTTGTGCACCACGTTGAGCTTAAATCACAGCAAACGAGGCTCATCACCAATAATTGAGGGCAATCTGAAGAGAAAGAAGGGGTAGAAACTGCCCCCCTCCCCCCAGGAAGAACGAGGAGCGTCGTGATCACACCCATCAAATAGCGGGCGCTGACAACAGCGAACCCGCCGCCCGCAAGAATTCCCCGCGTCAACACTTCTCCATCAAATGTGCTTTTTGCCATCCACGGCAACATCGTCCTTCGAAGGACCCAACCACTCACCCTTAACACGGGTAATCAATCGCAATATTGTGATTTTCATCGTGGACAGAAACACAACATTGAAGATTGCACCAGGCTCAAAGAAGAAACCAGACAGCTCATCCTCCATAGGCATATCGGGAGATTCTTGCAGATGCGGGTTCCAAATCAACCTATCCCGAATGAATGCAGGGTGCAAGCCCATGGAGGGAGAGGTGGATTTCACCTTGACAGCCTACCATGCATCATAATCTCCTCCACTTTCTCCCCATATGTTTCTCCAACCACATTGACCAAACCATAATATCAAGCCCAATCAACCTAATTGGGCGTAAGAAAACTGATTGGTATAACCCAACCTACTGACCCAACTCAACCTAGCTAAACATAGCCTAACAATGAAACCAATGAAATAAAACTTCTTTCAGTCACTTTTAGATGATCACTAAAACACAATGTATGAAGGCCTCTGCACTTCCAGATATATCTTTTCATAAATGTTGATTGTGAACTTTAAGCCTCTATGACGAGAGCTTCATACCAATATTGCAAATGAAGGTGAGGTTCTTCAACATTTTTTTCTGCTTGAAATGGACTTCATAAACATAGTCTCTTCTTCAGATGGATTTCACTATGGCACAATCAATAAAGTCAACAGCCTATTCAACACTCCAGAGTATAACTCTTTGTAGCCCAGATGAATTAATACAATATGCACTTTAACCATCATTCCTCAGTCATCAGTTAATTTATTTGAAGTACTTAACACGTTGTGCTTATGACATCATTCTTATTTGTTATTAGATCATATATTTCATGAGATTATGACCACTATTATCTATAATAGGTCAAGAGTTCTCATTAGAATAGTTTGTTTTGGCAAAAAAATGACTTTTTTTGACATGTCTCTAAGGATCAATACATCCATTTCTCCTCTTTGAGGACTCCAAGTCGAAATAACGTATTTGGAGTTAAAAAACCGTCCTCTACATAAAAAAACTTGGTGGTGGAAAGAAGAAGTACAAGACAAAGTGAGGGAAAAAAGGTGTAGTTATAAAACACTATACGCTTGTAGAAATGATGAAAACTTAGCAAGGTATAAAATTGCTAAAAAGAAGCTAAAAATGCAGTAAGTAAAACGTCAAGATTATGAAGAATAGTGTGATATATATATATATAATTACTCGAGCTAGAGATGAAGACAAGAGATTTAAGTCAAATTAAATATATAAAGCATGAAATAGATACCGTTTTGACAGATGATGTGACTATTAAGGAGCGATAAAAAGATATTTTTATCAACTCAACAATGAAGAAAAAAATGAAAAAAAAGACAATGAATCGAGCTTGAAAGAGTTATGTAAATCGGAGTAGTAAAGAACATAATTTTTTATCGTAAAATTCAAGCATTTGAGGCATATGATACTCAGAATAAGATGGAAAATGGAAAATCGGATGGATAAGATGATATATCAATCGAAGTAAGGAAATGCCTAGGGAAGAAAGAAATTTTGTGGCTTACATGTTGCTTCAATAAGATACTAAAAACAAAGAGAATGACGGACTGATGGAGAGAAAATATTTTGGTACTTTTGTATACGAACAAAGAAGATATGCAAAATTATGTCAATCACAGAGGAATTAAATAATAAATCATACCATGAAACAATGAGATAGAATAATAAAAAAAAGAGTGAAATGATAGACTAACATCTCAGAGAATCAATTTAGATTTATGCCAGGGCGGTCGACCATGGAAGCTATACACCTATTGAGGAAACTCATTGACAACTATCACAAAAAAAAATGATTTACATATGTTGTTTATCGATCTTGAGAAGGTCTCTGATAGGGTTCCAAGAGATGTATTATGGAGTCTTAGAAAAGTAATATGTAAATATTGCATAAATTGACGTAAATCAAAGATATGTATACAAATTCAGTGACACGGGTGAGGGCATCTGGAAGATGTACAGAGGAATTCTCTATCACTATTATCCATATCAAGGGTCGTTTTAAGCCATTATCTCTTTACCCTTGTCTTAGATGAGCTCATCAGACATATCCAACAAGTAATACCTTGGCGTTTATTGTTTGCAGATTATATTTTTTTTGGTCGCGAGTGTGTAAACACGAAACTTGATCTTGATGAGACACTTTAGAAAAGAAGGGTTTTGGGCTGAGTATGACAAAAACGGAGTATATAAAGCTTAAACTTAGTGGTGCAAAAGGACAGATGATTCCGTCATTAAGTTGGGTGACCAAGATATTTCTCGCAGTAAGTTCTTTACTTGAGGTGTGGATAAAGATATGATACATAGAATCCAAGCAGATTGGTTGAAGTGGAGAGAAGTGTCTGTGTTCTTATGTGATCGTAAAGTACCATCAAAACTTAAAGACAAGTTTTACCATGCTGCAATTAAACCCACAATGCTATATAACTCTGAGTGTTGGGCGGTGAATTATGTACATGAGCAAAAAATGGGCATTGTGGAGATGAGAATGCTTAGGTGTTTGGGTAGACACGCGAGATTGAATAAAATTAGAAATGAATGTATCAGAGATAAGTCAGGAGTGGCACCAATTGTAAAGAAGATGCGAGAAACTCGATTAAGATGGATCAGACACGTGTAAAGGAGTCTGTTAGAGGCACATGTTAGGCGTTGCGGGAGTTTAGCTACTAGGTATGTAAAACCGGAGAGGGGTAGACCAAAAAAGACTAGAATGAAACTATAAGGAAAGACATGTACTTATGCATTAGTTTGATTATGACTAAAGATAGGGCGCAATGGCGACAAATGATCTAAATAGCCGACCCCGTGATGTTGGGATAAAGGCTTGAGTGTTGTTGTTGTATTTTCCCATGCCTCCCTCTCTGAGGTGTTATTCATCTCTTTTTCTCAATCTCTTTTCTCGTTACCACACCATTTTTTAAAACGAATTTTTCCTTTCCCAACAATTAAGATATAACAATTTCATCATGCTCTTCATTGTTGCCCAAATCATCGGTCGAGACTAAGAAAATTTGAAATGAAACAAAAGAGTGCATCATGCTATATGGATCCTTTGTCGCCATTGTCCTATCTTTTGTCATAATCTCACTAATGCCTAAGTACATCATATCTTTCCGTATAGTTTCATTCCAAGTCTTTATTGGTCTACCCCTCCCTCATTTAACATGCCTAGTGACCAGACTCTCACAACGCCTAACAGGTGCCTATAATGGTCTCCTTTGTCACTTTGTATGTGTCCAAACCATCTTAGTTAAGATTCTCTCATCTTCTCCGCAATTGGTGCTACTTCTGTCTTAAACCTGATACATACAAAAGAGTGCATGCCTGGAAAAAATTTTATCCGCAAAATCAACAAAAAGGTGAGAATAATTAAGAATATTTATTTTAACTATCTGTTTATTGAACACAAGTACGCTGAATATGGGCCTTAATAATTGTAAGCTATAATATGGTCATGAAAATTATGGATACCTAACACATTTAAGTATGCATTGATGAATTACCACACATAAATCCGATTATCCAAATAAAATAATATTTCAAAAAGATTCAAGCATATATAGAAAGTGTCACTTTTTGGTAAGGTAGGTAATTTCTTCTAAAGGGCAAACCAATCAATTTGTCTGTATTCACTGATAAAATAATGAAATTGCATTCCAAAGGGATTACATGGAGAAAACACACAAAACATTATTGAAATCTCTAAAAAATCCAAGATGTAATCTCAGACAATTTGAGAAACACTAGTAGAGCCTAAAAGAGTTTAAAAATGAGCCTATATTCAAGGAAATTACTAAAAATGACACTTGTAACAAATAAATGGCGACCTTATATTGCAATCTGAAAGCAAAACAGAAATGGAGACTGTGATGGGCCTACTCGGAGGTTGTCAGAGGAGTGGCCAGAGGTAGAGATAATGGTGACTGAGATACAACGAACTCTTGACGGCGGTTGCCTAAGCGGAGCTTGCTCGTTGGAGGAGAGAGCTACCAAGACCTCACACAAGGGAATAGGAATAAGATTTGAATTCATTCATACTACATAAAAGACACCAAGGGTCCCTTAAATAGAACATATATGGGCATTACTGTAAATAGCCTGACGCAACCTAATAATAACAGATAATAAAGAGAACATATAACTAGATAATAGGACAACTTTATGGGCACATTTCCCATAATATCACTCTCACTGTTCAAAAAGAGCTTGACCTCATGCTCAGGGGAGGTCAATGGTGATGCAACTTCATCTGACACCCTTGTTGTCAGATTCCTCAATGTGTGGGTAAAAAAGCTTGCTGCACCTGTGGCCGTGAGTGAATTGCTCGTCACAGTTAAAACATAATCTCTGGGCGCGTCATTGCAACACCTCGGCTCGAGATAATCAGCGGACCGGTGGGGTTGGAGGACCCTCGATACGGCCATGTTGAATGATGTTGGTAAACTGTTAGGCCTCTTGTGCTAGCTGGAGGCGATGGTCGCAAATCCTGGCCAAATTCATCGCAGTCGCTAAGTCTGGAGGGGCCCCAAATTCGACATCCAATCGCAGGCGGTCGCGAAGTTCGGAGGTGAAAATGGTGACCTGCATATCTAGGGCAAGAGGGACATGCTCCAAAAGAAGCTGAAATTGTTCCATGTATTTGTCCACGAACCTCGTTTGTCGTAAAGACGTGAGTTTGATGAGGGGGTTGTTGCGGATAGGAGAACTGAAACGCAAGTTGCAGAACATCTTGAAGTCTTCTCGCATCAGATTCGACAAGTCAGAGAGGAGACGAGAAGCCGACAATAGAGCGGAGCCGAGCATATGGTAGGATGTTAAATGAATTCGTTCTACTGCCGGAGTTTGTTGGTGACTAAAGAATTGCTCACACTTGGTGAGCCAGTCAAATAGATTAGTTTTACCATCGTAGGTTGGGAAGTACAACCTGGTATATCGCGGTAGAATAGCTGCCGGATGAAAGTTGGTGGTTTGTGGCGGATAAATGGCAGTGGCGACACTTGACTGTTGTTGGCTTGGTCTGTAGGTGGGGTATTAAAAACAAGAAAGGTGGTGGTCAGCTCATTAAACTTGATGGTGATGGCAGCCATGTCATCCTAATGACATCTTTGGCTTCCCATCTCTATGGGCGTCATGAATCCTTGGAGAGCAACCATGAAATCTTGTGAGTTGCCCATATCGCAGCTTGAAATAACACGAGAGAAAGAGCGGGTGACTGAGTGACTCGATTCCTCTGAAGAGGCTAATTAGGAGTTGTCGCGTGAACCACGTCGTCGTCCAATAGTGACACAAATAAATATGCTAGAAGCATTTGTGCTCCCATGTGTTGGAGGCAACAAAATAAGTAGAAGACACCAGATTGGAGGAAATGAGATGGTGTGGGAGCTTTAAAACAACACTCAACAACCCTCAAGCCTTTATCCCACTATAATGGGGTCGGCTATATTGATCATTTGTCGTCATTGTGACCTACCTTTAGTCATAATCTCACTAAAGCCTAAGTACATCATGTCTTTCCTTATAGTTTCATTCCAAGTCTTTATTGGTTTACCCCTCACTCGTTTAACATGCTTAATGACTAGACTCTCACAATACCTTACAAGTGTCTTTAATGGTCTCCTTTGTACGTGTCCAAATCATCTTAGTCGAGCTTCTCGCATCTTCTCTGCAATTGGTACTACTCCTGTCTTATCCCTGATACATTCATTCCTAATTTTATCCAGTCTCGTGTGTCCACACATCCACTAATCATTCTCATCTCCACAACTCCCATTTTTTGCTCATGCACACAATTCACTGCCCAACACTCAGAACCATAGAGCAACGCTGGTCTAATTGTAGTACGGTAAAACTTGCCTTTAAGTTTTAATGGTACTTTATGATCACATAAGATCCCTGACGCGCCTCTCCACTTCAACCAACCTGCTTGGATTCTATTTGTCAAATCTTTATCAATACCTCCATCTTTTTGAACTATCGATCCAAGATATTTAAAACACTCACTACGGAGAATATCTTGATCACCCAACTTAATAACTAAGTCAATCCTCCTTCTTGCACTGCTAAATTTAAGCTCCTTATACTCTGTTTTTGCCCTGCTCAACCTAAAACCCTTCCTTTCTAAAGTGTCTCGCCAAGATTCAAGTTTTGCGTTTACGCCCTCACGCGTCTCATTGACCAAAACGATATCATCGGCAAACAATAAACACCAAGGTATTGCTTGTTGGATATGTCTGGTGAGCTCATTTAAGATAAAGGTAAAGAGATAAGGGCTTAAAGCTAAACCTTGATGTAAGACAACGATGATAGGGAATTCTTGTGTTAATCCTCCAGATGTCCTCACCCTTGTCACTGAGTTTGTATACATATCTTTGATTATGTCAATTCCCGTGTGGGATCTTTTATGAAAGAAAAATAAAGTTGCTGCCAAGTCCCAAGAGAAAAGTCACGCATGGATTTAGATGGAAGTCAATTGTTGTTATGGGAGAGGAGAGGCGTACATGAGCCTTAGAAAAAAATAAAGTTGTTGTTGGGGAGGGGCGCGAGGCAGGCGACTCGATAGCGTGTAGAGTAACAGGCGGCTAGAGGAAAATGACAGGAGGAGACGTGCGATAGAGACACATGCAGGAGGCGTGGAAAAGAAGTTGTTGGAGTCGATTTGACGATCATGCGGAAGTCTGTCCGGTCGGATCCCATGAAGAGGAAGGAAGAAGCTGCTAAACGGAGAAGCAGACTCATCGCCGCTGAAGAGATTGCGTCGGTGAGAGACGCTCGGATCTGGGGATGCGCTCAAATCTGGGAACCAGAGCGTCGATGGAGGATGGATGTGTGAACTGTCTCTTTGGACGCTGGTGGGGGGGGGGGGGGGTCGAAGCAGCAGGACAACGGATCTGGAGATACTTCAGGTGACAAAGTTGTTGTTGCTTTGGTCATCTACTGGGCACGAGATCGTCTGTTGGGAGCGTCAAAGTTGTTGTTGGATGGTGTTGACGTACAACGACACTGGCGGAACCCATGCTTGAGGAAATCCACAGGTCAGCGAAGTATAATTCGATCTTGATGGAATGACATCGGCTGAAGAGGACCGAGGGCTCTGATACCAAGTTGTTATGGGCCTACTCGGAGGTTGTCAGAGGAGTAGCTGGAGATGGAGATGACGGTGGAGGAGATACTATGAAGCCTTGATCGCAGCAGCCTAAGCGGGGCTTGCTCGTTAGAGGAGAGAGCTACCAAGATCACACACACGAGAATATGAATTAGATTTGAATTCATTCATACCACATACAAGACCCCAAGGATCCCTTAAATAGAAGATACATGGGAATTACTGTAAATAGCCTGGCACACTAATAATAACATATAATAAAGAGAACAACATATAACTAGATAATAGGATAACTTTATGGGCATGTTGCCCTAAATCTGAAAACAGTGCACAGAGATCGGCAAGGTGGAGACTAGATCCGACGAAATCGTTACCGTGTTCTGTTTGCGCCGCTCTTGTGCTCTAATGCGGATCTAGTCTCCACCTTGCCGATCTCTGTGCGTCGTTGCCATGTTCTGTTTGCGCCGCTCCTGTGCTCCGATTTTGTCGGATACCGCCTTATGGTAGCATCAGTACACGGGCTAATCCGTATCACAAGTCGCCTATTCTGACGGCTAATTTCCGATATCACAAATGCCAACCCAACAAATAGAAGAACGCAGAAGTCATGATCGACAAAAAAGTAAATGTCCAAAACAGTACATCAATATAAGACGCTACATCAGCTCATTTAATATGAGAGTACACAAAACAGCCTGAAGGCTACATATATAGGTGACAATAAAGTCAACCTAGCCATAACTTCTAAGACAACCCCGTTTAACCTTCCTTTTTAGTTAGTGTATAAAATGTCTTTCATTGTTTTTAATTATTTGGAAAGCAAAGGATGAAAACTTCTTTATTTGATCACATGCATAAACAATGCTTCCGGTGAATGAAAATGAATGTTTCCCAATAACAAAACCAAGAAGTAGGCACCAATGAACTATTCAAATCATTTCTAGTATAATTAGGAAGGCTATAGAGATACAAGAAACAAACTCATCAATCGAAATCAGTGAATTTTAAAAGCATAAATTTAAACTAAAAAGCATTCATTTTCAAAAGATAGTACCTGACGAGACAATTGCTGATGATAAAGAGCACCAGCAGACTCTTTCGTAACAGGGGATATAATACCAACACTAAGCAGCCAATCTTGCATCTCTTGCTTAGAACCCATCTCCTCATCATTTGTATGAGCAGCTGAACCAGATAGCAACTTCTGCCTCATTTTGTCAGCAAGCGCAACCATCTCTTTAGCTTTACCCTAGATAGAAATTGATAGATTTTAGTACACTTCAAACATGATCATGGTGATAACTTATAAAGAAAAGGCCTTTCTTGAAAAGGAATCAACAAGCCCTGAAAGAAGGTTGCTAGATGAAACTAAGCACTTCATCATTGAGTTCGGAGATTAAGGTGTCTTGAGTTGTTTAAGCCTTTAAGGTACATATACAAGTGAGATAGACAAGAAATCCATAAACCATTCAGTGAGCAGAAACTAAGAAATACCTAGCCTTCTAATTAAATTCCTGAGAATTATCATCCAAAAAGTAAGGAAGTAAAGAATTGCTGGTATTACTAGATTAGTGTTATCTGTCAAATTTGATGTGTTCGGTTCAGCATTATTTTATTAGGGATGCAATAGTTATTTATTGTGTAACTATTAGAATACTTCCAACTGGAGTCGACCTGTAGTAAACTTATCATTTTTTGTTCTAATCTAGAATATTAAAGAGTTGATAGAAATATATTGAAGAATCGATAACCCTATCAAAGAATGAAAAAATAATGACAATGTAGAAACCGAATTGTCGATCTTCTCCAAGAGATTGACACTTCATCATGTTTGGATCCAAAAAGAGACCTACCTGTTGGAAGAATGACAATAGAGGAGGTTGCAGCAGGTCCATAGCTACTGGAGACCAATGGGCAAGAGCACAAGTTTCCTCGATCAAGAGAGCACAATTTTAGGTCAGAAAAAGTACGAGTCACCAAGAAAGTGAAAGCACTCCCTGCAAGAATCCATTGTCTAAGGTTCATCCACAAAGAAAGGACTTTGACCAGGAATCAAGGCTTTATAGAAAAGAAAAAAAATAGAAAGAAGTCTCTGTCAAGGAAGCACTGAAATGGGTACAGTTCGACAACAACAACAACACTCAGGCCTTTATCCCACTATAATCGCCATTTCAGTCTCTGTCGACAACAACACTCAAGTCTCTGTCAAGGAAGCACTGAAAGGCTATAGGGATCGTTTGTCGCCATTGTACCCTATCTTTAAGGTAGGGTTCGACAATATCACAAAAAAGGATATGGGTACATTAGTGCGATGTAATTAAAATATAATGTGTGTGAGCAAACAAACCATTTTTAAAAAAGAGAACGAACAAGTACAAGCACGAGCAAATTTAGAATATTTAGGCTCCAAAACGCTGGTCGAGGTCTGGATTTAACATCAGCCTAAAACAGCGGATCTCGCTATCCAATGTGCCCAGAAAGAAGCAGTTGGCATCGCCATGATGATGACCCGTGTTTCGCCTCATCTCCACAACATTCGGGCTTAGATCCTTTAATCACCCACCATTCCTTCTTTAACAAATGTGTGTTCGATGCTCTTAAAAGTCACCCTCCCCCCCCCCCCCCGATCCTCCCGGCACTCTGTCTCCGGCTCTCCTCCAGCAAGCTTCCCGCTCTCACCCTACTCCTTCACCAACTCATGGGGCTCGCACTGGGCCTCGTGGACGAGGTCGCACCGAAAAGCCTCATCCTCACAGTTCCCATTGTGGTTGAGTTGGCCATTTTGAGGCAACATGCTTTTGTAAGTATGGTATGCCCCCGCAACACCATGCCTTCATTGCGGTTGTCCCAACTTCCACCATAATACCGGCATTGATGATCTGCGCACACAGCTTCAACATCTTCATGGGGTTCTTAGTCGTATATCTGGTTTTATTGTGTCTATCTCCAATGAAGGTATCTTCTGTCTCTCCCATAGTTCCACTTGGATTGTGGACTCTGGTGCCACCTACCACATTACTCCCTAGAAACTACCGCAGTACTTGGACTCCGTACATCCCAAGTTCATCACAGTGTCCAATGGTGAAACCACCCCGATTTCTGGTTCCACTAATGTGCCCCTTCATCTATTTCCCTTCGCTCGATTCTTCACGTTCTGGGCTCTCCTTTAGATCTTCTTTTTGTTAGTCGTCCCACTCAAGACCTTGGTTGCACTATAACATTTTCTCCCTCTTCCTTTGTTGTGTCGGATCGACAAACATAGAATATCATTGGTGAAGGGAAATTGTCAAACGGGCTCTACATTCTGCATGTCTCACCCACAATCTCTCCTCCGTCACCTCGATAGATTGACATCGGGGTCTTGGGCATGGTCTTCCAAATTCTCAAAAAAGCTCTTCCGGATTTCTCCCTCACCGACTTTATTTGTGAATCTAGTATCTTTGACAAACAACATCACACTTCTTTTATTTCTCATTGTACTCAGGGCGATGCACCTTTTTCTTTAGTTCATTATGACATTTGAAGACCATAAAACTACTACTATTTTGGGTTACCGTTATTTTCTCACTTTTATTGTGATTACTCTCGCATGACGTGGTTGTATCTACTTCACGATTGTTCTGAACTCCCTCATGTGTTCCATGCGTTTCTTGCTGAAACTCGTACACAGTTTTCACTCCGCATTAAAATAATTTGCATTAACAATGTGCGTGAATACACGAGTCGTGAATTTAATAACCTATGTACTGAGTAGAGGATCATCCACAAACCTCACGTTCTTATACACTCAAACAGAATGGTGTTGCGGAGAGAAAAAATCGTCATTTTCTCAAAGTCGCTCGCTCACATATGTTTCAAATGCAAGTTCCCAAACTTTATTGGCATTTTGTGGTTTCTACAACTTGCTATCTCATCAATCACATGCCCCCTCTATTCTCAACTATGCGACTCCCTTCAGCCTTCTATTTCCCTTCACATCCCCTTTTCAGTCACTCCTTGCATCTTTGGATGTATCTGTTATATCCACAACCTTGGCCCCTCCACCGACAAGCTTGCTCCCCGTGCAACCAAATATATGTTTGTTGGTTATTCTTGCAACATCTCGAGGGCAATGTGTGCGCATTGCTAGCTCCTCGCATGGAGATCACTGTGACCTCGCCTCGTCGCAAGACTCCGTCAGAGGACGTCACACCGTCCAGGCGAGCAGGAAAGGAGCCGATGGTGGAGGAGCTGGAGCGACCTGTGCATTCGATGTACTACCCGACGAGTACTCAGGGAGTCCAGATCCGAAAAGAGGAGTACCGGGTGAGGTTTCAGGATACTTGCGCAGGCGATCTTGGCATTTCTCCCCAACTCGCCAGTCATCGCCAATGCGGGGGGGGGGGGGGGGGGGGGGGGGGGGGGGGGGGGGGGGGCTCGTTCAGTGAGGAGGTGTTGTCGACGCCAGTCCTAGAAGGTTTCAGGGAGCTCGTACTGAGCTGCTACTCGGGAAGAGATGACCCGGTCCGACATCTTCAGTGGTTTGAGGACGTGGTGTCAATATGTAATATGACGGATGCTTTCAAGTGTCAGTTCTTCACCATCACTTTTGAGGGAAAGGTCAAAGACTGGCTCCACCAGCTCCCGGGGTGTTCGATCTACTGCATCAAGCACCTGCATCGATGGCTGATGACGTGATTCGCTACGTTAAAGAAGAAGAAGAAAGATGTAATTGCTCTCTTCCATCTGAAGCAAGGGGAGCATGAGACTCTTGGTCATTACATTGACCACTTCTAGGAGGAGGTCCTCAACATTTAGGAGGTGGATGACTATACCTTGCAGTTGGCCATGACGTTCGGTATGAAACAGGGTCTATTCAAAATGGAAATCAACACGGATCCCTCGATGTCCTACAAAGACCTGATCGAGGTGGAAAACAAGTTTGTGCAGCGAGAGTCGGCCAACCCTAGCTTCTTGGCCAAGCTGGCAAGGGTAACCAAAGAAGAAGATGATGAAGAGGAAGAGGCACCCGAGCAAAGGCCCAATGGGGAGCAGAGGAAGAGAAAAGGGAAGAAGCAGGAGGAAAGGAAAAAGGAAGAACCGAGGAGTAAGGAAGAGTTGAGGAGGAAAGAAGAGCCAATAAGGAGGGAGGAGCCTTGAAGACAGGAGGAGAGGAATCCCTTCGTGGCTCTGAAGAATCGGGAAGAGGGATAGGGGTTCCAGTTCCCAGTGAACCGATCCTGGTGGAGGCCAACAGAAAGACCCCAACAAGCGGGTCCCAGGAGGAGGTACTCCCCGGAGAGGAGGAAAAATAATTACTGGTCAGGAGGGCATCGAGGAGGAAGAGACCGGAGAGAGTCGATGACGGTTGCCAGGCAGGGCAATCAGAACCAGAGGATGAGGAACAGGCCAGTGGAGGTTCCCCTTTATTGTAAGGGGCACCAAGTCGAGGGACACAACACCATGACATGTCCAAACTTCCTGGAAGCGAGGCGGAGGGCGGGAGAAGGAGTCGGAAGAGGAGAAGGATTCGGAAGAGGAGAAGTTCAAAGGCAGAAGGATCCGGAGGACCCGGAGAGGCAGCAAGCTCCCGTTTAGAGGAGGAACGAGGACAGAGTCAACCAAGGAACACGTTGAGGAGTTGGACAAGGAGGAGGCAGAGAAGTCGGAGTGATCCAAGAGGGAGCAGGGGTGGGAGCCTCTCACAAGGGAACTCTCCATACCATAAACCACAGGAGTAACACTTCGACCTCTCAGGCTCCTCAGTCGCTGGAGGAGATCACCTTCTCCTCAGAAGACATGCTAGGGAATGAGAACCCCTTTCATGATGTTCTTGTCATCCAGGTAGCCATAGAGGACTTCACTGTCAATCGGATCCTCATGGACAACGGGAGCTTCGTGAATGTTATCTTCAAGAAGACGTTCGACGGATTGGAAATGGATGTTGGAAGGGTAATTGCCTCAGATGGTCCTCTCTTTGGCTTCTCGGGAAAGAGGGAGGAGGTGAAAAGAGGAGTGGAGCTGCAGGTGACCGTTGGCGGAACAACGAGCAAGTGTAGGTTCATCATCATGGACGCGTCGAGTTGTTACAGTGCCATCTTCGGAAGGCCTCTAATCAACTCTTTCAAGGTGGTCCTGTCCTCCTACCATCGATGCCTAATGTGCTGACAAGGGGACGTTCAGGTGAGGATCAGGAGCGATCCAAGAGCCGCTTAGGAAGTGTTATTTGAATGCAGTGAGCACCATCAGCTGGATGGAGGAAGCAGAGAAGTTGGATCGGGTCTTGGAAGGAAGGGCCAAGCTGGAGGTTGCGGAGGAGGTAGAAGAGGTGGAAGTGATAACTGAGGGCGGGATGCCCGGGATGCTGGAGATAGGAGGGTACAGAGCCTGGTGTTGATCTCTTAGTGGCTATATTACCCATTCGCGGAGACACTACTCCTCACGATGGTACTCATCTAGAGGATCATGACCCTGGTGACGAGTACTATGACGACCCCCATGTTGAGCCTCCTGATGAGCCACCACATCCTGGTAAGGATGCGATTCAGGTGAGCCGCTTGTTTACGAGTTTCGGGTTAGTGGCGTTTCTTCCATTATCGTCTCTGGTCTTGCCCCCGAGGATGGATATTGTGTGGAGCATCAATTATTTAGGGCACCACCTGCTGATACATCACACCCTCGATGAGTTTTGGGGCGCACCACCTGCTGACCCACCAGACGAGCTCTTTCTTTTCGTGGACACGCATCACACTCGAGAGTCACGTCTTTTAGTCGGTATGCACAATTTTCATTCAGGTGGTCGTCGCAGTCGTGATGAATTTTCTTACACAACTCCTGGTGAGCCCCCTGATGTGTTACACTCTCTGAGAGACATTTTGCTCTTCATGAGCTCGCCCTTGAGTGTAGATGCTCCGCGCGGTCACTTAAGCACTCGGCACACACGGGATGAGTTTTTCTACACTCCCCGGAGAGAGCCTCCTGATAGGCCACCTCCCTTGCTAGATTTTCAGGTCATTATTAGGTTTTCCCAAAGAGAGCATGTTGTGTCGGTCATGTGTCCTTGTCATCATTTGCATGAGTCTATTGAGTCATTTCGTCATCATTTGCATGAGTCTATTGTGTTGTTTGTTCATCATTTGCATGTGTGTCATGAGTCGGTCCGACGAATAATCCATATTGGTAATAAAACTTGTAAATCACATGTGGAGGTTCATTGGCAAGTGCAGGTACTTCATGAAGACGAGCAGGTAATGGTGAGAATCTGCGTTGTGAGGCTCTGTGCGAGGCTTGTTAAAAGCTTGAGCGTTAGGCGAATGGATCCTTATATAATCATGAGATGGATCGAATCAAACACCTATGATCCTGATATCCCTGCAAGTATAGGCATCCATCTGATATAGTGTTGAAGATATGACGTCGTACTTCGAGCCTCATGAGTATGTGGACCCAAGCAGTGGGGATTTCCAGCCGCCCACACCTCCACTCCCGTTGCTTTGCCACCCCCATAGCCCACCTATGTCTGATGGCCACCACTACTCAGCGAATCGATTTGATATATTATTTCACTATTTTGCATTTTATTTTGATGTATTTAGGTGGCCACACCTTCGACCAATCATAGTAGTTGATGGGGGATGTCCTAATCTTCTCTTTATTATAAATAGATCTCTTAGGGGCTGATCTAAGGCATTGCAGATTTTAGAGAAGAGAAATCCCGAAACCCGACGATCCCTCCATGGTGCCGACTCCGTGGAACCCTAGATGACGACTCCAACGCGCTCAAACTCCTCCCCAAGGTATTGCCCATCCATAGCCCTCTTCCCCCCCCCCTCCAAACCCTCCCTTTCAACCGTCCAATCAGCCACTGTGTAATTCCTATTCTTTTCTTCATTGCACTATTCACAAATGAAATTTACTATTCCTTGTTATAGTTTTCAACAGTGATTTCCTGCCTCCCTGCCTGACTGCCGCCTCCAAATCCCCCTCTGCAGTCCGCCGACCCCCTGTTTCCCACTCCCTCCACCCGATCTCCCTCCTATCGGCCTGCACCCTTCCAGCCGCCACTTCCATAGCCTCCACCCTCCTCCCCGCCCCTCTCCACCGCCGGCAACAGCCACCCCAACCCCTGATCAAGTCCCTTCCCCATTCCTTTTCGTGGATCCACTTCTCCCGCCACTGTTTCCTTCCCAAAAAGCCCTAGTCTCCGGATCAGTCCAGATCTGGAAATTTTACCCCCGATCCGTTATTTCCACCACTCATATTTCCCTTTTAGCCCGGATCCGCTCCCAAACATCGGATCCACCCTTCCCTTGCCCGGATCTACCCCCTCGTGCCCAGATCTATTTATTTTCGGCCCGATCTCGCCATCCACCGCCGAGGACAACCACTGTCATCATTTACACGCCTCCGGTTCCACCTTCGATCGCCGATCTATGCATCCGGATCCAAAATCTCCAGTGTCTCGGTCAGCCCACTAATTGGTGAGATTTCGTTGTACTGGATTATTATTTTCAGCATATTTATAGTGGATTGGATCTTGTACTTGTTTTGAATATCTCGTATGGTAGTAGTTTGTTAGATAAATATTGTCATTTGCAGGGTTCATTCATCGCACGCTCTCGCTTTCGTCCTCTACGCGGAGGAAAGCCTAAGCTTGTTTTTGCCCGAATAAAATATTTTGCCTTGTCGTGAAATTATCTGCGTGAGATGATATTGTTTATTATTTAATTGTGATTTAACCGTCGGACTTTGCATAACATGTAGGGTTAGGTCGCCGCATTTCTCGCTGCCTATAGATTCGCCTTACGTCAGAATGACATGGTTCGCCAACTCAAAATATTATGATTGTGTAATTGTAATGTGATTTACATATGACAGTGTGAGAGAGCTTACATGTTTTTCAATAAAAAACTGAAGTCAAAGAGGATGACAGATCAATAGAGAGAAAGTATCTTGCTACCTTTGTATAAGAACAAAGAAGATATACAAAATTGTGTTAATTACAGAGAATTAAATTGATGAGTCATACCATGAAACTATGAGAACGAGTAATTCAAATAAGAGTAAGACTTGAGACTAACATCTCGGAGAATTAATTTAGATTCATACCAGGGCGGTCGACCATGGAAGCTATACATCTCTTGAGGAGACTCGTTGACAACTACCGAGAAAGAAAACAGGATTTGCATATGTTGTTTATCGATCTTGAGAAGGCTTATGATAGAGTTCCAAAAGAGATCTTATGGAAAGTTTTAGAAAAGAAATGTGTAAATGTATCATACATTGACATAATCAAAGATATGTATACAAATTATGTGACAAGGGTGAAGACATCCAAAGGATTAAAACAGGAATTCCCTATCATTGTTGGCTTATATCAAGGTTCACCTTTAAGCCCTTATCTTTTTGCCCTTATCTTTTTACCCTTATCTTAGATGAGCTCACCAGACAAATCCAATAAGTAATATCTTGGTGTTTATTGTTTGCGGATGATATTATTTTGGTCGATGAGACGAGCAAGGGTGTAAACGCAAAACTTGAATCTTGGTGAGACACTTTAGAAAATAAGGCTATTAGGTTGAGCAGGGAAAAGACGGAGTATATTGAGCTTAAATTTACCCGTGCAAGAAGGACGGATGACTTTGTTATTAAGTTGGGTGATCAAGATATTTCTCGTAGTGAGTGTTTTAAATATCTTGGATCAATAGTTCAAAGACAAGGGTATTGATAAAGATGTGACACAGAATCCAAGCAGGTTTGTTGAAATGGAGAGGCGCGTCAGGGATTTGATGTGATCGTAAAATACCATTAAAACTTAAGGGCAAGTTTTACTGTACTGCGATTAGAACAGCGATGCTCTATGGTTCTAAGTGTTGGGCAGTGACTTGTGTACATGAGCAAAAAATGGGAGTTGCAGAGATGAGAATGCTTAGGTGGATGTGTGGACACACGAGACTAGATAAAATTAGGAATTGTAAAGAGAGGCCTCAAACCTTGTATATACTTCTTGAATCAATAGTTGCAAGTATGAATACATTTATATAGGAAAAGAAGGAGAGAAATCTCAATCCAAGATGTGAGACTAATACAAAGAGAGAGAAAAGAGAGAAAAATGGGCCCCTAGATGGGCCCTTAATTAGGCTTTTCTAACACTCCCCCACAAGCTGGAGCGTACAAGTCGTAGGCACCAAGCTTGGATAAAAACTGGTAGTATAGCGGCCGGGAGAGAGCTTTAGTCAGGATGTCAGCAACTTGGTTTGTAGCAGAAACATGCTCTAAATCTATCTTCTTTGACTGTACCTTTTCCCGGATAAAGTGACAATCAACTTCAATATGCTTTGTGCGTTCGTGAAAGACCAGATTCTTGACAATATGTATTGCTGCTTGACTGTCACAAAATAGGGTCGCCGGTGATAAAAGACGAACACCCAAGTCTCCCAGAAGGCTCTCAAGCCAGGTTAACTCGGAAACAACAGCAGCCATAGACCGGTACTCGGCTTCAGCAGAAGAGCGAGCAACCACAGTCTGTTTCTTGCTACGCCAGGTTATGAGATGTCCACCGAAGTAGGTACAGAAACCAGTTATGGAACGTCTATCATCAATGGATCTTGCATAGTCAGCGTCAGAGTACGCGACGAGAGATAGAGATGTGGATGGCTTGTACACAAGCCCTTGTCCTGGAGCGATCTTGAGATATCGAAGAATGTTCTCGACAGCTTGAAGATGAGATGTCCGAGCAGCATGCATAAAACGACTCACGACTCCCACGACAAGAGAGATGTCTGGTCGAGTAACCGTAAGATAGATCAGCTTCCCAACCAAACGTCTATAGTATTCCGGAATTGTAAGAAGCTTGTTAGAGTCAGAGCTGTGGGCCGAGAGCTTGTGATTGGCGTCCATAGGAGTATCCGCAGGTTTGCATCCAGAATAGTCGGCATCATGAAGGAGGTCCATACAATACTTTCTCTGGGATAACACAAGACCATCAGGGCGTCGTGCAACCTTAAGCCCAAGAAAATACCGAAGGTTGCCAAGATCTTTGGTCTGAAAGACGGAGTTTAACTGTTGTTTGATATGTTGTATCCCTGTAGTATCGTCGCCAGTAATGAAGATATCGTCAACATAGACAAGTAGGATCACAGTTCCGGTTGACCGGTGTCGGGTGAAGAGAGAAAAGTCAGCCGAGCTCCGAATGAAGCCAATATCACAGACAACCTTGCTGAATTTTTCAAACCAAGCGCGCGAGAACTGTTTGAGACCATAAATAGATTTATGAAGATGACAGACCCGAGACTCCCCCGTGGTCTCAAACCCGGGAGGTTGGTGCATATAAACAGTCTCCTACAGATCGTCGTTGAGGAAGACGTTCTTAATATCCAACTGATAAAGAGGCCAATGACGATGAACAGCCAAGGAGAGAAGAACGCGGACCGTGTTCAATTTGGCCACCGGAGAGAAGGTTTCCTCATAATCAAGGTCATGTTGCTGCGTAAAACCCCGGGCCACGAGGCGAGCCTTTAGACGCTCAACAATGCCATCCGCCGCATGTTTAATAACAAAGACCAACTTGCAGCTAACACAGTGTTGGCATGCAGGAAGAGGAACCAGATCCCAAGTCCGGTTAGCCCAGAGAACCTGCATTTCATCGTCCATGGACGCCCGCCACCCCGGGTGTTGAAACGTCTCTTGCACAGTGTTAGGAATAGAAATAGAGGAAAGAGAGGTGGCAAAGGCGTAGAGAGGTGGAGTCAGCCGATGGAGAGAAACGTAGTTGGCCAAGGGAAGAGCTGTAGAGGCGGGAGCTGGATCTGCCATTGTCGGGGTGTCGCTGGGAGCAGGGAGCTGGTGCAAGGAACCATCCTTGGAGCGACGACGAGTGTAGACACGGAGAAGGGGTGGAGGACCCCAGGGGGGGCAGGGAGAGAGGAGGAAGATGGCAGAGAAGAGGGCGTGACAGGTACGGCAAGCCGGGGAAGAGGAGAGGAAGACGGGATGGGGGAAAGTAAGTGGAAGGGCTGGTCTTCGCAGAAGGTGACATCCGCCGAGACGACCAGTTTGTCATCAGAAGGAGAGTAGCAAACATACCCCTTTTGAGTATGGGAGTAGCCAACAAACATATATTTGGCCGCCCGAGGAGCTAGTTCGTCGGAAGGGGGGCCAAGAAGATGAACATAACAAACACACCCGAAGACCCGCAGGGTGAGAGAGGTGGGGTTGGTGGAAGGATAAAGGAGTTGGATAGGTGAGGCAAAGTCAAGAACAGACGAGGGTAGGCGGTTGATGAGATGACAGGCTGTGGAGACGGCAAAATTCCAATATTCGATCGGAACCTGCATTTGAAACATGAGGGACCGAGCAACATCGAGAAGATGACGATTCTTCCGTTCGGCCACCCCGTTTTGCTGAGGGGTATACGCACACAAAGTTTGATGGATGACGCCAAATTTGGTGCAGAGATTGGAGAAGGTGCGACCAGTATACTCGCGAGCATTATCAGTGCGGATGACTTTGAGGGGGTGGCGAACTGCGTACGCATCTCAGTTAAAAAAACACGAAACACAGAGGTAAGTTCAGTACAATCATGCAGTAAATATAGCCACGTAATACGCGAGTAATCATCAATAAATGTAACAAAATAGCGAAATTCAAAGATACTAGGGACTTTATAAGGACCCCATACATCATAATGAACTAAAGATAAAAGAGTACTACTCCTGGTACAGGCAAAGGGGAAGGAAGAACGATGCTGTTTGTCGTAGATACAAGATTCACAAGAGAACTCCCGTAAAGGAACATCAGGAAGAGCCCGCTTGAGAATCGGAAGGGGAGAATGCCCAAGGAGGCGATGTCAATCGACAGTGGAGACGGCGGAGAGAAGAGTGAGTGGGATATCCAAGATGTACAGCCTATTCAACAGCTGCCCCTTACCAATGATACTCTGGGTGTGACGATCCTGCATAAGAAAAGAAGAAGGAGAAAAGGTTATGCAACAATCAAGGTCGTGCGTCAGGCGACTAACAGAAAGTAAATTGAAAGGAGACCCCGAAACGTGAAGAACCGAGGAAAGAGAAAGGGCTGGGGTAAGCTGGAGAGCAGCGACGCCAGAGACCGGTAGGGTGTCACCATTAGCCACAGTGATACACGGAGGATGAGCTATTTGGAGATACTAGGGGGGCTTCTGGGAGGTAATATGGTGAGCAGCGTCGGAATCGACGATCCAGCGGGGGCTATGAGAGAGACAGGTTATACCTTCCGCAGAAAAAGACGCAACCGAGCCAGAGGAGCGGCCGAGGGCACCCTGTAGCTGGTGGAGTTGGGTGCGGAGCTCGTCTATATTTGGGAGGGTAGTGGACGCCAGATCCTAGGCAGAAGCCCCAGTGGGAGCAGGAGCAACAGAGGAAGTAGCAGCAAGGTGGGGAGGTAAACCATGCTTGCGATAACAGGTAGCCTCAAGATGACCATCCCAGCCACAATATGTGCATTTCAAAGAAGAACGACCACCACGTCCTCGTCCCCGAGACGGAGGTCGGCCCCCTCAGGTTGAAGATCCACGAGCAGGAGGAGGGGTCGGATGGAGAGGCTGTTGAAGAAAAGCCGGTGCAAATCCGGGAGGAGCCTCAGTAGGAGGCGTAACTTTAAGCAGCATTGAGCAGACATCAGACAACGACGGAGTCGTCGTGGAAGAGAGGATCTGGGCCCGAACACTATGCAGGTGGGGAGGAACACGAGACATCATCATCGCGATGGTGAAAGCCTTTTTCTGGGCCCGTTGAGTAGCTAGATCAGTAGTTGGAGGCTGATGTTGAATCCAAACCTCGGCCAGGGTCTTGGCCTGGGCAACAAAAGAGATCATATTGCCGAGAGCACCAGGAGCAAGGTTCTGAAGGTCGGAGAGAATATCATTTAAGTGTTGAAGATTGTTGTGCCCAGAGTAAAAGGAGTGGAGCTCCTCCCACATGGCCTTGGCCGTGTCATGATACATGGCCATCCTGTAGGGCTCGGTGTCCATAGAGTTGAGGAGACAGGACTGGACCCGACCATCATCGCGAAGCCAGTCATCGGAGGGAGCATCGGGGGTAGCTCGGGTCAAGTGGTGAAGAAGACCCTTTGTCTGCAGAACACGACGAACAGAGTGAACCCATTCGACGAAATTCCGTTTCCCGGTAAGAGAAATGGTAGTAATCCGTAGCTCATCACGAAGTTCGGGAGCCACAGCAGGCGTGCGAGCAGGAGGAGGAGAGGTAGAAGCGGAATGTTCGGAAGCCATGCGGCTAGCAAAAGAGGTCGGGCGGCTAGCAAAGGAAGTCGGGCGGTTAAGCAGAGAGAGAGGCCGAGCGGCTAAGCAGAGGAGGCCGGGCGGCTAGAGAAGGAGGCCGGGAGGCTAGAGAGGAAGACTGGGCGGCTAGGCAGAGAGACCGGGCGGCGAGACATAAAGAGGCCGAAGAGAGAGAGGCCGGTCGGGAGGCTAGCAAAAGAAGCACGGGCGGCTAAGCAGAGAAAGTAGGCGCACGGTCTCGGCGGACACACCAGCGACCAAGAAATGTCGCGACCAGGATGCGGCTAAGAAAGGGGGAAGCAACACGGATAGATAGAAGGCGAAGCCGGCAGCGGAGAGAAGAAGGAAACCGCACGGTCACGGTGGGGCACACCAGCGACAAGAGAGGTCGCGACCAAAGATGCGGAGCCCGAAGAGAGGAAAGAGCCCGCGACGATCACAAAGGCAGACCGCGTGACTAGCAAGCCGCGGTTAAGGAAACAAACCGGGCGGGAAAGGACAAACCACGACAAGTAAGGCCGCGGTTTAGGAGAGCAGACCGCACAAACCGCAACGAGCAGAACCAAACCAAGGCCCACGGTGGCGAGAGGGGAAGGCTATAAAAGGAGAGGAGAAGGAGGGTGGAGCCACGTAGCGAGATGCTGGTAAGGAGAGAGAGACCGCGGAAAGGCCGCGAGTAGGACGGGAGACCTCTAGAGGTGAGCTCGGGGCGATTAGAAAACAGAGACCGCGGAGAGGCCGCGAACAGACACTGGGTATACCCAAGGAGAAGACTGGTGCCTCTGATACAATGTAAAGAGAGGCCTTAAACCTTCTATATAATTTTTGAATCAATAGTTACAAGTATGAATACATTTATATAGAAAAAGAGGAAGGAGAGAAATCTCAATCCAAGATGTGAGACTAATACAAAGAGAGAGAAAAATGGGTCCCTAGATAGGCCCTTAATTAGGCTTTTCTAACAGGAATGAATGTATCAGGGATAAGACAGGAGTAGCACCAATTGCAGAGAAGATGCAAGAAGCTCGACTAAGATAGTTTAGAGACATCTGTTAGGCATTGTGAGAGTCTAGTCACTAGACATGTTAAACGAGGGAGGGGTAGACCAATAAAGACTTGGAATGAAACTATAAAGAAAGACATGATGTACTTAAGCATTAGTGAGATTATGACAAAAGATTGGGCACAATGGCGATAAAGGATCCATGAAGCCGACCCCACTGGTGGGATAAAGGCTTGAGCGTTGTTGTAGTTGTTAGTGTGACAGGGCTTGGGCATGATAGTCGTACTTTTTCATTGCACAATTATGAACAAAAGTTTAAATTTTGTGTATCCCCCTCAAGGTAATTAGTTAATATTTTTGAATGCATTTATTGTTATTTTTTATCTAATATAGATTTTGCAGGCCAAAACTATATTTAGAATCTTAGATACAAGATATCATTTGTCAGATTTTGCATGTAAAAATCATCCAATTGCACCACCACGAGATATATTCAATCAGGCGCATTCCTTACTACGTAGTCAGATATAACAAACATTTGGAGTCTGGAAGGAGTGGTCATACTTTGAGACATGCCACAATATAGTTTTTCAAAGCAATGGCAGATTGTGGAAGATATAATGACATTTCATAGTTAAATCCATAGACATTCTCCCTTGTGGATCCTATTTCCAAAGTGTGTGATGATTATGAGAATATGATTTAACCAAAGGCTCATAACATCAGAGCAGGAAAACTCAAAACAATGATGATATGACTTCAAACATAGATTCAATTAAATGGTCCGGAAAAGGTGTGGAAGAAATGATTGCACTATGCACTATTGCTCAAAAATTACTTGAAACTAATATGTAGCATACATATTTAAAATATGTTAAACTATTTGTCGTATTTATTTTATTTAAATATCAGACCATATGAGAGCTCCTAAAAATGCCATTATATGTAAATTATATTTCTTGGAAACATTACTTTAGAACATTTTTAAAATGGTTAAATGCAACACACTATATGAGGCCATTCAAATAATTTAGATTTAAACACCAACTGCATTGTTGTTTTTTCGAATAGTTTAACTAGTTCGTTATTTCAAACAACCATGTAAACAGAAATCATCCATACAATTTTTTCCATTTCATACCAACAATTTCACACCGCTCCATTTATCACCGCCATTTATCACCTCCGTTTATCACCTCCTTTTATCACCTCCGTTTATCACCTCCTTTTATCACTGACACCGCTCTCCCAAAAATGGCTAAGATAATAGACACCATCAAAAGGATTTTGATGTAAGCTAAATCTAGGGTTTTGAAAATATGATATTTTTATCTGATTTTACTTTTGAGAAAATGGGTTGAGCGGGCCAAGTCGAGTTTTGTGCGCAAAAATCAAACTCGTCGCTAAGAACTCTAAGAAATTCGTTAATTTTTATTCGGGTAGAGCTCTTATGTATTTTGCGACTAGAATCTTTCGCGAGACCAATACCTCCACAAGCACAAATCACAGACAATAACTTAGGAATAACGATAATAACAACAATTTGAACGTAATGGAAAGCTTATAGTTATTTAATGGAGAGCATAAGCCTACTAATAATTTCAAGCAAGGATACCTCACGAACACCGCAGGGGTAGCAGTCCTTCCCAAATCCCTAGCACGGGAGGAGAGCAGTGTTGTAGACGGGAAACAAAAGTGAGCGTTGTTGTCGATGCTATCCGCTAGCATGGGCAACACGTTTGATCGCCGGAAGAGAGGCAGCGGATCTTCGAAGAGGCGGCAGCAACGGAACTTCTGTTCGGCTGAGAAGGACCACGCGACAGGGACGACGCGAGCAGATAGGCAATGTTGGCATGTCGTCAGAAATTGATGGCGTTACTGGAGCGATGTGGCGTCTGGACGGAGGCGCGTTACTGATGTCGGCAACTGGCAAGCAACTGACAAAGGGCGGGAGACCAGCACAGGCAGAGAAACTGGATTTGTTTCTCTGCTTGTCTGGTTACTATTCATTTCTTCATGGGGGGGGGGGGGGTGTTAATAGGCGGTTTGTTTCCCTGCCTTCCTAATATTTATTTCCAAATATTTTTTTGTTTCCAAAAAATGTTGATTGCAAGAATAAGCTGCAGATTTAATTCTTCTTTATCACCGAGCCATATTATTGTCCTTCCTTATAATGCTATTTTAATGTCATGCCCTCCTAAATGTTAATTAAGCTTTATGGGTTCCTTAAATATTTATAAGCTTGCCTTTAGCATCCTAACTACTAACATTACCAAACCATTTTATTCAGGGTCTCATCGAGTGGTCAAACCGATGAGCCGGAACTCAAAATAACATCAGTGCATAAAAATTTATAGAAAATAAAATAACAACAACTATCAAGCCTTTATCCCACTATAGTGGGGTCGGCTATATGGATCCTTTGTCGCCATTGTGCCCTATCTTTTGTCATAATCTCACTAATGCCTAAGTACATCATATCTTTCTGTATAGTTTCATTCCAAGTCTTTATTGGTCTACCCCTCCCTCGTTTAACATGCCTAGTGACTAGACTCTCACAATGCCTAACAGGTGCCACTAATGGTCTTTATTACACTACCATTTTAGTCGAGCTTCTCTCATCTTCTCTGCAATTGGTGCTACTCCTGTCTTAAACCTGATACATTCATTCCTAATTTTATCCAGTCTTGTGTGTCCACACATCCACCTAAGCATTCTCATCTCTGCACCTCCCATTTTTTGCACATGTACACAATTTACTGCCCAACACTCAGAACCATAGAACATTGTTGGTCTAATTGCAATACGGTAAAACTTTCCCTTGAGTTTTAATGGTACTTTACTATCACATAAGATCCCTGACGCGCCTCTCCACTTCAACCAACCCGTTTGGATTCTCTATGTCACATCTTTATCAATACCTCTGTATTTTGAATTATCGATCCAAGATACTTAAAACATTCCAAGATACTTAAACCATTAAATACGGGAAATATCTTGATCACCCAACTTAATAAAGACGCCATCCGTCCTTTTTGTACTGCTAAATTTAAGCTCCATATATTCTGTCTTTGCCCTGTTCAACCTAAAACCCTTCTTTTCTAAAGTGTCTCACCAAAATTCAATTTTTGCGTTTACACCCTTACGCGTCTCATCAACCAAAATGATATCATCTGCAAACAATAAACACCAAGGTATTGCTTGTTGGATATGTCTGGTAAGCTCATCTAAGATAAGGGTAAAGAGATAAGGGCTTAAAGCTGAACCTTGATGTAAGCCAACAATGATAGGAAATTCCCGTGTTAATCCTCCAGATGTCCTCACCTTTGTCACTGAATTTGTATACATATCTTTGATTATATCAATATATGATACATTTACACCTTTCTTTTCCCAGACTCTCCATAAGATCTCTCTTGGAACTCTATCATAAGCTTTCTCAAAATCAATAAACAGCATATGCAAATCTTGTTTTCATTCTTGGTAGTTGTCAATGAGTCTCCTCAAGAGATGTATAGCTTCCTTGGTCGACCGCCCTGATATGAATCCAAATTGATTCTCCGAGATGTTAGTCTTTCGTCTTACTCTTATTTCTATTACTCGTTCCCATAATTTCATGGTATGACTCATCAATTTAATTCTTTTGTAATTAACACAGTTTTGTATATCTCCTATATTTTTATACAAAGGTACCAAGATAATTTCTCTCCATTGGTCTGACATTTGCTTTGACTTCAGTATCTTATTGAAAAAACATGTAAGTCATAAAATTTCTTCATTCCCTAGACATTTCCATACTTCGATGAGTATATCGTCTGACTTAACCGCCTTTCCATTTTTCATCTTTTTTAGAGCATCATTTACCTTTGATACTTAAATTTTACGATAAACGTTCTAATCTTATACTCCTCCGATTTACTTAACTTTTTCAAGTTCAATTCATTGTCTTTTGTTTCATTATAGAGTTGATAAAAGTATTTTTTTTCCATCGCTCTTTAATATCGACATCATCCGTCAAAACTGTATTTGTCTCATCTTTTATGCATTTTACTTGACTTAAATCTTTTGTCTTCATTTCTCTAGCTCGAGAAATTTTATATATGTCACTCTCTTCATCTTTGGTATATAGTCGCTTATAAAATTCTTCATAAGCTTGACTTCTTGCTTTATTTACCGCATGTTTAACTTCATTTTTGGCGACTTTATACCTAACTAAGTTTTTGTCATTCCTACAAGCGTAGAGTAATTTATAGCTGACCCTCTTTGCCCTCACATGTGTGATGATATCACGTGTTCTCGAATGCGGCAATGGATATCACGTGTTCTCGAATGCGGCAATGGATATCACGTGTTCTCGAATGCGGCAATGGATATCACGTGTTCTCGAATGCGATAGAAAATAAAATCGGTGTGTGATGATATCACGTGTTCTCGAATGCGGCAATGGATGCTTTAGATTTGGTGATGTGTTGCCTTCAATATCTCACAATCTACTTCTTCCTGCATGTATACATCATTCCTCCACAAAAATGCGAGGGAAGATGCATGAAGAAATCCCTGCAAAAGGTAAAGTTATGTTTTTTTGAGAAATTTAAAAACTTCATTTTGATGGCTAATGGGAATATTATGTGGAAGCCCTTTCCTTAATCTCCCTTAAAAAATCCCTCATTTGTCGCCCCTCTCATGATCCCTAAAGTTGGATGTGGTCCTTTCTCACTCCTCCCAAGATGAGTATTTTGATGTGGCTAGCAACAAGAAAGAGATTGGCATGTGACTTCAATTTTTGATGGATTGGAAGTTAATTGGTTTCTTAATGTGTATGATGTACATCCCCAATGCTGTAATCATGTGATCATCTTTTCTGCTCTGGCGACCTTGTGGTGTGGGGTGGGGTGGGGTGGGGTGGGGTGGGGAGGGTGGAACCACTTTAACACACTTCTAGTTCCCACTCAATCTACCTTTATCTCTATACCTATTCAACACAAAATTCAAATTTAGTTAACTCATGCTAAAACTCTCAGCAAACATGTTAAAAAAGGTTTTCAACTCCGTGCTTATTTTCTGCTTCTGAGGAATCTGGAGGGAAAGGTGTTCTAGAATCTATTCAGAAGCCTCATTTCAAATATCATCGCTGAAATTAACATGTATGAACAAAAAAATCAATATTTGGCTGTCACTCTAAAGTGGACTAGTCATGTATTCTTACACTCCGACAACGGTGATATGAATTTGTCCCCCGAATTCATACTATCCGCTGGATACTTAACGTTGGAGGTGTTCTATTTCTGCATTCTAATGCCTCTTCAAGTTTGGTTCCGCTTCTAGAGCATTTATTATAAAAAATTCTATAGCAATCTAGTTTATGCCTCTTCTTTCTCTCTTATTGCTAATTCCCTTTTACTTGCAGAGTTTCTTGCTCTATACAATGGGCGTCTGCTCTGTCGTGCCATGGGTTGGCTTGAAATAAATCTCATCTCCAACTCTCTCCTCCTTTACTCCACTATTGCATAGAAATCCTTCGCGTAGAGCACATTCTCTTGGGGAATCAAAATTTTAGAACTTCGCACTCTTTATAAGCACAAATTACATCACATTTTGTAACATCTGAAATTAATCACACGGCGTCTCTCGTGATTGCAGGGTCTAATCGCGAATGATTACGAACGACGACAACGGCAAATCGAGGTATTCCATTCCTTTACTGTTAATTTTGCACGTCAATCGATAACTTAAATAATGTCATTCAGTAAGAGTTTACTTTGACGCGATTATCTATGGTGCACAAGAGTGAAAACACTTAAATAGAAAGTGTGAGACTAAATGGCATTTTTGTAATTAAAAGAAACCCTCATTTAAATATGAACTTTCCCCACATTAATAAAATTAAGAACCACGATCCCCCCTACACGATTCATTTGGTAACCACGGTGCATAAACCCTTACGCCATCTAGAACGAGAGCGAAAAATAGGGATTTTGGCTTTGATCTAAGACGAGCGCCGATCTTTTCCTTCTCACGAGAAATCATCGTCGACCTTTTCCCCCTACAGATCGTGGGTTGTCGGCATCCTAGGTTGCAATTCTCGTCCAATCACAAAAAATGATTAGTCTTATCCTTCTTCCGTGTTGACAGGTATTTACTAGGTTGAATCATGCAGTTATTCTCTTCGTGGTTTTCATGTCTAATCCTTCTTCGAATTCATAAATCAAAGTTTTCTTTCCCTTTTATGACAACCTCTTGTGAGGTTGATTCCTCCAAACATGATAATTTTCTCCGACAATCCTATCCAGGTACTGCAGTTCCCCTCTTTCTTTCCAGTAATTGCCCTTATGTCGGCTTTGTTCCAAGTTTCCATTTAATTTGTATGATGTGTATGTAGTGGATCGTTTGTGACAATCAAGGTTGTGGGATCGACAACATCTAATTTAAGCGCTACCGTTTCTGTTTCAGGAATTGCAACCCTCCGCTGATACAGAAGCGATAAGTATTCACTTCCCCTTTCAACTCATTCCTTCATGTGAAGTTCAAGGAGTGTGAAGCATTTTTCGTATTTTGGTTTGGATGGATAAAGGGCTGACAACTCCTCCATCATCAGTAAACAACAATTGTCTCTTTCCTTGTGCTTAGGGCAAGGTGAGGTTCCTCCTCTATCCAAAGTTTTTACTGTTAATGATCATTCTCCTTCGTTGTGAATTAGTATTCCTGGAATTTTAGGATAAATAAATGTATGTTTGATTTGTCCCTTTTAGGGTTCCTGAGGAGATTTGGTAAAGTGAGCCATGTGGTTAAGCAAAGGAGAATACCACATGTTTCCAGAGTAATCTAGTCAGCTATACCGCCGCATCACGTTTATGAACGTCGTAACACTGATGTAAAAAATTTGATCCATTTTAGTCAGACATGTCATGTAGTTTCATAATGTCACGTGACTCTTTTATTCCTCTTAAAAGAGCGTAATTGCATTGAGGAATAAAAGTAAAAGGAATTTGTAGTTTAATCATTCATTTATAATGATATGGGTAATGTGAATTAAGACTCAAGAAACTTTGTATGAAATTTTGATACAATCACATGTAAAATATATGTATGTTACGAACACAAGAAATTTAAGATCACAGAATAGTTAATTCATAATGTTGATATCGTTAATGTTAAGACGGGTCATAAGACGAAAACATGATGAAATTCGTAGTTTAAGAAACATACATATACACATCAAATTTTCGTCTTATGAAACCCTAAGAAAAGATAATTTCACATCATCGTAGTTTAGGGATATCACGTCATCCCTAACATAAGGGTAAAGGATTAATGAAACCCTAATAAAAGATAATTAGGATGCATGATCAAAGTTTCCTCTCATGATAGATAGCACATTATCTTACTCATAGGCCTTGGCAGACCATATGAGCCATAAGTTGGGGAGTCATCACCTCATATAAAATATTAGTAGATACAAGTCCGTGTTCGTGACCGAGAGACACTAGAACACCTACACTCGTTAGTAGGAACTCAAATCGCTAGAACGTGCATAAGAATGTACTTAACTAAGAATGAGAAAAAAGTAATGTATAAGACATCTCAATTTCAAATGCAAGCCGAAATCTAAATTCCATATAGTTAATGATTTCAAAATTGAAAAGAAAACTCAGTTTAAGATCACGTAATAGAACAAACATTTATGTTCAAGCACTTTCACAGAAAAGCATGCATAAATTATAGTACATTTTTCCTTGTATAAAATATTGTTAAAAAGTAGACACGCATATTTTATTCAAGTTAGTGTTACTAGAAGGGATAGTTTTGCTTAGTCACCAAATGAGTTGACCCCGTCTTCGGACATTTCTTTTCAGGGGCCAGAGATGGGGAGACACGCCTACGATAAGTTCCCGAGGATGTGTACTTTAATTTTGTTTTTTCTTTAAGAAATATTGTATCATTTAATCATGAATTGAGATGAATCAGACTCTTTGCAATTTCAGTATATCAGACTATTTGCTCATTTCAATTATAGTTGATTCTGTGAATCAGATTTTAAGGTATTTCTTTAACTTTAACTCTAGTTTTAAAATATTTCATTGTGTGCTTTAGATATTTCCTATTGTGTGTTGATTTATATATTATTGTTAGTTTGCTTCATATCATAAGTGTCGGTCAGGCTTATGAATTGATGTTATACTAGGTAGGGGTGTTTCAATTGGTATTAGAGTTGGGTTAGGATCCATTGAACCCAATAAATTCACAGAGTCTTAGGATTTCATCTGAATCATTCTTTCGACGTTAGAGTCCCTAAGCTTTAATCTTGTCCTTAGATTTAACAAATGGACGTTGGATATTTTCATCAGCGAAGAAGCCAGATGTTTAATGGCTCATGAAGAAGAAGGAATCTCTAGCTCTCAAGAGGTATTAGATTTAGATTCTTTTGATTTTACCTCACCTAAATTTAGAAACATTCTTTGATTACCTATGCAATAATAATCTTGTGTCTGAAAGGAAACTCAGAGCTCTTCTTGCAGAGAGCAATGAAGTCACCTAGTGAAATGATGCATTGCATGAGAAGCTGTAATCACAAGTTTCAAGAAAGGTCATTGATTGTGACTCTTGGGCGGAAAAAAAGAAAGCTCTAGAAGAAGAGCTAAGAAAGTCTTTTGATGAAAACAAAAGAATGTTTGCTCAGTTAATCAAAGAAAGGCGTGTTGTTAGCCTAAACTGTAGAAGTAAGAAGATCCAAGACATCACTAAGAACCTTCAAGTGAGGTTCAGTAAGTACGGTGTTGAAGTTAATTCTTGTCGTCCTAACTGAACAAGTTTTTGCACCCACTATTAAGATTGTTGTGTCCTTTAGACATTACCTGTCATGTACTAATTTATATATTGTTAATTAGTTTGTTTCATATCGCAAGTGTCGGTCGGGCTTATGAATTGATGTTAAACTAGGTAAAGGTGTTTCAAATATTTTGTGAAGGCAACCTTGTCACAGAGAGTGTGGCTAACTCACATAAGATTTCGATGTTTTTTTTTCAGGTCTTTAAATTTTGTGAATTGCCCAACTCAGTCAAGGCACGTTTTCTATTGGATAGACAAGGCACACCATCCTTTTGGCGACATAAGAGTTAGTTTCTTAGACGGCCCTTTCTCTGGCACAGACACTCACAGCCATACTATTTTATACCCCATTAAATACATGGTTTTTATAATTAGCCCATCTATGCGCATTTTTTGAAATGGTTCTGTATACGTGCGACTGTTCATTATATATATGGCTGGATGGAATTGTGGATGCGGTAGCCTGGAAAGTAATGTTTTGGTTTTGTTTTACTACTGGCTTAACACGGGAGTTATCAGGTTTTATCATGTAGTTTGATTCTCCGTGAGTATTTATGTTGGTGCTTTTCCGGCTTGTTTTCTGATGTGCCACCCTTACTGTAATTTTGTTACCTTACCTGCCGGTTGTACAACCTTGTCAGTTATACTACTACCTTTATTGTAATATGGTAGTGCTTCAATTTCGAGCATTTGAAGGGTACGATCATTTGATTTTTGCTGGATTTATGTTGGAAATCTCTATGGTCGGGTTTGTTGCCTATGATGGGTACGGTCATTTGAACTTTGTTGCCGCTTCAGGCTTAACAGTTTTTATGTGGTTATTGAGATACTACACTTACTGAGACTTTCTTAACTTTACCCTCTTCTCTCTTTTATTTATTCTAATGACAACATTTTATCTCCCGATTTTTTAGCTACTCTGCTTTGTACGTTTTATTACTGGTTTAATTGGTTTTGAAAGCCCGATTTACAACTCTCAAGATTGGATTATGGATCAATCTTTGTTGTGGCCATGGTGCAAAGATTTTGGTGGCTCTATCCCCCAGAGCTTCATTATCACTTGGTATATTCGAGGTTTTATAGTTCCCCACAAATATGATAATATGTATTTTTTAATTTTTATGGGTTGGTCGCCTAATTTTGGGTTCCCCTTTTTTTCTTACCCATCTATTTATGTGGGATGGATAGGCTGAGTAGCTTAGTGAGGGTGGGAATTGTATTTGGGTTGGGTGGGCAACCAACCCTACTATACTATGTGTGTTGTAACCTCTTCTTCCATATTAATAAAATATGCCTTCTATTAACATTAAAAAAAGATGTGTGAAGAGGAAATACTATTCAAGAGACTGTTATGGGTCTCACGTCGTCAGTTATCTATTAGCGGTAATATTATGCATATTTTATCACAGTATTTATTAAGTTCGAGTTGTATGAGTTGAGTCGTAACAACTAACAAGTAGAGTTGAGTCGTAACAAATAGACTTGAGTCGTTTGAGTCTGAATATTTTTATCGTTGTGAGCATCCCTTTATATTGGGATTATTTACGCCCTGTTATCGTAGTTTATACCCCTTGGTACATATATGAGGGCATTAAGGAATTAAATCAAGTTTCTTTAACTCTGTCTAAGCGCTTCTCCTTCTCTCTCAAGTATTTTCCTCCTCTCTCCCTAGTTCCTCCCCCATCATTCCCCATTTTAGGGTTAAGGTTGAGCAAGCCCTCCCCACTATGTTCCTTTTTCAACAACTTCGCCTCCTTATGGTGAGCTTAGCTTCCTTGTATCTCCGCTTCCACCATCTTCTCCAACAAGATCCCAAAATAAGCCGATAACAACTTGGTATCAGAGCTAGCTTTTCTCCATTTCATGTGATAATACAACAAACAGCCCACTCCCTCGTCGTCTGCAACAAAAGCCGGTCACCTTTTCTCATCATCATGAAAGGCCTTCTTGCAGCGCCTCAACGGATCCTTTCTCGTTACGATCAAGGCACGGGCCAACTGCTCCTCTCTCTGCAACCAGCAGAGCCGCACACTATGCACGACTGTGATTGTGCTTGATTCCTCCTCCGTGTGCAAGCCCCAACGAATACGCACGAATCCTGCGCACTGGAGGCACGCCACTCGGTCGGCAGCAACTCCATCTCCCTCGGCAACAACGTGGATGGTCATCATCCTCAGGATCATCCGCGATGTCTTCCTCATCATAACCGCTTGCGATCTCCTAGCGTCGATTTTGTAGTATTGATCTCCTGCAATCTGACGCCCAGTAGCATAGCTCTGAACCAGAACGGGCATGCAAATAGTCAAATAAGAATCCAAGCAGCAATGACAAAAAGCTTTTTTTAACGTGGAAAATCCGAAAAGGGTAAAAACCACGTGGGCGGATCTGTGTTGGACTAAAATCTATTATTCTTTCTTTGTTTGCAAGTATTTCAGTTCCTCGGAGGGTGACAGGTCACCTCTTCGTGACAAGTTTTGAGTACAAAGTAAAGGGAAAAACGATAAGTCCACGGAGCATCCAAGAAGTGTCCGCAAGAGTGTTTGTCTCTGCCTTCTCCTGAGCTCACCGAAGAGTCCAAGTGAGCATTGGGTGTTGAGCGGACTAGAGAGAGCGGAACAAATCCCGAGAAAAAGAACGATCTAAGTCTCATGTTCTCGCCGAAAAACCTCAAAGCTCTCTCTAGTCTCTGGAGTTGTTGGTCTTCAAATGATGGTCTGGAGACCTTTTTATAGCTTTCTGAAGGGGCGCGTTAGAAATTGCGTGTGACTGAACCTTATGTTGTCAAATGAGGTTGCTCCGTTCCGATCACCTGGATTGCATATTTTCCCGAAATGAAGAACATGCCCCCGGGGAAGTTGGGGCGGCCCGGGTAGGTTGTCCGGCAGTGTCGGCGATCAGAGGCGGAGGAGGTGGCGGCAGCCGCTGGTGCACGCACGCACAATGGGTGCACGCTTGCGCGCCCGTGCGTCGTACATGCACACATACGCAACCCGCGCACGCGCATTGCGGGGCGCTTATATGCATGTGTGCCTACGCGCGCGCGGGTGCGCGCTTTTACGCGTTTGGGCATTTTTCTTGATCGTTTCTTCCGAGGAGATTTTGCGCCACTCAAGTTGGCATGGCTTGCCAAGTCAAGATGCGTTGCTAAAATGCTTTGGTCGAAGTTCTTCCAGTTTGACTCAGGAACCTTTAGGGGGAACCCCATCAATAACATTTAAATGACACTTAAACAAAGAACCTATAAACTAAGAAGATTTTATATTTTTCATGTTACTAGAAAATAAACCTCCAAAATGGAGAAAATTATTGAACTCAATGTTTCACTAGATTTCTCTTGTATGTCTAAGAATTAATTGACACTTTCCGAAGTAAATCAAAGATAATTGAAAAGAATGAATTGAAATACAAAAAATGCATCAAAAAATGCAATGAACACTACAAAAAATAAATAAATGGAAGATATGTAACAAGACCAAATGACAAAAAAATCAGTTTGAATCCAAAAGAAGAAGTTTTTAAAGCCTAAAAGAAGAACTATTCATAATAGGATACAAGTTATCACCGCGCAGAAACATTCTTAAAGACCAGAACAACAAAGACATTGCTGCAGTAACAAAATGAATGCATACAGATAACCCGGAGACCAAAAATAATTATAGTACTGATTGTGTCCATTTTAGAAGAAAACCAATTGCAGATCTCATGTATAATTTTAGCTTCAGAATACCACTTATAAAACATAGAATAACATGTTGCAACTTGCAAGATACAACAGAGTCGGAAAAAAAATGGATTACATTATGATTTTACCATTAAAGCGTTGAGGTCCTGGAAAGCATCCTGCAAGCTCTTATCCGTGCTCTCCCACATTTCCTGCTCCTTCCTCAGTATACCGGCAACACCAACCACCGCCACTCTCGCCCTGCCTGATGCTTCTCCGGCAACCGAAGCTCGCATGTCCCCGGCGTTTTCCTTCTCCTTCACCTCCTCAACCTCCCATGATTTGGACTTCAAGACCTCCCACAATTTCCCGTAAAACGATTCTGTATCGTTTTTACTCCCTCGCATCACGATAGTTATCACCAGAGATGTGGCGCCGCTACCTCCGACGACCTTTCCATCCACATTGGCGGAAACCTGGATCCGAACCCTAGGGCTAGCGAACATGTTTTTGATGGATTTTTTAGGGGGGAAGGTATGGATGATAGAACTGAGGGGAACGGAGCGGGCCAAACGGGCGGCGTCGTTAATCCATATAAGGCGGTGAGAGGTGAGAGCGAGGAGGCCGGAACGGAGGGGGGTAAGAGTAGTGTTTTCCTCGGCCTCGATGTCGACGGATGAGAGAAAGAGGCGCTCAACCTCGCCTGGGAGGAGAGCCGCCCGGCCGGAGGCGGTGAGTTCTACTGGCGGGAGCCACGCACCGACGGCCATGATGGAGAGGAGGACGTTAAAGTACTTTGCGGTGGCGCGATCTATACTAACATATAAACACAATTGGGCGGAGCGGCTAGGGGGGAGTCAAAAACAAACAGAACTAAAATCATGTGTATTGCGGTTCATGACAAAGACCGTTTTAGTTCTCGGAACAGTCGGTTACGCAAACAGTTACGGAAATAGATCACAAATAAGATAAGTCTTTTTACGTGAAAAATCCTCTGAACAGGGTGAAAAATCACGGTCGGGACTGTGCCGATAGGAACTTTAATAGATCGGTTGGAGTTACAATGCTTCTTTTGCAGAATCGATGGCGACAGGTCGCACCTCGTTACAACTTGAGGGGGATAGAAAGAGACGGTGTTTGGCGTGTGGGAGAGTGCTTGCGCGTTTCTGGACGATCGCAGGCTGACTGTAGAGCTGAAAATGCGGGTGCTCTGCTGGAGGCACACTCTGGATTCTGGTGGATGCAGACGGAGAACGAGCAATTTCCTACGAGCACTGATGTGTGCGGAGGAGGTTGCGAACGACCTTTGATTTGGAGGCGAGCGCGGGGGCAGCAGACCTTTGTCGTAGCGGCGAGCACGGTGACGGCAGACCTGCAACAAGAGAGAAAAAGATAGAGAGAAATTTATTCTGTAGAGATCCGTCCTTCCCAGTTGGAGAAATGAGAAGGTCCAGTGGTCTATTTATAGACTTGGAAAGGGGAGACCTGGAAATTTCCCTTAGTAACCACTGCACTGACCAATAGGAAGGCCCAAAAGGGATCACGCGGATTACCATTTTTAGGAAAATACTGAGCTCGACCCTGAGACCAAAATAGGCACACCCAAACTCGGGAACGGTCGAACGAGCAACGGGGGTAGTTACGCACGGTAACCACCCCCCAACTGTGCACTTTGTGGGCGGTTACGGGCGACGTCCGCCCCCTATGGGGGCGACCAAAGCCCCCGGCCGGCCAAAGGGGCGGCCGGCCCTAGGAGGTCGGGCGACCCCTCAGCCGCCCAAACGACGGGTGGCCATAGGGGGAGGCGGTCGGTCCCTTGGGGACTGGCGCCTCTCTGGTCTACCTTGTCGTAGGCGACCGGGGAAAAAGGGACGGCCAGCCCCTTGGGGCCTGGTGCCTCCCCGGCCGGCCTCACCGTAGGCGACCGAGGAGAAAAGGGGCGGCTGATCCCCCGAGGGTTAGCGCCTCCCCGGTCGGCCTTGTCGTAGGCGACCAGGGAGAAATAGGGGTGGTCGGCCCCTCGGGGGACGGTGCCTCCCCAGCTAGCTTTGTCGTAGGCGACCGGGGAGAAGAGGGGAGTCCAGCCCCTCGGGGAACGGCGCCTCCCCGACCGGCCTTGTCGTAGGCAACCGGTGAGAAGAGGGGGAGCCGGCCCCTCGGGGGTCTGCGCCTCCCCGACCGGCCTTGTCGTAGACGACTGGGGAGAGCAGGGGCGGTCGGCCCCCCGGGGGCCGGCGCTTCACCGGTCGGCCTTACCGTAGGCGGACAGGGAGAGCAGGGATGGTCGGCCCCTCGGGGGCCGGCGCCTCCCCGACGGGCCTTACAGTAGGCGGCCAGGGAGAAAAGGGGCGGTCGGCCCCGTGGGAGCCGGCGCCTCCCCGGCCGGCCTTGTCATAGGTGGCCAGGGAGATCAGGCGCGGTCGGCCCCTCGGGGGCTGGCGCCTCCCTATCCAGCCTTACCGAAGGAGTCGTGGAGAAAAGGGGCGGCCAACACTAAGGCTGCAAGGAGGCCGGTGCGCGGGATCCCAAGCATTGGTTTGCGATCCCGCATGCGGGAGTTAGGATCCCTCATGCGGGAGTTAGCTTCGTTTGAATGGTGGTCATAGTGTGGATCAGACGTGGTGATCGCGCGCGAAGTGGTGTGAACCGTAACTCCCCCCCCCCCCCTCACTTTGTTAGTGGGGGGAGTGGTTGTTTTGGCTATGTGCAACCTGATTTGCTTATAAATTGGGTACAACCCCATCAAATGCCCCCAAAGCCTGCGGAGTCCGAGTTTTAGGAGAGGAGTGCGAGGCTTTTCTTCATTGTGCAGATCTTCAACATCGATGGCGGAGAAGACCAACAAAGCGTGAGAGGTTGCAGTCGAGTCTAGAAATGTGTGTCAATGAGCGAGCGAAGGAGAGGGAGAGAAGGGGTGCATGCATACGCGGGCGCCCGGGCGAGCGCGCCTGGGGCGCGTGCACGAAAGAGCCCGGGCCGCGTGTGCGAGCACATCTGTGTGCACGCGTATGCGAGTGTGCGCTTTGCACGAGGAGGCGCAAGCTACGCGTGTGCTCACGAGAAGGCGCTCATGCCCCGCGTATGCAGGCGTGCGCCTGAGCTAGGAGCACGCGCCTGGGCTAGGCGCGCGCTTGCGCTCGGGCCGAGCGCGTGTGCGCACTCGAGCCTTACGCGCGCGCTTATGCGCGCGCTCAGGGTCTTGAGCGTACATGCTCGACCGCATGCGTGCCCTCAGGGCCACGCGCGCCTATGCATGTGTGCTTTCTTATGGGACTTGCTCCCAATTCCTTTGTGTGTCGTGTTTTTTCCTTTCTTGATTATTCATATGTGCAGGCTTCGCGGCGCGTGGCGCAAGGCAAGACGATGTGGCTGCACTACTCTTACTCCGGAGTTGGTCGTCGCTTGAAGGGGCGATACAATTTGCCTGCTGGAATGGAGATTCAGATTCGTCGTGCCGAAGTGTGGATGTAGAATCCACCAGTTGGTTGGATGACTATTTTCGAGTCTTCTCTGAAGCCCCGATTCCAATTGCCACCATGTGAGGAGGTGGTCAAGATCTTGAAGTTCTGCGGGGTGCCAATGTCCTAGTTTACTCCTTTGTCGATGACGCAAATTGTGTGGTTGGTGGTCTTCTTCTGTGAGCACGACTCCAATCTTTCCTTGGACATCTTCAAGGATTGGTTCGAGGTGCGCGCCGACAGCGATGGTTGGGTTTATGTCTTCAGCAACAAACGATGACTGGAGTTTGGGAGCTGGGTAGACCGACGCCATGAGAATACTTTGTACGGATATGCCCGCAATTGTTGGGAGCTTCCAGAGCTTTGGAACGCCCTTCCTGATCTTTGTCGCGGGGTGAAGGGGTGCGAGCGTGAATTTATTCCGGTGCTGGGATTTTCCGAGCCCCGAGAGCTGACGATTCGTCTCTTCAATATTTCAACTTTCGTGGAGGAAAAGTGTTTGTTGTTATGCGGCCTTTTGGTTGATGCGGAACGTTCTGTTGCGGTTCGGTTGGTCCCTGACCGGATGAGGAAGATGATATTTGAAGGTTGTGGTGATTCAGTGGTCAAGCATCGCCCTTCGAGGTGGTCGGACGCTTGCTTGGAGATGGATTCGTGCTCTTTTAGGGTTGGGGCGACTATGCATGCTGACCATGACATTGAGATTTTGGACTCTGTTGCCCCCAAGTTCCTGAGAAGGCTTCCGTACTGCAGCCGGGGAATTAGAGGCCCATGCTATCTTCGAGGCCGATTATGGTGGTAAGGGTGTAGTTCCTCGTGTCGATTTTGTCAAACTTCTTTGATTTTCTCTAACTTATTTTTTTTGTTGCAGACCGACATTTAAGCCAACATTGACCTCTCTTGGATTGATCTTCTGGCAAGCTTGAAGGACAACTACCAGTCCCTTCAGGAGAAGTGTTGAGTGATGGAGGGATCCTGTCTTGATCTGAGGGGAAGGCGAGATCGTGATATCTCCCGCTTTTTCTAGTTTGAGGCGGAGATAAAAGCTGAGATGATGTAGCTGCGAGAGGAGCTTCGGGCGGAGAAGACTTTGGCGGAGAAGACAGTGCGGCTTCTGGTGGGTGCACAAGAGGTGAACACTCTTCTTCAGTCAGAGCGGTCTTCTCTGAAGTCTGAGGTAGAGTGCCTTTCTTCAGAGCAGCACTTGGCTGTGCTGAGAGTAGCGGGGGTCGTAGAGTACATGGGTTCTTTCGACTTTATGTGGGATCGTTGCTTGTTTTTTGAGGAGATTCACGAGGATGTATGGACGTAGGAGGTCGAGCCAGACATGGCAGAGGTGCGGGAGGTGGCCTTCCTTCGTAGTATGCCCAAGGCCCTTAGGATGGTGTCTCGTAAGCGGGGGTGTGACGTCACTGACTTGGGCTTTGAGGATCCGTCCGCGGATGAGCTTGTTGATGTTGATGACGAGGAGTTGTCCTTCGTACTTGAGTTTCTTATATGATTTGTACTTATTAGCCCTTGTGTCGTACTGGTGTACTTATTTTGTTATAGCTTTGTATTTTCTGCATTGTATTGTTATTTTACTGATTGTTGCTGCTCAACACATATTTGTTGTTTTGTGTTATGGTGTCGTGCAAACAACTATGAGTTGCATTTTTGAAGTTGGCGACTGGAGGGCGGGCCTGTGGTGTCCCTGTGACTTTCTTCCAGGGTGAAGAGTGGGTGCTTTGGGCCGGATAGGCTTGATGTCGGGCTTTTAGAGCCAGTAATGTTGTTGGGAGAGGCGGTGAAGACCCTCGATCCTAAGCCACTGTGAGGGAGGCACGCCCTGGTGGCATCGCAACCTACTATGGGAGAAGGGAGGACCTTCGATTGCAGGCAATGCGAGTTGCAAGGGGCTGGGAGCCCTGAAGAAATGACGAAGTTCGGAAACTTGCTGATCGCTGGCGAACGTAAGGGGAGCATGCCCTAGCGATGTAGTGACTTACTGAGGGAGAAGGGCGAACCTTCGATCGCAGATAGAGAGGCCATAAGGCCTGGGGGCCATAAAGAAACGTTGAAGTTCGGAAACCTGCATACTGCTAGCAAATGCGAGGGGGCAGGCCCTAACGACGTCGTGATCTATTGCGGGAGAAGGGTGAACCTTCAATCGCAGGCAGAGAGGCCACATAGGCTGGAGGCCCTGAAGAAATGCCGAAGTTCGGAAACTTGCAGACCGCTGGCGAATGCGAGGGGGGCAGGCCCTGGCGACATCGTGACCTATTGCGGGAGAAGGGAGAACCTTCGATCGCGGGCAGAGAGGCCACAAGGGCTAGGGGGCCTAAAGAAACGGTGAAGTTTGGAAACTTGCAGATCGCTGACAGACGTGAGGGGGCAGGCCCTGGAGACGTCGTGACCTATTACGGGAGAATAGCAAACCTTCGATCGCAAAAAGAGAGGCCACAAGTGCTGGGGGCCCTAAAGAAATGACAAAGTTCGGAAACTTGCAGACCGTTGGCGGACGTAAGGGGGCAGGCCCTGTCGACGTTGTGACCTATTGCTGGAGAAGGGAGAACCTTCGATCGCAGCCAGAGAGGCCACAAGGGCTGGGGGACATGAAGAAATGACAAAGTTCGGAAACTTGCAGACCGCTGGCGGACGCGAGGGGGCAGGCCCTGGCGACGTCGTGACCTATAGTGGGAGAAGGGTGAACCTTCGATCCCAGGAAGAGAGGCTATAAGGGTTGGGAGCCCTTAGAAGAGTTAGGGGGAAATCTCGATGTAACCTTCTACTTGAAGAGATACTCGATCTGCGGCGCTGAGGAGCCCGTGAGGTAGTCATGATGAGTTGTAGACATCGTTGTTGGCTCCTGAGCTTAAGGTCTATCGCGAGCTTTTGCGCACTAGTTGCTGATGCGTCCTGCAATAGCAATATTTAAAGTAGACAGATATTTTGCATTTAATAGAGATAAAAAATAGTTTGCGCACAAGCAGATGCTTGTGACTTTATAAGGTTCATTGTTTGTTTCTGAAACAAAAGCACAAAAATAAAACTAGTTCGACGAACGTAATATTGTTGGGCCTTTGCGCCCGATTTATGTTTCCTTTCTAAAACAAAAGCCTCTAGGGTCGTCCAGACCCACTGGCTCCTAGCGGGATGATGATAGTTGTGCGGGGGTAGATGAACGTTCCTTGCCCGAGGTGAAGTTGTTGAAGATAGCATGTTTGCGTCGCTTCTTGATTTCCCCTAACGACGCCTACTCTGGCGGGTATAACAAAATTCATCACGAGACGAGGAATTGAGGATATAGCTCTGAACGTTGTATGGAGTGGTCGACCGAAAATTAAGTTATATGGAGATTCTAAATCCACTGCTACCAACTGAACCTGATGTGTTACCTATAGGAATTTTCCCAAAGTGACCGAGAGTGTGATTGTTCCTTCGACCGGGACAGGCCCT
This sequence comes from Platanthera zijinensis, assembly GCA_039513925.1. Taxonomy (NCBI): domain Eukaryota; kingdom Viridiplantae; phylum Streptophyta; class Magnoliopsida; order Asparagales; family Orchidaceae; genus Platanthera; species Platanthera zijinensis. Next base: position 43,039,073 of record CM077093.1, read on the forward strand.
CCATTGAAACTATAATTCGGTTCTGCGACCGGCTGCAACAGTTCTTTGGGAATCTGCATTCTGTAGAGGGTTGGCATGAGTAGAACGTTTACCGTGTTTCCGTTGTCGACTAATATCCGTTTGATGCGGAAAACATGTGAAAGATCTTATTTTCAAGGTAGCTAGCAACCTAGAGGGGGGGGGGAGTGAATAGGTCTGCTTAGGTCTTTTGAGAGTCTTTTTAAATCACTTGATTGTTTCTTTTAGCTTTCAGCTTATAATGATCTAGAGCTTGTCCTTAGCACCTGCAAGTAAGAAAATAAAAGCAAATACAGAAAAGCACACAAGTATTTTATAGTGGTTCCCCAAAATTATGGCTACATCCACTCTCCTTCCACCTTGTGAACTTCCTGTTAGTCAAGACACTTCTCCAAACCAATGCTCCAAGGAGCTTACACCTCAGATCCCTCAGGATCTCTCTGTCTCCTCCAAGACTTACACCTCAGCCACAAAGGCCTACACTCAGTGATACAAGTATCACTTACCTCAGGCACTTAAGCCATACCACTCAGGCTATGGAGGATAGCCCTACCTCAGAGCAAGCTTGCTCCTACAACTCAGAGAGATACACTCTCCTACAGTTCAGGAAAAACTTCCCTACTTCTCAGTGAGTAAAACTCACCTACCTCAGAGAGCTGCACTCTCCTACAGCTCAGACAAATTTGCCCTACCTCAGACCCAAAGGTCCTACAGCTCAGATCCAGAAGGATCCTACAAAAAGAAATATTTTAATTAACTTTGACACAGAGAAATTTCTCTATTTCAACCACTTGAGCAGAAAACTTTCTGCTTCAACTCTCCTCTCAGCGGGGAAAAGATTTGCTGGAGGAACTCAGAAGATAACTTCTGAACTTGCTGCTGAAGGCTAAAGATCTTTTGATCTTGAGTCTTCAAACATCTCACTAAACCTGCTAAAGGATGAAGGTTCTTCTTTCTTTAGAACGGATTCTGAATCTGTTGTGGCAGATGGAGACTAGCACAGCTGGCTGAACTTTTCTTGCTGGAGAGCTTCAAGCTTGGCGAAGAAGATGAAGATGGCTGCTCTCCTTTTTGAATAAGGTATGCCCTAAAAGTTGTCTTTGTCTTGGCCCTATCTCTTCCTTTTGTAGTTTGGCGATCAACGACTCTTAAAGATCGGTGTGCCCCACTTGCAGCTTCCAGGCACGCCTTGCTTTAATAGAAGAAGACGTATAGTAGCTTCACGACAAATTTTGTTATGTAGTGTAGCTTCCCCATGTCTTATTTGACCTTAGTTGACTTTGTCGATTTTGTTAATGTCAGCACCTGTGGACTTAGCCAAAATCGAGCATCAGAGAATAGGCATTGAGTGAGTAAGCATCACTCAATGCCAAAACACTTAGACAGATTCACAGTCTCTTGGAGTTGAGTGACTAACCTTCACTCAACGCCAAACTACTTAGAATATGAAGTCTGATTCTTGGCGTTGAGTGATTTAGCTCCACTCAACGCCAATCTTGCTTTATCAGCTTTCAACTGCTTGGCGTTGAGTGAGTAAGCATTACTCAACGCCAAACCCCTTGGATAAAATTCTGTCTTCACTAGGCATTGACAGCGTTGAGTCAGTAACCACCACTCAATGCCTTTTGCCTTAACCAAATTTCTGCTTCTTCAGCAACTTAAGCGTTGAGAGCGTTGAGTGAACATGCCTCACTCAACGCTTTCTGCCTTAGCCAATTTTTTGTATTTAATAAGCACTGGGCATAGACTGTCTTTCTGAGTTCGATGAATGGTGAATTTTGAGCTCGACAAACTTTGAACTCAGTTCGATAAACTCTCAACTGAGCTCAACGAACTCAGAATCTCAAGCTCTGAACTGAGCTCGATGAAAGGTGAGTTGAGCTTGACGAACTCTGAACTCAGTTCGACGAACTCTGAACTTAGTTCAACCAGTTCAACATACAACCTTTTTACTGAATGGCGTTGAGTGTGTCTTCATCACTCAACGCCAAAACACTTAACCAATTTTCTCTTTAGTAGCATGGTATTGAGTGAGTTGACTTCACTCAACGCTTGTGGACTTAACCACATTTTAGCTCATTCCAACTTAGGCTATGATAGTATAGGCTACATTCAGCGCTATAAGTCATCTGGCGTTGAGTGATGTTCCTTCACTCAATGCCTGTGGACTTAGACATATTTCTTTCATCCCACACCTTAGGTAAGTGTTTACCTGACTTATCATAGTCATCTACAGACATGTGTATATCATTGATAATATTGACTTCACTCAAATCCAGGACATTGTGGGCAATGAACCCAACAATCTCCCCCTATTTGAGGAAGTCAAAAACTCTTAAGCAAAGACAATGACATACATAGAACCATGCATCACAAGGCATAATAAAAGAAAACTAAATAATTGAGATGTGATCTATAGTTACCACACTTCCCTGCTTGCATAATACATTACTGCATATGTGATGAGTCCATATTTTATACCAGATTCCGGACTCATCTGCGCTCATTTTCATGTCATTGCACTTCCTTTTAGCACCAATACCACTCCTTTTGGATCACTACACTATTCTACGCCCAGTGCACTGTTTAAGCCCATTTACATGTGTTTACTTATTTCATACATCTTTACGCATGCGCTGTGTTGTATTTGAGTTTCATTATTATCGTTGAACGCCATCTTCGACAGCGCGATCTGTTTTCATGCAGGTACGAGGATTGTGTGGGCGTCCGGGACCGATCCTGGCCATTTTCCTGCCAAAGAGTCAATGGTCGTGTGTTTTAACCACGCACGACCAGAGAACCCTTTGGCGCACGATCATCGATCGTGCACGTTCATGCCAGATTTTCACCAGCCCTGTCCCGGGCTATTACACAATCACCAGCTATACCTCGCACGAACAACGATCGTGCGCTGCCTATCGTGCGCGTTCACGACCATTTTCTTTCATCCCTATCTCCGCTATCGCACGAGCGCCGACCATACCTCGCACGATCATCGATCGTGCGACGCCGCTCGTTTGCGTTTACTGACAATTTCTGAAGGTCCTGTCTTCGCTATCGCACAAGCATCGCCTTCTTCGCGCACGATCACCGATCGTGCGCCATTACTCGTGTGCGATCTTCTATTTTCTTATTGCAGGTCCTACAGGTTGCTGTCGCACGAGCGCCAACATCAGGGCGTACGACCACTGGTCGTGCGCCTGTTGAGCATGCACGGTATTCAAAATCTGCTACTATATAAAGGTTCATTCCGCGAATTAGGTCAATTACCACTCGATCGGGACTTGCTGTCAGTCCGCCGTTTCGCCTTCCAGCTGCTCCATCCACCTCCACCTTCATCCCTTCCATCATGGGTCCATAGCCGGTGATTCTGAAGCTTTCCAAACCCTCCGACGAAGCTCCCGGCCATTGATGACCTCAACTCCAAGCTTTCCACCGGAGTTGGAGAAGAAGACGACCTAGAGAACGGACTCAAATGCCTTTGAGGTGACAGCTCGTCGGTACCGGAAGCTTCCTCAGACTAAGCTCGGAAGCAGATTGACAACTCGCTATTCTGGCCATGACTTGCGGTGGACCTTCACCCTCTAGTGGTTTACTCCTCTTCCCCTTTCTCCATTGTATGGAATGATTGACTTTGTAACGAACTACATTTGTATTTGATCTCTAATTTAACTGTTGTAGTTCCTTTGTGCTTTTGAGTTGTGTGTTGTGAATGCGCCTCGCCCACTCCACATCCACTCCATACACTTGTTTCACTCGATTGCACTCTGCACAAGAACACTTCCATCCATTAGCTTTCCATCCACTCGCCCAATCGAAGTTCTGCATCGCGGCCGATACACTCACCTCACTTTGCGAAGCGGTGCCTTCGACCGCATAGTCATAATTAGTTTATTAGATCAAGAAACCGTAATCTCACAAGCCCCCTTTTTAATCTTTTCTAAGTATAACCCTCATAACAATATTTTCTGAACTATCGCCGCTTTATGCTAATTGCATTCCTCAAGAGACCGACACTCGGGGATTTATTCCCAAATTTTATTACTTGTGTGACCGGTGCGCTTGGCGATTTCCACGCATCAATATGCCATCTGCTTTCCCTTAATTGCTGCTGCCTTGCTTATCTGATCATCTTATCCTCTCCCCCTTTTTGACTGCAGCAAATAGATGGTAGGATGCACTTGATCAACTGATCATCTTATCACTTGCTCCCCCTCATAAGGCAGCAATGAAATGTTGGAATTATGCTTGACTTGCTCCCCTCAATTGGAGAATCTTCATTTCTTTAAAGGACCATCCTATCTGTATAAAGCAAATAGTTTGCAATCAGATGAGGAGCAACTGAAGCTATACTAAGTTTAACATACCCAACTCAAATTTGAAGGTGTTAAACTTGACTCCATCTAGTGGCTTAGTGAAGATGTCAGCCACTTGCTTGTCTGTTGGGACAAACTCAAGGGTGATGTCTTCACATTCCACATGCTCCCTAATGAAATGATATCTAATCTCTATGTGCTTAGTCCTGCTATGGGAGACAAGATTCCTAGAAATAGAGATTGCACTAGTAGGATCACAGAATAAAGAAGTTCTACTTATCTGGAGGTTATAGTCTTGAATCTGGTGCTGGATCCACAACAACTGAGCACAACAGCTTCCTGCTGAGATGTACTCTGACTCTGCAGTTGATATTGCCACGCTGGTTTGTTTCTTGTAGCTCCAAGATACCAGTATCCCTCCCAAGAACTGATAGGTGTCAGATGTACTCTTCATATCCTCATTGCAGCCTGCAAAAATCTGCATCTGAATAGCTAGTTAGTTTAAACTCCCCATTCTTAGGGTACCAAAGTCCAAGATCTGGAGTGCCCTTAAGATACCTCAAGATTCTCTTAGCTGTAGAGTAGTGAGATTCTTTAGGGCAAGACTGATACCTAGCACAACACATATATCAAACATGATGTCTGTCCTACTTATAGTCAGATATAGAAGGAAGCCAATTATCCCTCTATACAAAGTTTCATCAACATGTTTCCCTACTTCATCTTTTCCTACAGGCATACTTGACCCCATGGAAGTTCTCATGGTGTAGGAATTCTCCATGCCAAATTTCTAAATCCTAAGTGAACTTAGACTGGGATATGGATAAGATCATCAGTCTGTCTTACTTAGAGGCCCAAGAATAAAAAACACCCATCTGTATCTCACTTCCCCTGCATGAGTGTAACAAACTTTTTGCAGAGGTTTTCCTAGTAGATCCAAGATGATGTCATACATAACATAGGATTTACAGACTTATCAACCCATCTCCAAAAACTCCACCTTAAGAACAAAAACCAACCTCCAAATAAAATCCTCCAGGGACTTCTTCAGTCCATTAACACCCTACAAACACAAACACCACAAGACTAAACCCCAAACCAAGGGCCC
>CM077093.1:43045014-43132514 GCA_039513925.1 Platanthera zijinensis
CATGGTTCTATGTATGTCATTGTCTTTGCTTAAGAGTTTTTGACTTCCTCAAATAGGGGGAGCGTGTTGGGTCATTGCCCACAATGTCCTGGATTTGAGTGAAGTCAATATTATCAATGTTCTTACACATGTTCTGTTGATGACTATGATAAGACATTAAACCTTACCAAGTTTGGATTATAATAAGAATAAGTCTTTCCTGAGGAATGAGTGAAGAACTCACTCAACTCAGACGACTTCGATAAACTCTGAACTGAGCTAACTAACTCAGCCTAAGCTCTGAATGAGCTGAAAATTGAGTATGTCTGAACTCGTTGAGTGAAGTCGAACTCTGAACTTAGTTCCCATTCAACAAACAACTTTTTACTGAATGGCGTTGAGTGTGTCTTCATCACTCAACGCCAAAACACTTAACCAATTTTCTCTTTAGTAGCATGGTATTGAGTGAGTTGACTTCACTCAACGCTTGTGGACTTAACCACATTTTAGCTCATTCCAACTTAGGCTATGATAGTATAGGCTACATTCAGCGCTATAAGTCATCTGGCGTTGAGTGATGTTCCTTCACTCAATGCCTGTGGACTTAGACATATTTCTTTCATCCCACACCTTAGGTAAGTGTTTACCTGACTTATCATAGTCATCTACAGACATGTGTATATCATTGATAATATTGACTTCACTCAAATCCAGGACATTGTGGGCAATGAACCCAACAATCTCCCCCTATTTGAGGAAGTCAAAAACTCTTAAGCAAAGACAATGACATACATAGAACCATGCATCACAAGGCATAATAAAAGAAAACTAAATAATTGAGATGTGATCTATAGTTACCACACTTCCCTGCTTGCATAATACATTACTGCATATGTGATGAGTCCATATTTTATACCAGATTCCGGACTCATCTGCGCTCATTTTCATGTCATTGCACTTCCTTTTAGCACCAATACCACTCCTTTTGGATCACTACACTATTCTACGCCCAGTGCACTGTTTAAGCCCATTTACATGTGTTTACTTATTTCATACATCTTTACGCATGCGCTGTGTTGTATTTGAGTTTCATTATTATCGTTGAACGCCATCTTCGACAGCGCGATCTGTTTTCATGCAGGTACGAGGATTGTGTGGGCGTCCGGGACCGATCCTGGCCATTTTCCTGCCAAAGAGTCAATGGTCGTGTGTTTTAACCCACGCACGACCAGAGAACCCTTTGGCGCACGATCATCGATCGTGCACGTTCATGCCAGATTTTCACCAGCCCTGTCCCGGGCTATTACACAATCACCAGCTATACCTCGCACGAACAACGATCGTGCGCTGCCTATCGTGCGCGTTCACGACCCATTTTCTTTCATCCCTATCTCCGCTATCGCACGAGCGCCGACCATACCTCGCACGATCATCGATCGTGCGACGCCGCTCGTTTGCGTTTACTGACAATTTCTGAAGGTCCTGTCTTCGCTATCGCACAAGCATCGCCTTCTTCGCGCACGATCACCGATCGTGCGCCATTACTCGTGTGCGATCTTCTATTTTCTTATTGCAGGTCCTACAGGTTGCTGTCGCACGAGCGCCAACATCAGGGCGTACGACCACTGGTCGTGCGCCTGTTGAGCATGCACGGTATTCAAAATCTGCTACTATATAAAGGTTCATTCCGCGAATTAGGTCAATTACCACTCGATCGGGACTTGCTGTCAGTCCGCCGTTTCGCCTTCCAGCTGCTCCATCCACCTCCACCTTCATCCCTTCCATCATGGGTCCATAGCCGGTGATTCTGAAGCTTTCCAAACCCTCCGACGAAGCTCCCGGCCATTGATGACCTCAACTCCAAGCTTTCCACCGGAGTTGGAGAAGAAGACGACCTAGAGAACGGACTCAAATGCCTTTGAGGTTGGTGACAGCTCGTCGGTACCGGAAGCTTCCTCAGACTAAGCTCGGAAGCAGATTGACAACTCGCTATTCTGGCCATGACTTGCGGTGGACCTTCACCCTCTAGTGGTTTACTCCTCTTCCCCTTTCTCCATTGTATGGAATGATTGACTTTGTAACGAACTACATTTGTATTTGATCTCTAATTTAACTGTTGTAGTTCCTTTGTGCTTTTGAGTTGTGTGTTGTGAATGCGCCTCGCCCACTCCACATCCACTCCATACACTTGTTTCACTCGATTGCACTCTGCACAAGAACACTTCCATCCATTAGCTTTCCATCCACTCGCCCAATCGAAGTTCTGCATCGCGGCCGATACACTCACCTCACTTTGCGAAGCGGTGCCTTCGACCCGCATAGTCATAATTAGTTTATTAGATCAAGAAACCGTAATCTCACAAGCCCCCTTTTTAATCTTTTCTAAGTATAACCCTCATAACAATATTTTCTGAACTATCGCCGCTTTATGCTAATTGCATTCCTCAAGAGACCGACACTCGGGGATTTATTCCCAAATTTTATTACTTGTGTGACCGGTGCGCTTGGCGATTTCCACGCATCAATATGCCATCTGCTTTCCCTTAATTGCTGCTGCCTTGCTTATCTGATCATCTTATCCTCTCCCCCTTTTTGACTGCAGCAAATAGATGGTAGGATGCACTTGATCAACTGATCATCTTATCACTTGCTCCCCCTCAATAAGGCAGCAATGAAATGTTGGAATTATGCTTGACTTGCTCCCCCTCAATTGGAGAATCTTCATTTCTTTAAAGGACCATCCTATCTGTATAAAGCCAAATAGTTTGCAATCAGATGAGGAGCAACTGAAGCTATACTAAGTTTAACATACCCAACTCAAATTTGAAGGTGTTAAACTTGACTCCATCTAGTGGCTTAGTGAAGATGTCAGCCACTTGCTTGTCTGTTGGGACAAACTCAAGGGTGATGTCTTCACATTCCACATGCTCCCTAATGAAATGATATCTAATCTCTATGTGCTTAGTCCTGCTATGGGAGACAAGATTCCTAGAAATAGAGATTGCACTAGTAGGATCACAGAATAAAGAAGTTCTACTTATCTGGAGGTTATAGTCTTGAATCTGGTGCTGGATCCACAACAACTGAGCACAACAGCTTCCTGCTGAGATGTACTCTGACTCTGCAGTTGATATTGCCACGCTGGTTTGTTTCTTGTAGCTCCAAGATACCAGTATCCCTCCCAAGAACTGATAGGTGTCAGATGTACTCTTCATATCCTCATTGCAGCCTGCAAAATCTGCATCTGAATAGCTAGTTAGTTTAAACTCCCCATTCTTAGGGTACCAAAGTCCAAGATCTGGAGTGCCCTTAAGATACCTCAAGATTCTCTTAGCTGTAGAGTAGTGAGATTCTTTAGGGCAAGACTGATACCTAGCACAAACACATATATCAAACATGATGTCTGTCCTACTTATAGTCAGATATAGAAGGAAGCCAATTATCCCTCTATACAAAGTTTCATCAACATGTTTCCCTACTTCATCTTTTCCTACAGGCATACTTGACCCCATGGAAGTTCTCATGGTGTAGGAATTCTCCATGCCAAATTTCTTGATTAACTCCTTAGTGAACTTAGACTGGGATATGGATAAGCCATCATCAGTCTGTCTTACTTAGAGGCCCAAGAATAATTTAAGTTCACCCATACTGCTCATCTCAAACTTCCCCTGCATGAGTTTAACAAACTTTTTGCAGAGGTTGCAATCAGTAGATCCAAAGATGATGTCATCTACATAGATCTGGACTAGGATGATCTTACCCTTAGATTTCCTTAGGAATAAGGTCTTGTCTATTTTCTCCCTTAAGAATTTGTTCTCAATGAAGAAACTAGAAAATATCTCATACCATGCTCCAGGGACTTGCTTCAGTCCATATAGAGCTTTACTAAGTCTATAAACAAAATCAAGTGAGTTAGGAACTACAAAACCTGAAGGCTGCTCTACATTGACTTCTTCTTTTAAGTCACCATTTAGGAAGACTGACTTCACATCTATTTGGTAGACCTTGAATCCCTTGTGTGCTGTATATGCAAGGAATAATCTGATGGCCTCCAATCTTGTTACATGGGCAAAGGTTTGATAAAAATCAATCCCTTCTTCTTGCTTGTACCCCTTAACTACTAGTCTGGCCTTGTTCTAAATTATAATGCCATTTTAATCAAGCTTGTTTCTATAGATCCACTTGACTCCAATGACATTATGACCCTGAGGTCTTAGAACCAGCTTCCAGACCCTACAACTCTTGAACTGGTTCAGTTCCTCCTGCATAGCTCCAATCCAATGCTGGTCTATGTTGGCCTCTTAAAACTTCTTGGGCTCCACTTGTGATAGAAAACTTGAATACATGGTTGTGTTATGACTTCTGCTCCTTGTCATTACTCCACGACTTGCCTCACCAATGATCTAGTATGCTGGATGATCTCTAATTTGTCTGACTGTAGGTGGCAGTCTTCTTTTAGCAACATGGACATCTTCTTGTTAATCTTCATCCACTCCCAGTGTGCCAGGTAGATCTTCTGTAGTATCCATATCATCTTGGATGACTGGTGATGCTTCCTTGATGGCCAGCTTGTCCATCATCTGTTCTGTACCTCAGTACTATAAGAGGAACTAGGCAGTCCATTGTTAATTATAGTAGACTCATCAAAGACTACATAAACTGATTCTTCTACAACTTGGTTGTTCAAGTTGTAGATCCTATAGGCTTTGCTATGATTGTTGTACCTAACCAATATTCCATCATAGGATTTGGCAGCAAACTTAGTCACATAGGACTTGCTATTGTGAAGCATAAAGCATTTACTACCAAAGATTCTGAGATAGCCCAGATTTGGTTTTCTGCCCTTCAAGATCTCATAGGGAGTCTTCTTGTGGCCTTTGGTGATAGAGGATCTATTGAGGACATGACATGTAGTATTTACTGCCTTAGCCCAGAAATATTCTGGGAGAGATGTGTCACTCAACAGTGTTCTACTAGCCTCTTTAAGAGTCCTATTTTTCCTCTCAACTATCCTATTTTGCTTGGGTGTTCTAAGAGAAGAGATTTTTTGATGAATCCCATGCTCTTCACAGAACTTTGTCATGCTATCAGACTGGAATTCTGTCCCATGGTCACTTCTGATTTTGACCACAGAATAACCAAGCTCATTCTGAATTTGCTTGACAAACCTCATAAAGACATCAAGGGTTTCATCCTTCTTCTTAAGAAAGAACACCCAAGTAAACTTGGAATAGTCATCAACTACCATAAGGGTGTAAACTTTCCTACCAAGATTGTGAACTGACATTGGACCAAATAGGTCAAAGTGCAAGAGGTATAAGCACTTCACAGTGTCTTTGGTCCCAATACCCTTGAAAGAGACTTTTTTCTGCTTACCCTTTTGGCAGGCAGAGCAAATGCCCTCCTTAGAGCACTTCACAATGACCCTAACTTTGGCCACATTGGGATTGTGCCAACAGTCAATGACAAAATGCCCTATCTTACCACAACACCAACAATCATGTATGTTATATCTTCTTTTCTGTGAAGGTCCTGCAGTTTGATGAGCAACAACCTTAACAAGAGGAAGATGTGATGCAGCCTTTTTCTGATTTCTTTCAGCCAGAATTTGACTGAAGGTAAGTCTTATAGCTGGTTGATTTGGTCTGCCCTAAGTGCCAGCAGCAACTAGCTTCCTTTCAAAAAGCATGCTTCTGATGGCTTTAGATATGCCTAGATCAGCCTGATTCCTAGACTTGCCCTTAGTCAGAACCTTTGCTGTCAGATTCTGAGCCTTGGATGCATCAATATTCTTGAGAGTTGGTGCAGAAGCACCAAAGAAAAATGGTCCAAATTGAGCCATTTGAAATTTCTCATTGCCAGCCTTGACTGCACACACCCTGCCAAAACTTTCATCATGAAAGTGAACATCTTTGTTCACTCTAGATGAACAACCCCTCTCCCAGTGACCATAAGAACTTTCTTGGTCATACCTGTTAGAAGGTATCAAAACTTTTCTGAAAAGAATGGGAGGATTAGAAGCAATAGGCTGAGGTGGAACTGGAGCTTTGCCCTTCCTTTTGGAAGGAATAATTCTTGTGCTTCCCTTGAATCCCAACCCCCTCTTGCCCTTTTGAGAGGAGAAGGAGTCTATCAAGGGGAGGACAGTACTTGGCTTAGAATAGCTAGACACTAATCTTTTCTCCTTCTCAAGCTTATCTTCAAGCTCCCTGATGAGACAGTTCTTGTGCTTGATGGAGGCTACCTGAATGTCCAAGAGGGACTTCAGTTGGCTAATTTCCCTAGCTTTCTGGTCCAGCAGATTTGCTGTTACAGTCTGCTGGGCAACTGCAAGCTTAAGAGATGAGATCTCTTTAGCTTGCTTCTTAGACAACTTCTTGACCTTCTTGAAGACATTCAGAAGTTCTCCATACTTGTCAATCAGTTTATTGACATCTCCCTCAGATCCAGAATCTTCTTCACCACAGGGTGAAGAGGCTTCTGAGCAAGGACTAGTCTCAAACCCAGACAGATAAGCAGAGTTAGGTGATAGATGTACCTTGCTTTGACCAGGATGATCCTGGTTGCCTTCCTCATCTGTTATTGCCATCAGCCCTATGTAGCTGTGGACATCTTCATCCACCTCTGACTCACTATTTGACAGTGTCAGAGGGGCTCTGATTCCAATCCTCCCTGGAGGATTGACTTCTCCTGCTGCAATAGCTTCATCTTTAACAGTAACAGTAACTAGCCCAATATAGGCTTCCTCTTCTTCAGACTCAGTAGATGATGAGTCTGTACAACTCTTTTCCTTCTTGTCCATGAAGGACTTTTCCTTCTTTCCTTTGTGCTGGTGCTACTTCTTCTTCTCAGTCTCATTCCTCTTCTCTGGGCAGTCAGCTATCACATGCCCATGCTTGCTGCAATAGTAGCAAATTACTTTAGAGGAGTTATATTAATTATGTTTAGAACCATACCTGTCATTCTTGGACTGGTTCTTTTTGTGATGGGTGGAATTGGAAGGCATTTTCTTCCAATGCTTCTTCTTCATTAACCTCTGGAGTTGTCTGAAAAAGGCTACAAAATCTTCATCAGACATGCTGTTGTCTGATGCCTCTGAGTCAGAGCTGTCTGACTCAGCTGGTCTCCTTGGTGGAGAAAGAATCCTTTCCTTTCCTTTCCTTGTGCTTTCAACTTTGAAGGCCAAGGACTTTTCTTTGGCCAGTGATTTGTTGGAGGCATCCTCCTTCTTCCTGGCAGCCAGCTACATCTCATAGGAGAGTAGCTTCCCAAATAATATTTGGGGAGGAGTGTCAGCAAGCTTGACCATCTCTCTTATGACACAGATCTTAGTATCTCAGTCTCTAGTGAGAGATCTGAGAAACTTTTCATTAATTTCATAATTATTGAAGACCCTTCCATAGGTCTTCAACTCATTTATGATCCTAAAGAATCTTTCATAACAGGTAGTTATGTTCTCCTTCAGGATTTGCCTGAAAGCCTCATACTCTTGGTTGAGCAGAGACTTCCTATCATCTCTTACCTCATCAGTACCCTCCATGTAGACCACAAGGGTGTCCCACATCTCCTTGGAGGTCTGGCAGTTAACCAAGTTCAGGAAGGTTGAGTCATCTACAACACTAGCATTGATGTTCTGTGCTCTCTTGTCCAGACCAGCTAGTATGACCTCATCTTTAGTCATTTCAGAGAGTGTCTTTGGTGTCTGGATGTTGGCATCCAGAGCAGAGACCTTCATGGGAATGACAGGTCCCTCCCTAATAGTTGCAAAAATTCTTAGATCATAGGCTTCCATGAATAGCCTCACCCTCTCCTTCTATATTCCAAACTGCTCCTTTCTACAAATGGGGAGTTTCATTGAACTTAGCTGTTGGTACCCTAGTTTGGAGTTGAGTTTAGTCTTCTCAATTAGTTTCTTGACCCAAGATTTATCTATGGTCAAAGGTTAGTTGTTAGGTTAGATTCCCTCAGTTGTAGAATTGTCACTTATCCAATGAAAATCTGGCTAAGTTATTTTTGGTTCGACTATAGTCGAACGGCGCTCGACTATCGTCTATCAACTGTTCAACGATCGTCTATCAGTTGGTCGACTTTCGTCAGTCAGCAGATCGTCGATCTCTGAGTTAGTTCAACTCTTGTTAGCTCGACGATCTGTGGTCTCTGCCTCGTCGATCGTCGAACCCTGCTCGACTTCTTTCGTCCAGACAGTTTGTTTGGTAGTTCGACTATCTGCTCTGATAGTTCAACTATCTGTTCTGTTGTGATAGTTCGACTATCTGCTCTGATAGCTCGACTATCTGTTCTGTTGTGATAGTTCGACTATCTGCTCTGATAGTTCGGCTATCTGTTCTGTTGTGATAGTTCGACTATCTGTCTGATAGTTCGACTATCTGCTCTGTGTTGATAGTTCGACTATCTGTTTGATGGTTCGACTATCTTTTTGATAGCTCGACTATCTGCTTTGATAGTTCGACTATCTGTGTCGTTCGACTATCTGTTCTGATAGTTCGACGATCTCTGTGGTTCGGTCGATGATCTTCGTGGATCGTTCGACGATCTTTTGTCTGCTGTTAGTAATTTTGTACTCCTTCTCTTCTGTGATTTATTTCCTATTTATTTGGCATATTTTATTAAAGATTATTTCATTGATTTTATGCTGACATTTCAAGGCAATCTTTGCCCCATTCTTTATGCATAAGTCAAGTTCTTTCTGACAAAAGTCTTTTGTCTTATTAGTTGAAATATCTTTATGCTTTATCTGCCATGGTGTCCTTTATAGCCGTTAGACACAAAAGTCTTCTCTGGCCGTAAAGAGTTTGGTCTGATGTGACTTTCTCTAGTATTCTTTTATTAGATTGGATATGCAGCTTCTCAGAAAGCTTTATCCATTTATAGGATGTCTGTCTGCAGGATATATTTTTGTATTGTGCTATTTGTAGCCCAAATTGCAGATCTATGAAGAAGACAAAGTTCAAATAAAGATTAGAGCCGTTACAGAGGCTAATATATAAAGAGCTCTTTTGAAAGAGGTTCACACACATTCACAGACATATACTGTTGTTCATATACAGATTCAAAACAAGAAGAACAGCTCTCAGTTTCTTTCACATTCAACTGAGAAGATCTACTCTCTTCAGCATTCTTCTTCAACCCTGAGTTCATCCTGCTTCCAGGAACATTCACACTCAGAGCCTTTAGAAGAAAAAGAAGAAGAAAGAAAAGCTGATTGAAGAAGAACAATCATTCTACATCAAGAGTCTTCTTCAAGCTGCTCCTTCAAGAACTTCAAGACAACAGATTTTATCTGTCAAGAGTTCAGAAGAGTTCCTGCACCCTGAAGCAAGATTTCTTCCTGGATATCACTAAGCCAGGGGGAGCCTTGATTCCTTAGAGCTTTCTAGCTCTGTGCAATCCACTTGCTTCTCTAATCTTGTTTTATAATAGAGAAGACACTCTAACTCTCTCTCAACCTCCTGTAAAATGGTTATTACTCCCTTCAAAAGTGAACCTTGGTGGCAGGGCACCTTAGCAAAAACCTGTGTTGGATTTTGAGCTTCTGATCAAAAGCTCAAAGGGTCTACTTGATCTACCTGAACCAGATCAGTTGGTGGAAGGGCACCTGAACAAAAACCTGTAGTGGATTCCTAGCAGGGTGGTAGAAGAGTGGATGTACCTATTTAGAGGGAACCACTATAAACCTCTTGTGTCGTCTGTGTTGCTTACTTTAATTATTGCACTGTGGCTGTGAATAGAACTAACTAGGATTGCTAGTTGCTATGTTAGGACTAAAGCTGAAACTGTAATTACAGTTAGCTTTCTATTGTGCACCACACTTTGTGTTAGGCTCTAGGGTTTCAAATATCTATAAACTCTTTCCGCAAACTAACTCTAAGGGAGTTGAGTAGATTGTCATAATTTTTGAATACTCTATTCACCCCCCTCTAGAGTTGTATCTATCCTCACTTTCAATTGGTATCAGAGGGAGGTTGACTGACTGTACAGGCTAACACCTGAGTCACAAGATCCAGATAGATACCAAGTTTATAGACATTCACTTTATGGCCCAGTACAAGGATTATTCTAGCACCAGACCTCCAGTTTGCAAGTTAGCTAAGTTCAGCATCTGGAAGGCAAGAATCAAGTTATATATGAATTCTATTGATGAAGATATTTTTTCTTCTATTTTGACAGGACCTCCAACACCACCTGCTGTAGCCACTGCTATAACATCTACAAATCTCAGTGCAGTGCCACCTCCATACTACAATGATGCATACAAGAACGCAAAAGTAGCTGATGCTAAAACAATGAATATTCTGGCTCAGACTATGTCTGATGAAAGCTTTCAGAAAGTGGCTGATTGCACTTCTTCAAAAGCCATGTGGGACTCACTGAACCAGATTGTAGCTGGTTCAGCTGATGAAAGGAAGGACAGAAGGTCCAACCTTATATCTCAATATGAAAACTTCAAGAAGACTGAAGCTGAATCAGTTGAAGCTATGTACACCAGGCTCAGCTCCATCATCAATGAGCTGAGAACCCTTGATAAGGAGATAACATTGACAGAGGTCAATGATAAGATACTGATGTGCTTCCCCAGCACATGGGATCTTAGGATCTGGCCCATCAAGGAGGCCATAAGTACTACTGAGATCTCAACTAAAGCCCTCCTTGGAAAGCTCAAATCTTTTGAGCAAGTTCTAAAGTCCAGGGAAGCTGAAACTGAAGCTAAGACTCCCACTCCAACAAGGAAAGAGCAAACTCTTGCTCTCAAAGCTGCTGATGCTTCTGAAGGAAGCCAATCCAAGGAGGAGCTGATGACACTCTTTGCCAAAAGGTTTCTCAAGATGGGCATAAAGGACTTCAGAAAGAAGTCTTCAAGATATGAAGATAAACCAAGGTATGACAGATCTCCTGCTAAAGAAATTATCTGTTATGGTTGCAGGAAACCTGGACACATTCTACCTGAGTGTCCAGAGGAAAAGAACAAAGAAAAGAGAAAAGAAAAAGAACATCAGAAGAAGCACTCCAAGTCCTCCTACTATAAAAATAAGAAGAAGGAGAAAGGATTTGTTACTGAAACCTGGAGTGATTCAGATGAGGAATATTCCTCCTCAAGCTCCAGTGAAGATAAGGAAGAGAAGAAGGCAAAGAAAATTTGCCTAATGGCAATTGATGCCTGCAACAATCACTCAGCTGTAGAGAGTTCTGATGATGATGAAGAAATGCCTACAGAAGATCAAGTATTATCTTCTTATGATTTTTCTTCTGCCGAATTTAAATCTGAATTTAAATCCCTTTGTTTAGATTTAATTAGTTCAGAAAAAGAAATTAAGGAGCTTAGAAATAAGATAGCAGAATCAGAAATCCTCTCCATTGAAAATGCTAAGTTAGAAGCAGAACTCACTAAGTCCAGTGAAAAAATAAAATTTCTTAAAAATGAACTAGCTAAGTCAAAAAGATTAGAAGAATCTCTAAATGGTAGAAGCCTTAAGCTGCTAGAGATCACTAGCATGACAAACACTAAGTCAGGCAATAATAAGCTAGGCTTAGGAGCCTCATCAAGTGAACCCCCCTTGGTTCTTAAAAATCATCTTTCAACTCTAGTAAACTTTATTTCAGCTGATGGAATAAAGAATACTGAGCAAGTAAATCTAGTTAACAAAGCCTTAAATAAAGCTAAGAGAGAAAAGAGAAAGCAAAAATTTAAGGAAATACAAAAGTCGTCGAACGCTGCTCGACGATCGAAGACTCAATGGTCGAACGATGCTCGACGATCTGAGCATCGATCGTCGAACGATGATCGACGATCTCAATATGATTTTCAAAATAACAACCTGAACCTTAGAAATCCTAATGTAAATAGAAACCCTAGGTTTATTGACCCATCAACTGCATGGAGTATTCCACCTAGGAGATCCTATCCCTTAGGATGTAAACCCCAGCCCGCTTATTCTTTTATTTCAAGTTTTCATTATGTGAAGAATAATGGACCCAAGGTTGTCTGGGTCCACAATGTCTAACTGTTTAATTTGCAGGTGAAGACCTATCCAATTACTAAAGATAAATGGTATTTGGATAGTGGCTGTTCCAAACACATGACAGGAAACAAAGAAAATCTGTCAAGATACAAGGCCAAGCTTGGACCAAAGGTGATCTTTGGGGATTCTAGCTGTGGTCAAACAGAAGGATATGTTAGGATTACCATTGGAGCAGTAACATTTAAAAGGGTTGCATATGTAACTGGACTGAAGCACAACCTAATCTCAGTAAGCCAGTTATGTGATGCAGGTTATCAGGTATCTTTCACTAACACTCTCTGTAATATTACTTTAAATAGTAATGTAGTGTTAGTAGGCATTAGACAGGGTAATATTTATTTAGTAGATTTTAACTCAACTCAATATGAAATCTGCTTGTTTAATGAAGTAACAAATAATAACATCTTATGGCATAGGAGGCTTAGCCATGTTAACCTCAAGAACATATCTAGGTTATCTAAATACAACCTTGTTAGAGGTTTACCTTCTTGCCCCTATAAGAAGGAAAGCTTATGCAAGGCTTGTCAATTAGGCAAGCAAACCAAAAACTCCTTTAAATCTGTAAATAAAAGTGATTCACCTAGAATCCTGTATTTATTACATTTGGATCTTTTTGGCCCAATAAATGTACAGAGTCTAGGAGGGAAGTTTTACACTTTAGTGATTGTAGATGACTTATCTAGGTTCACTTGGGTGTTCTTCTTGAGAACTAAGGCTGATAACTTCAAAGTTATTACAGACTTTCTGCTATGTGTGAAGACTGAGTATTCTACTCATGTGGCCTTGATCAGAAGTGATCATGGTACTGAGTTTGAGTCTCTTCTCATGCAAGAATTCTGTGAGAAAGAAGGTATCAAACATAGCTTCTCTGCTCCTAGAACTCCCCAACAAAATGGGGTAGTGGAAAGGAAGAATAGAACCCTGATTGAAGCTGCTGGAACATTATTGGCAGATGCTAACATGCCTCTCTCTTATTGGGCAGAAGCTGTTAGCACATCTAATTATGTTTTGAACAGATGTCTTATGCACAAACTTAAGAGTAAAACTCCTTATGAGTTGCTTAAAGGAAAGAAACCTAAAATTAATTATTTTAGAGTCTTTGGTTGTGTAGTGTATATTCACAATAACAACAAAGAATACCTTATAAAGTTTAAAGCAAAAGCTTCAATGGGAATTTTTCTTGGATATTCCCAAGTAAGCAAAGCTTATAGGGTGTTTAACAAATCAACATCTAAAATAGAGGAGTCTGTGCATGTTTTTTTTGATGAGTCAAAGATGTTTTACAAGGAGAAGGAAACTTCTCCTTCCTCAAGCTCATTGCAGGTACCTGAGTCATGCAAAGATGTCACTCAAGAGATTCTCCCTCTTTCAACTCTTCATATCACTGATTCAGACAGTGATGGAGACACTGTGGAAGCAGTTGCTGTACCACCAACAGTTGATCCAATTCCTCAAGAGGAATTAATCCAAACTGTTGTTGAAGATCACATCCCACCTGCTGATATTGTCACACTTAGAGATCATCCTACATCTCAAGTGATTGGTGACATATCAGCTGGTGTGCAAACAAGACATCAATTAAGACAGGATGTGATGCATGCTTGTTTCCTTTCACAAGTTGAGCCCCTCACCATAAAAGATGCTGAGCTAGATCCCCACTGGATCATTGCCATGCAAGAGGAGCTCAATCAATTTGAAAGATGTAAAGTATGGACTTTGGTTCCAAGACCTAAAGGCCAATTGATCATAGGCACCAAGTGGGTGTTCAGAAACAAGTTGGATGCAAATGGAATTATAATAAGGAACAAAGCTAGGCTTGTAGCTCAGGGCTACAGACAGGAGGAAGGTATAAACTATGACCAAACCTTTGCCCCTGTTGCAAGGCTAGAGGCAATAAGGATCTTTCTAGCCTATGCAGCCTATATGAAGTTTAAGGTTTTTCAGATGGATGTCAAGTGTGCATTCCTAAATGGTGAGCTAAAGGAAGAGGTGTTTGTTGAATAACCTCCTGAGTTTGTCTCTTCAACTCAACCCTCATTTGTTTACAAGTTGCAAAAAGCTCTTTATGGACTTAAGCAAGCACCCAGAGCCTGGTATGAGACTCTAGCTAGTTTCCTGTTAGAGCACAACTTTGTTAGGGGAGTAGTTGATAAAACCCTTTTCGTTAAGCATCACAAGGACACCATCCTGTTAGTTCAAGTCTATGTGGATGATATTATTTTTGGCTCCACTGATCCCAAACTTTGCAAAAAGTTCTCTGACCTGATGCATTCTAAGTTTGAGATGAGTAGTATGAGTGAGCTGTCTTACTTTCTTGGTCTCCAAGTAAAGCAAGATGCTGATGACATCTTCATCTCCCAATCCAAATATGCCAAGGAATTGGTAAAGAAGTTTGGGATGGCTGATGCTTCAGCAATGCATACACCCATGGCTACTAATGCAGTTATAGATTCTGATGATCAGGGAAAGCCAGTTGATCAGAAAAACTATAGGGCCATTGTTGGTTCCCTATTGTATTTAACTGCAAGTAGACCAGATATAATATTTGCCACATGTCTATGTGCTAGATTCCAGGTCAACCCCAAGGAATCTCATTTGATTCTCCTCAAGAGAATTTTGAGATACCTGAAGGGATGTCCAAATTTAGGACTATGGTACCCAGCAGAATCAGAATTTGAGTTAATTGGATACTCTGATTCTGACTATGCTGGCTATAGAGTTGACAGGAAAAGTAGCTCAGGAACATGTCAGTTCCTGGGAGAGAGATTGGTCTCTTGGTTCTGTAAGAAACATGCTTCTGTCTCAACTTCAACTGCAGAGGCTGAATATATAGCAGCTGCCAGTTGTTGTTCACAGATCCTGTGGATTCAAAACCAATTTTTGGATTATGGGTACACACACAAGAATACCAAAATCATGTGTGACAGTACCAGTGCTATCTCCATTGCACAAAATCCTGTGCACCACTCTAGGTCCAAGCATATTGAGATTAGACATCATTTTCTAAGAGATTGTGTGGAAAAGAACAAGAATAGCCTTGAGTTCATATCCACTGACCTTCAGAAAGGTGATATTTTCACCAAGCCCTTAGATGAGCAGAAGCATCTGTTCTTTTTGGTTCAACTAAGCATGATAAATGGAAAAGACTAAGTGTGACTTCTGCCTTTGTTGAAATCTGTTTGAAGATCGTCGAACGACGTTCGACGATAGTCGAACAGGTTGAGCCTATCGTCGACCTATGGTTGATGCCGACTCATTTGCTTGTGAAGACAGAAATAGTCGAACGATTGCTCGACTACTCTGCTTCAGGAAATGATCGTCGAATGACCGTTCGACTATCGCTTCTACTATCTATTAAAACAGGTCGACGATTGTCATTTTAATATAAAACCGATGGTCGACCTAGGTTAAGAGATCGCCTTCTTAGTAGTCGACAGAGCTCGTCTTTTCGTATTCCGTCTTTCTGCTTGAGCTCTGCCCCGCGCTTTCTGCCGTTTCGTTTTCGTCGTCCTCTCCAACCAAATCGATGGCGATTGCTCCAACTCTCCTGACAGCGATGAAGTTTGACGCCGGTTTCAGCGTGGATTTCGACTCGTTCAGCGCCTGCGATGCGGAGATTATAGAGATGCTACAGCTCTGCAAGGATCAAGGACTAGAAAAGCTTATGTCCACAAGGATTAAGATAAACATTCCATAGATCAAAGAATGGGTTTACTCTTCGTCTTCCAGCAACGAGTCCATGACCGGGACAATAGGAGGCGAAGAGGTAATCCTAACTCCTGCCGTACTGACTGAAATTTTCGGATTATTGAATGGATAAGAAGAGTATGACCAAGATACTCAAGAGTATGGAAGAATGCTCGTAGAGCTAGGACATGCTGAGGGCATTCCTACAAAGTTGCTGAAAGTAAACTTCCCGATGAGGATAAAGTTCTTAGCAGAACTGGTTGGAAAAGTGCTATTGGGTAAGCACTCTGCTCATGACAACATCACCAGGCAGCAGTTTGCCTTGATGTGTGCCATTGTAAATAAGAAAGAGATTAATTTGGCAAGTATTGTGTTTGATTTGATCAGGAAGAAGAACTCCAAGAAGGAAGTAACTCTTGGAAGGGTGATAAGAATATTTCTAAAAGAAAAATATCCTCAACTGTTGGGTACAGTTGCTACGTCCATCAATGCTAGTAAGAAGATGGATCCCACTTTGTTTGTTAAGTGGAGGAGGAACATCCAGAAGCCCTCACCAGCTGGGGTTGCTCCTGCTGCATCTGATAGCACTAGGACTGTATCAGTCACTCCCCACCTACCTGAAGAAGGCTCTTCCATTCCCCCCATTCCTCCTTCTACTGCATTGCCATCCACATCAACTGTATTACCATCCACTTCCACTGAAGTGCCATCTACATCTACTGTCTCTCTTCCACTAGATTCCTCAACTATTCTCCATGCATCACCACCAGCATCTCCACCCCCTTCACATCTTGCTGGGATTTCATTTCCCAGTTTTGATTTGTTAGCTTCTGAGACTCTACCCACTCCACCTCAGTCACCACTTACACCTCCAGATCATATTGATCTTCCCTCATCCACTCATCAGTCTCCAGTTTACAACATATCTCATCAGGAGACAACCGTCCCTAATGATCTTCCATCTACTGTGATTCCCCCACCATCCTTTGAAATAACTCCAGCCTTCATTGCAAGCATTATGGAGCTAATTACTCCTTCAATCAAAATCATGATTGAAGAAGCAATTGCACCTCTTGTTTCTTCTATTTCTTCCCTTACTCAATCCATCACATCCCTCTCCAAATCTGCTGAGCCCTCTTCATTTAGGGGCCTGATTTCAGTGCCTACTGAAATCAGGCAGGGGGAGATGTTCCAGGAAGATGTCTCATGACTTCCCCTGATCTCTCTCTCAGCTGAAGCTCCAGAAGAGACTCCTTCAGAAGAAATCCTGAAAGCTGCAGATGCAACTTCTCTTACAGTTACAGTTCCAGACCCAGCAGCTGTTCAAGTAGCCCAAGTATCAGATCAGAGGGCATCTGATATTATAATGGAAGCAGAATTTGCTGTCAAAGTTTGCCTTGAAGAATCCTCCACTCCCATTGTTGCTCTATACCTAGAGGGAGTCATCACCTCCTTTCTAGATGATTTATGGGAGCTGGGAAACCCTGTAGGTAATTCATTTAATCAATTACTTGACATGTTAACTGATATGTTAACATGTGAATATCTTGAAGGTATGTTGCTAGCCCATTTAGAAAATCTATGTGTTCCTGATACTACAGATCCAGTGCAAGAAGATCAAGAAGATCTAGAAGCTCCAGAACCAGCTCAAGAACCTGCTGTTCAAGAACCTGTATCTACTCCTCAAGCTCAGATAGCTGTGCAAGATGAACTGGTCTCCAAGACAGTTACTGAAGAGCAAGAAGAGAAATCAACTCTGTGGGATGACACCCCAGGACCTGATTTGGATACCCTTCTTGCACAAGATGCCTTAGAAGAGGAAAGAGAGAAAGCTGCATTGAAAGCCAAAGAAAAAGCTGAGCAAGAGGCTTTTGATCCCTATGACCAACCTCTATCATCTCACTCTGATGATGAGGATGATTCTGATGAGTCAGAAGGTTCTACGAAGAAGAAAGCAACAAAAAGGAAAAGGAAAGCTGCTGCTCCTCCTCCTCCAAATCCTGATCATGATGTTCCCTATTACATACTGAAAGGGATAGATCCCAAATCTAAAGAATATCAAAATTGGATGGGACTATCCAGAAACCAACAGAAGCAGAGAAAGAAAAGCAAAATATATGACAGTCCAGCTCCCAAGTGGACTCCTAGAGGACCTCCTCCTCCTCCTCCAAGTATAGGAGCTTCTGGAAATGTATCTACCAATCCCTCAGCTCCTTCTGCAAGATTCACACCCTCACAGGCTTATCAAAGAGGAATTAATCCAGGATATCAAGGCAGATCTCAATCTAGACATCAAAGACAAGAGGCTGATACAAAAGAGCAAGTGAAGGAGATAGTATATCAGAAGCCAACCTTTTCTCCTCCTCCTTCACCCAAGAGAAAAGCATCACCTCCTAAAGAAAGCAAAAGCATACCATCCAAAAAGCCAGCTCAAACAAATAAAACAGATTCAAAAGGTAAAAGAGTCGTTTATTCTGAAAAATCAAGTAAAAAATATGCAGAGTTTGCTCCTCCATCTTCTCTAGTTATTCAAGAAAATAAAGAGCCAGCTGCAAGTTTGCTAGAACTCTCTACAAAATTCAAAATTGTAAAACCTCTAGATTCAACTGATGATAATGAATATGAAAGCCAAGAGCTTAATCCTGATTTCAGGATGGCTAGATTTCTTGAATTGGTTGGATCAGCTCAGATCAGACAAGCCAGAGCTGAAGGAAAAGATGTTACAGGCCTAACTACTATGTCAAAATTCAGAAAGAAGGAATTAGATAGATTCCAGGTCAGACATGAAGTTTTTGATGCTTCAAAGTACATGGAAAAGCATCCAGAAGCTGTAGTGCCAAGAACAGGAGAATCCAAGATTATTGGAGAACAAGACTTGAAGACCTCAAAGAAAGATGCTCCAGATCCTTACAGAAAAATTTATTTTCTTCCTGGTTCTTCTGTTCCAAATCAGACTCTGATGCTGTTTGAGTTCTTATTTATTGTCAGATTGTTTATCTGTTTGATTGATGCAATTTGATGCTTAGATGTTTCTTTTCCTGAGTTATATTTATTTCCAGTAGTTTTGTTTTGAGAGACTTAACCCAAATAGGCGGAGATTGTTGGTATCCTAGTTTGGATTTGAGTTTAATCTTCTCAATTAGTTTCTTGACCCAAGATTTATCTATGATCAAAGGTTAGTTGTTAGGTTAGATTCCCTCAGTTGTAGAATTGTCACTTATCCAGTGAAAATCTGGCTAAGTTGTTTTTGGTTCGACTATAGTCGAACGACGCTCGACCATCGTCTATCAACTGTTCGACGATCGTCTATCAGTTGGTCGACTTTTGTCAGTCAGCAGATCATCGATCTCTGAGTTAGTTCAACTCTTGTTAGCTCGACGATCTGTGGTCTCTGCCTCGTCGATCGTCGAACCCTGCTCGACTTCTTTCGTCCAGACAGTTTGTTTGGTAGTTCGACTATCTGCTCTTATAGTTCGACTATCTTTTCTGTTGTGATAGTTCGACTATCTGCTCTGATAGCTCGACTATCTGTTCTGTTGTGATAGTTCGACTATCTGCTCTGATAGTTCGACTATCTGTTCTGTTGTGATAGTTCGACTATCTGTCTGATAGTTTGACAATCTGCTCTGTGTTGATAGTTCGACTATCTGTTTGATGGTTCGACTATCTTTTTGATAGCTCGACTATCTGCTTTGATAGATCGACTATCTGTATCGTTCGACTATCTGTTCTGATAGTTCGACGATCTCTGTGGTTCAGTCGACGATCTCCGTGGATCGTTCGACGATCTTTTGTCTGCTGTTAGTAATTTTGTACTCCTTCTCTTCTGTGATTTATTTCCTATTTATTTGGCATATTTTATTAAAGATTATTTCATTGATTTTATGCTGACATTTTAAGGCAATCTTTGCCCCATTCTTTATGCATAAGTCAAGTTCTTTCTGACAAAAGTCTTTTGTCTTATTAGTTGAAATATCTTTATGCTTTATCTGCCATGCTGTCCTTTATAGTCGTTAGACACAAAAGTCTTCTCTGGCCGTAAAGAGTTTGGTCTGATGTGACTTTCTCTAGTATTCTTTTATCAAATTGGATAATCAGCTTCTCAGAAAGCTTTATCCCTTTATAGGATGTCTGTCTGCAGGATATATTTTTGTATTATGCTATTTGCAGCCAAGATTACAAATCTCAGAAGAAGACAAAGTTCAAATAAAGATTAGAGCCGTTACATAGGCTAATATATAAAGAGCTCTTTTGAAAGAGGTTCACACACATTTACAGACATATACTGTTGTTCATATACAGATTCAAAACAAGAAGAACAGCTCTCAGTTTCTTTCACATTCAACTGAGAAGATCTACTCTCTTCAGCATTCTTCTTCAACCCCGAGTTCATCCTGCTTCCAGGAACATTCACACTCAGAGCCTTTAGAAAAAGAAGAAGAAGAAAGAAAAGCTGATTGAAGAAGAACAATCATTTTACATCAAGAGTCTTCTTCAAGCTGCTCCTTCAAGAACTTCAAGACAACAGATTTTATCTGTCAAGAGTTCAGAAGAGTTCCTGCACCCTGAAGCAAGATTTCTTCCTGGATATCACTAAGCCAGGGGGAGCCTTGATTCCTTAGATATTTCTAGCTCTGTGCAATCCACTTGCTTCTCTAATCTTATTTTACAATAGAGAAGACACTCTAACTCTCTCTCAACCTCCTATAAAAGGGTTATTACTCCCTTCAAAAGTGAACCTTGGTGGCAGGACACCTTAGCAAAAACCTGTGTTGGATTTTGAGCTCCTGATCAAAAGCTCAAAGGGTCTACTTGATCTACCTGAACTAGATCAGTTGGTGGCAGGGCACCTGAACAAAAACCTGTAGTGGATTCCTACCAGGGTGGTAGAAGAGTGGATGTACCTATTTAGAGGGAACCACTATAAACCTCTTGTGTCGTCTGTGTTGCTTACTTTAATTATTGCACTATGGCTGTGAATAGAACTAACTAGGATTGCTAGTTGTTGTGTTAGGACTAAAGCTGAAACTGTAATTACAGTTAGCTTTCTATTGTGCACCACACTTTGTGTTAAGCTCTAGGGTTTCAAATATCTATAAACTCTTTCCGCAAACTAACTCTAAGGGAGTTGAGAAGATTGTCATAATTTTTGAATACTCTATTCACCCCCTCTAGAGTTATATATATCCTCACTTTCATTAGCTCTCTCTGGCTCTCTCCTGAGCCCATGACCACTTTGCAGCAGCTACCTTGGAGGATTACTCAGATTGTAAAATTCTTTTTGAGCAACTCCCTCTGATACCACTTAAAAGATCTTATTTTCAAGGTAGCTAGCAACCTAGAAGGGGGGGGGGGGTGAATAGGTCTGCTTAGGTCTTTTGAGAGTCTTTTTAAATCACTTGATTTTTTCTTTTAGCTTTCAGCTTATAGTGATCTAGAGCTTGTCCTTAGCACATGCAATTAAGTAAATAAAAGCAAACACAAAAAATCACACAAGTATTTTATAGTGTTTCTCCAAAATTATGGGTACATCCACTCTCCTCCCACCTTGCTAACTTCCTGGTAGTCAAGGCACTTCTCCAAACTAATGCTCCAAGGAGCTTACACCTCAGATCCCTCAGGATCTCTCAGTCTCCTCCAAGACTTACACCTCAGCTACAAAGGCCTACACTCAGTGATACAAGTATCACCTACCTCAGGCACTTAAGCCCTACCACTCAGGCTATGGAGGATAGCCCTACCTCAGAGCAAGCTTGCTCCTACAACTCAGAGAGATACACTCTCCTATAATTCATGCAAATCTGCCCTACTTATCAGTGAGTAAAACTCACCTACCTCAGAGAGCTGCACTCTCCTACAGCTCAGGCAAATTTGCCCTACCCCAGACCCAAAGATCTTATAGCTCAGATCCAGAAGGATCATACAAAAAGAAATAGTTTAATTAACTTTAACACGAAAATTTCTCTATGTCAACCACTTGAGAAGAAAACTTTCTGCTCCAACTCTCCTCTCAGCAAGGAAACGATTTGCTGGAGGAACTCAGAAGATAACTTCTGAACTTGCTTCTAAAGGCTAAATATATTTTGATCTTGAGTCTTCAAACAACTCACTGAACCTACCAAAGGATGAAGGTTCTTCTTTCTTCAGAACAGATTCTGAATCTGCTATGGCAGATGGAGACTTGCACAGGTGGCTGAACTTTTCTTGCTGGAGAGCTTCAATCTTGGCAAAGAAGATGAATATGGCTGCTCTCCTATTTTAATAAGGTATGCCCTAAGAGTTGTCTTTGTCTTGGCCCTATCTGTTCCTTTTGTAGTTTGCCGATCAACGACTCTTAGAGATCGGTGGGCCCCACTTGCAGCTTCTAGTTGCGCCTTGCTTTAATGGAAGAAGACGTACAATAGCTTCACAGTAAGTTTTGTCATGTAGTGTAGCTTCCCCGTGTCTGATTTGACCTTAGTTGACTTTGTCCATTTTGCTGACGTCAGCACCTGTGGACTTAGCCATAATCGAGCATCAGAGAATAGACGTTGAGTGAGTAAGCATCACTTAACGCCAAAACACTTAGATAGATTCACTGTCTCTTGGCGTTGAGTGAGTAACCTTCACTCAATTCCAAACTACTTAGAATATGAAGTCTGATCCTAGGCGTTGAGTGATTCAGCTCCACTCAACGCCAATCTTGCTTTATTAGCTTTCAGCTGCTTGGCGTTGAGTGAGTAAGCATTACTCAACGCCAAACCCCTTGGACAAAATTTTGTCTTCACTAGGCACTAACAGCGTTGAGTCAGTAACCTCCACTCAACGTTTTTTGCCTTAACCAAATTTCTGCTTCTTCAGCAACTTAAGCGTTGAGAGCGTTGAGTGAACACGTCTCACTCAACGCTTTCTGCCTTAGCCAATTTTCTATATTTAATAAGCACTGGACACAGACTGTCTTTCTGAGTTCGACGAATGGTGAATTATGAGCTCGACGAACTTTGAACTCAGTTCGATGAACTCTCAACTAAGCTCGACGAACTCAGAATCTCAAGCTCTGAACTGAGCTCGACGAAAGGTGAGCTGAGCTCGACGAACTCTGAACTCAGTTCGACGAACTCTGAACTTAGTTCAACCAGTTCAACATATAACCTTTTTTCTGAATGGCGTTGACTTTGTCTTCATCACTCAACACCAAAACACTTAGCCAACTTTCTCTTTAGTAGCATGGCGTTGAGTGAGTTGACTTCACTCAACGCCTGTGGACTTAGCCACATTTTAGCTCATTCCAACTTAGGCTATGACAGTATATGCTACATTTAGCGCTATAATTCATTTGACATTGAGTGATGTTCCTTCACTCAACGCCTGTGGACTTAGACAGATTTCTGTCATCCCACACCTTAGGTAAGTGTTTACCTGACTTATCATAGTCATCTACAGACATGTGTATATCATTGATAATATTGACTTCACTCAAATCCAGGACATTGTGGGCAATGGACCCAACAACATGATTCACAATTTTCGCAGTGATGACTAACAAGTCTTGGTGGGGTATGTCACAACCCGTATTTTCACAATATAAAAAATGTATTAACAAAATGAGAGAAAATACGCGTCATGATGTCACGCTATGCAGGGGACAACTGCAGACGCTCAGATAGCTCCGTCTCTTCATTCGTTTTTATAAAGGCATAATTAATTTATGTTGAAAAATAGGATTTAAGTTTCAGGTTCAAAGACCGTGTCTCTCGGTTTAGCGAATCAACTAGTTCACGAGTAAAAAGTATATACGCAGCGGAAAATACAAGTTTTACTTCATTTCATCCTATATGAGCATGAAATTCCTACAACCAGCTAATGATATGCATACTTCTAAATTTAGTATAAGTAGGAAGAGGGGTTTCACGATGTTCAAAATAGGTGACGATTAGTGGAAACAATGCTATGAGTATGTGTAATATGCAGATTTTTATTCATATAAAATAGCTAGTATGCATCCTAACATAAAACCTTCCCAAAGAGCAACGTATCAACAATAAAGTTAATAGAAACAGAAATAGCAAGTATGCAGTCTACGCAAAAAGGAACTATGTTATGGGCGCCAACAATCTGACACGTACTCATAGCCTACACAGCATAAGTCTGAGAAAAACTACGAAGTTAGCAAAACAACAGACTACCTCTAACTGAGAGAGGAACAAATACTACGACAACAACAAGCATGAAGTCACGAACTGCGCTAGCAGAAGTCTCTATCACTCCAATCCTGGGGCATTCGAAAGAAAAGAATACCTCATCAAGAGAATGCAAGTGACAGGAAAAAGAAACCAACAATAATATTGTAAGGCAAACTTTTAACAATAAAAAATTCTAGCACCCACGTTCCAGAAAACAACAACTGGCATCGATCCAACACTGAACATACACAAGCATAAGCTTGCACTTGGTACAAGGATAAATGCAAAAGAAAAGATTAAAAAATAGACAGAAATAAAGAAATTATGAATAAATTGATCAACTCATTATTGAGCAAACATAACTCCGGGGAACAACCGGTACCTGTGGTGGTGGCTTTCTTTCCCAACACACCAACAGTCATAAATTTCTTAAAGAACCAAGGGTGGTGGTCTCCTTTCTCCACACACCCACAATCATAACACCCGCGAATAAACGACACCTGCGTTGGTGGTCGCCTCCTCCACACACCAGCAGTCAAACTTTCCAGGAACAAGGGAATTTTTTTTAACAGTTTATCAATACCAACACGGTACACATACCCAATTATTTAGGCTAAGGATAAGATTAGAATTTTCAAGAAAACGTACCCAACTATGGCACTTGATTAGCACAAGACTTCGAAAAATCATCAATGATGAAGTGAAGAAGGATCAAAGCAAACTGGCCAACACATCGACAAAGCCGACCTTTCATGAAATTTCTCGAGTACACTCGACAAATTGGACAAGTACCCGACGAATTCGTCGAGATTACCCGAGTAATCATCCTGACTACTCGACAAATTACACTTGAACATTCAGTGGATTTCACTTGAACACTCGACGAATTAGAAGATATCACTCGACGAATTCAACTTGACCATCCGACGAACCCAACTTACACTCAACGGATTAACTCAACTACTCGATGAATCAACTTGAACACTCGACGAATTATACTTGAACACTCGACGAATTGCACTTGAACACTCGACAAACTTATCAAACTTCTCGACAGATTCTCACACAACTACTCGCCAAATTTTCGAGATCACTCGACGAATTTACTTAGTCAAATTCAATGACTCAACATAAACCACTACTTCGATTTGACAACAAAATTTCTTAACACTCCTATTCATCACTAACCTAAGCTTGGACAACAAAGAAGAAATTAATTCATTCCAAAGAGAAGAAAAGAAACAGGCAAAGGGAGAAGAGAGCAAACCACCACTTGCCTCAAAATCTCCTATTTCCAGCCTCCAAAGCCCTCCACGTCATGGATCGGCCGATAGAAACCTACAACAACAAATTTCTGAAAGGTTTCAAACGAAAAGGAAGGTTAGGGCTACACACTCCAACCCTAAAAATCCATGAAACCTGAAATACTCACCACACACACGTAGATCTCGACGAGAGCTTTTCAAATCTATGCTACGACAATGGTTCCACACCCAAATGCTCCCGCAGCGGCCGACTGAAGCTTCTGAAAACACTGAACTCCCTCTCTCACGCGACTCTGGTTCAGCAGGTTGATGAAGAAGACCAAAAACCTAATCTAGGGGAAGTTGGCTTTTATACTTGGAATAAGAATAATTATAATATGAAATCTTTAAAATTTCACCAGGCTCTCAATATAACTCGGTCGCAACGAAACATAACGGTCAAGCTCAAAATTAATCTGATTAATTTTCTAAAGTCCAAAATCTTCATTTTGAAAAAAAATTCAAAACACGATCAAATTGACCGAACAAACACATAAATTGCACGAATTACAGCGCACCGACAAACTCCACGCAAACGTAATACCCTTATGCCAATATTACGTCACTAATAAGATTAAAAAAATATCAAAAATTCAGGGGTGTTACAGTCACCCCCCTAAAAGGAAGTTTTATCCCGAAACTTGAAACACAATCTGAACCTAACAGATAAAAAGAACACATTAGAATTTTTTTCCAAATAGAAATACTCCCCGAAGAAAGCTAGGAGAAAAGATACGATTAAGACTCCTTCATGGCAGATTCTAATTCCCAAGTCGTGCTTCTAATATCTTGATTTTTCGAAAGAACCTTAACCATAAGAATCGTCTTTCTTCGCAACACTCGATCCCGCGTCTCCAGAATACAAATAGGCTCTTCGACATAAGAAAGATTGGGATGCAACTATGGCACAGAGTCAAGGACATGACGATCACTAAGCATACACTTTCGCAACTGGCTCACATGAAACACATGAACACCAGGGAAAGTAGTAGGCAATTCCAGCCTATAAGCAGACACTTTGATGTGCTCAAAAATATGGAAAGATCCCACATACATGGGATCAAACTTGTGGTTCCTTCCAAATATCTTAACACCTGACATCGGAGAAACTTTCAAGAAAACCATGTCCCCAACTGCGACCTCCAGATCAACCCTTTGCCGATTTTTATACTTTTTGTTACGCTCTTGAGCCACACAAAGCTTCTCACGAATATGAAACACAACAATGCTTATCTCTTCCAGGGCTTCGGGACTTAACAACGGTCTCTCACCAACTTCAGCCCAAAACATGAGAGTTCGACAACGCCTCCCATACAAAGCCTCAAAGGGCGCCATCTGCAAACTCTCCTTGTAACTGTTGTTGTAAACAAACTCCATAAGTCCAAGATGCTTGTCCTAAGCTCCACCATGGTCCAGAATATAACATCTAATCATATCTTCCAAAATATGTTTCGTTCTCTCTATTTGACCATTAGTCTGTGGATGGTAGGTGGTAGAATACCTAAGGTCAGTGCCCGAAGCTCCCTGCAAGCTTCGCCAAAAATGAGACATATATCTATAATCCCGACCGGACACAATACTTACTGGTACACCATGCAATCTGATGACCTCATCCAAATAAAACTCTGTTATTTTCTCCATGGAATAGTCAATCTTGAAGGGCACTAAGTGAGCACACTTCGCCAATCTGTCAACAATGACCCAAACAGAATCATTCCCTCGGGGAGACCTCGGCAAACCCGTAATGAAATCCATATAAATACTCTCCCACTTCTAGATTGGAATATCCAAAGGTGTCAACTTACCTCCAGGCCTCCTATGATATGCCTTAATACGCTGACAGGTATAAAATTCCGATGTGAACTTTGCTATATCATTCTTTATACTTGACCACCAAATAATTTGCTTTAGATCTCAGTACATCTTTGTAGAACCAGAATAATAGACAGTACTAGAACCATGCACTTCACCACAAATCTTTGCCCGAATATCCTCAATAGCGAGTATGCAAATTCTACCATGGTACTTCAAGGTACCTGTTGGGTATTGCATCCACAATAACCCAGATTTGTATGAAGTCATCCTTGAACTAAGATGAATTAAGTTTGTATTTGATGCTCTTTTTAGTTAAATGTTTGCAGGACTTAATTGCCAAGTGTAGACCAATGTCAGTCTACAATGTGTCTCCAAACACAGGACCATACAATGTAATCCCTCATTTTGTGATCCATGGTGTTGACTCATGTGTAGCCTCCTTATTGGGATACACTTCCTTTTCAAGCACTAAGGGCATGAGAGGAAAGTTGGATGCTGATTATTTTTGAAGAAATTAAGTTTTCATATTTTCAGAGAAATTCTCTAATTGTTTTTCTCGAGTACTATGTTTTGTACTCGAGAAGGACTAAAGTTAGTTCGCGAGTCAGACTTGTCATGAATTCGAGTGGCAGAAGTAGTTCTCGAGAAAGCTTATTGTTGTTCTCGAGAAGGGCTTGTGTACTCGAGTGCTTCATGACACTTCTTCTCGAGTTACTTCCTTTCAAGACAGAATTTCTCCAAGTCTTTTTCTCGAGAAGACCTTATTTAGTTCTCTAGATAGTTCTTTGTTCTCGAGTACCAAAGTGCTTTTTCTCGAGAACAATAATTTATTTTTCTCGAGTACTTTCCTTCATTCTTGAGACTATTGTTTTCCTCCACATTTTTTTCTAAGTCATCTTTCTCGAGATCTCCATTATGGTTCTCGAGATCAAACGTTATTTTTCTCGAGTACAATCTTTCTTCTCGAGAGCAGCTGTACTGTTTTCAGAAATTCTTCTAAGTCTAGACTGACGGGATTTTCAAATGTCATTAGACGTGATTGGTCCACGTGGCTATCATTAATTATGATTATGACCATTAGGCATGTACTATAAAAGGTCTTGTCATTTCCGACCAACCTTAAGAAGCATAAGAAGAAATTCTAAGTATTCTGAATCCCTAATTTTCTTTCCAAAATCGAAAGCCGCCGCTCATCGCCTTCATCGCCAAAAGTGCTTTCAATCCAGAACGATTCAGAGCAGTTGATCCACAGATCAAGATCTTCTACAATCGACAGATCCTCTACTTGATCTTTTGAGTCCAGAAATTTCAGATCAGAGATCTAGCCAAGTCTTCTTCAATTATTTTTGACAGAGCCGCAAAGTTCAAGGAAGAAGAAAGGCAGAAGTTTTCAGATCTGAGAGAAAATACTGTTTGTATTTCTTTTATATTTCAATTTATTCTTGTAGGAGATTCTTCTACGAGTGTAGGAGCTTTGCTCTCCGAGTGTAGGAACTTTGCTCTCCGAGTTGTTGTAGGAAGTTTTTCTCTTCCGAGTGAAGATCCTGTTTTTTGATCGAGTTATAGGAACGTTGTTCCGAGTAGTAGGATTGTTTCCAATCCGAGATTAGTAGAGTTGCCGAGTCTAGTGCATTGCTAGATCGGTGAGTGGAAAGTGGATGTACCTAAGGTTGGGGAACCACTATAACTCTTGGTGTCGTCTGTGATTGCTTGGTTAATTTTTTGTGCATAGCTCGCTTAATTTTTATTCCGCAAAAAGACGCACAACTCACCTATTCACCCCCTCTATGTGATTTAGGTAGACAACTTAAACATTTTCAATTGGTATCAGAGGGAGGTTGTTCATAAAAAGGTTAACACCTTGAACAGATCTGCCCCAAGTTGTCTATTGAGTTATACTAGCATGGATAAGGCCAATGATTTTGCTAAGCTTCCTCTGTGCACAAAGAACAACTTTCCCATGTGGAAAGAAAGGATTAAATTTTTCATGGAAGCTGTGAATCCAAGGATCTTCATGATTGTTGAAGAAGGTCCTCATGTTCCTATGACCGTTTCCACTATTGATCCTACCAAGAAAGTTCCTAAGAAGTTGATGGATCTTGATAAGGATGAGATTGTACTTGTCTCTTTAGATAAGAAAGCCAAAAATATCATCGCAAGTGCAGTAGATGATTCTATGCTGTAGAACCTGATTCACTGCCAATCCGCTAAGGAAATGTGGCAGTCTCTTATCATCTTGATAGAAGGCACTGAAGAGATTAGGGATGACATAAGATCCCTTCTAAATCAAAAATATGAATCATTCCGACAAGGACCCAAGGATTCAATTGCAGATACCTTTGAAAGTTTCTTCAAGATTATTAATGGCCTAAGAGTATATGGCCAGGTCTTCACTAATGGAGAGCTGAATGATAAATTTCTAAGGTCCCTGACTAAGGAGTGGGACAACAAAGTCTATGCTATCCGGGAGTTTGGCAAGCTGGCAGAGACTGATCCTTAGAATCTCTTCGGAAAGCTAATATCATATGAGTTGCAAATCAATTCAAGAAAAGCTGAAGA
This sequence comes from Platanthera zijinensis, assembly GCA_039513925.1. Classification (NCBI taxonomy): domain Eukaryota; kingdom Viridiplantae; phylum Streptophyta; class Magnoliopsida; order Asparagales; family Orchidaceae; genus Platanthera; species Platanthera zijinensis. The sequence continues at coordinate 43,074,559 of CM077093.1, forward strand.
AGAGAAGAACTGGTTCTCATCCAAGGAGAAGTCTATCGCACTGAATACAGATAGCTCAAGGAAAGCCAAAGCTGCATCACCTGCTCCTGCACATGAAGATAATGAATAAGAAACTTCAGAGCCAAGTACCTCAGGCTCAGAGTTATTTGAAGGAGATTTTTTTCTTCTTTCAAGGCAGTTCAAGAAATTCTTGAATAAGAAGAAACAATGGAGAGACAAAGATGCCTCATACAGAAGATCATGTCATGATGGTGATCAACACAAGAAAGGCTCAAGTAGACAAGACAGGTATCATACTAAACAGAACAAACATATTTCTTCTGACATCGTTTGTTATTATTGTAATAAGCCAGGTCATGTTATTGCTGATTGCCCTCACAAGAAGGAGGGTGGAAAAAGAGAGGAGAAGAAATCTTCTTATAATAAGAAGAGAACTGAAAGATGCCTAGCAGCCAAGAAGGGCAAGACTCTCAGCGACTCTGACTCATTTGAATCAAGTGAAGAAGAGGAAGCCTACTTTGGGCTAATGACACAAATTAATGAAGAAGAAGAACCCCAGTTCATTACGAAGGTAAATTCTCATACTCCTCTTTCTGAATCAGATGCTTCTGATCATGATCATGAGGACAGCTCTTCTGATGATGAGTCTGAACTCATGACTCAATATAAGGAGTTAATCATGGCTTACGACAAATGTCGAAAAGTTGTGAAAACTCAGGCCAAGGAGATTAAATCTCTCAAGTCTGAAGAGTGCACTTTGAGAGATGAAGTCGTCAAGATGGACTCACTCAGAGAAAATTTAAATGTTGATATTAAAGAGTATAATAAGGCTCTCGAGCACCTAAATTTGAAGGAGAAGATCATCAAAAAATTGGAAGAACAACTTGCAACAGAAAAGAAACTTGTTGAAAGTTTCTCCAAGCCCAAGACTGTCCTTCCTTTTGTTGCTTAATTCTCAGCTCAGGCCAAAGGTGCTGGCTTAGGCCATGTTGATGCTCCTAGTAAATCCTCTAGAAGAAATAAGACTTGAAGAAAGAATAAGGCGGACAAGAAGGCTCTGGCCAAGGAAAAGGGGAAAGCTCCTCAAGATCAGACGTCATTCAAAAAGGTTATCTTTCCAACCAACATGTTTGATCTTGATTCGTCCTACGGTCATTTTGCTAGGTCTACTTATGTAGAGCCCAAGTCTCGTTACCAAGGATGGACCCATCCCCAGGACTTTGGTGAGTGTTTTCAAGACACCTTATGAGGAGATCACTCTTCAGAGCTATGACCCTTATAATCATGTTCATAACATCAAGAAGGCACCAAAAGTAAAGCCCGTTGTGGAAAAACATCTTAAGGAGAAGAAGCCATGTGAATGCAATCACCATGAAGTTTCTACCTCCAAGACTGCTGCCCCTGCTAGACCACACTCTCAAAAGGTCAAGCAGGATAATTTTAGGCAAAGATACAACAGGTTTGATTGTTGGTGCTGTGGAAAAATTGGTCACTTTGCCATTAATTGTTGGTTTAACTCTAAAAATTATGTAACTCTTCAGGTTAATAATGTGAGAAAGACCACTCATAATGTTAATACACGTAGGGGGAGTACGCTAACTAGAGACCAAGGACCCAAACGAGTTTGGGTTCCTAAGGAAAAATGATTTGTGGTTGCAGGCATGTCCAAAGGACACCAAAATTCCTATCTGGTACTTGGACAGTGGATGCTCTCGGTATATGATCGGGACAAGAAGCCTTCTCCAGAATTATTCTCCAGTCATGAATGGGCCAAAAGTCATCTTTGGAGGTTCTGATAGAGGAATTACTAAAGGCTACAGTATGATTACGAATGGTAGTGTATCCTTCTCAGATGTGGCTTATGTTGAAGGATATGAACACAATCTCATAAGCATAAGCCAGCTCTGCGATAAAGGATACATAGTAGAATTTCATGCAGATAAGTGCTTGATAAAATCGGTAGATAATCTGAAAACGATTCTATTAAGCACTCGTAGTAGAAATATATTTTGTTTGAATTTTATTTGTATAGACTCTTCTACGCCAGTGTGCTTTTTGGCTAAAGATAGTGCGTCTCTTGGTGACCAATGACACAAGAGGCTAGCACATATTAATTTCAAAACTATTAACAAATTATTTTCTCTTAATTTAGTACGTGATGCCCCAAATGTCAAGTGTGCTAAAGATAGACCATGTCACACATGTGTAAAAGGCAAGCAAACAAGGGATACCTTTAAAAGCATTATATACAAAGACTCTAATAGATGTTTACACCTACTTCATATGGACTTGTTCGGTCCACTACAAGTTAGAAGTTTGGGAGGTAAGGATTATACATTGGTTATTGTTGATTACTACTCGCGCTTTGCGTGGGTGTTCTTTCTAAAACACAAGTCAGATACTTTTGACATCTTTACAAATTTTGTCAGGCAGATCTAGAATGAATACAACTGTTTCGTAGTCAAAATCAGAAGTGATAATGGAACTGAGTTCAAGTCTGGGGCCATGACAGAATTTTGTGAAAGTCTAGGTATCTTTCATGAGTTTTCCTCTCCTCGTACTTCTCAACAAAATGGAGTAGCTGAGAGAAGGAATAGAACACTCATAGAAACCTGCAGGACCATGTTGAGTGATGCCTCACTACCGGAATATTTCTGGGCTGAAGTCGTCAACATTGCATGCCACGTGCAAAATCGAGCACTCTTAAACAAGAACCATAATAAGACACCTTACGAACTACTAAAGGGCAGGAAATCGACTATTTCATATTTTAGAATCTTCGGTTGTAAGTGCTTCGTCCTTAACAATGGCAAGTATCATACTACTAAATTTAGCGAAAAGAGCTTTGAAGGTATTTCCGTAGGGTATAGTAGCCATAGTAAGGTATATAGGATTTTTAATAAGAAAATCCTGGTTATAGAAGAATCTATTCATGTTGTATTTGATGAGACAAGCTTGCTGCAAGGCAGCTCTTCTAGTGTGTTTATTGAAGATACAGGTTCAAAGATGAAAAAACTAAACTTGGGTGAGCCGACTGAAGAAAAAGATGAAAAGTTCATCAAGATCACCACTCCAACTCTGATTGGAGAGGTTGATGATCAAGATGAAGAAATCATCCAAGTTGATGAAGTCACTCCTGTGGTTGAAGAAACTCTAAATGCAAGGACTCTAGAGCTCAGACATCTGAAGGATCACCCAATAGACCAAATCATAGGAGATCCCCGGGATGGTGTCAGAACTCGTAGAGGTACAACTAATGAGAATTTATATTTGAGTTTTTTTCACAGGTTGAACCGAAGAAGTTTGAGGAAGCAAACTCAGACGCATCATGGATAATGACAATGGAAGAAGAGTTGAATCAGTTCAAGCGTTGCCAAGTCTGGAAGCTTGTTCCAAGACCCAAAGGTAAGAATGTCATCGGGACAAAGTAGGTCTACAGGAACAAGATGGACGAGGATGGGACAATCATAAAGAACAAGGCCAGACTCGTCGCCAAAGGATACATACAAGAAGAAGAAATCGACTTCGACCAGACGTATGCTCCAGTGGCAAGGCTGGAGGCAATCAGGTTGTTCCTAGCATATGTTGCACTTAAGGGCTTCACTATCTATCAGATGGACGTGAAGTCTGCCTTCCTTAATGGTGACATAAAGGAAGAGGTGTATATGGAACAACCTCCAGGTTTCGTTGATTCTAACTTTCTTGAACATGTCTATCTTTTATTTAAAGCATTATATGGTTTGAAACAAGCTCCTCGAGCTTGGTACGAGACGCTGTCTAACTTTCTTCTTGAGAACAAGTTCACAAGAGGAAAGATAGATTAGACATTATTTCTTAGGGAAATAAAAGGCAAGATTTTGCTAGTGCAAATCTATGTCGATGACATCATTTTAGGCTCCACTGATGATAGCCTCTGCAAAAAGTTTTCTAAACTTATGCAAGAGAAGTTTGAAATGAGCAGTATGGGAGAACTGAAGTATTTCTTAGGACTTCAGGTGAAACAATCTGAAGATGGAATTTTCATCTCTCAGACTAAGTTCACCAAGAAGTTGATTAATAAATTCGGAATGGAGAACGCAACCTATATGAGGACTCCAATGGGTTCAACTATGTCTCTGGACAAGGATGAGAAAGGGAAACCTTTTGATGTAACTAAGTACAGAAGCATAATTGGATCCCTGCTCTATCTTACTGTTAGTAGACCAGACATAATGTTTCAACATGTATATGTGCTAGATTTCAAGTGAACTCTAAGGAATCTCACTACGCTGCTGTAAAGCGGATTTTGAGATACCTTAAGGGTACACTAAATCTTGGTTTATGGTACCCAAGAAGTAATGACAACGAACTAATTGGTTTCCCAGATACAGATTTTGCAGGAAGTAACGATGATAGAAAGAGCACTTCCGAGACTTACCAATTCCTTGGAAGGAGGCTCATTTCTTGGATCACCAAAAAGCAGAATTGTGTCGCAATTTCAATGACCGAGTCAGAATACATTTCTGCCGGCAGTTGTGCACAATTGTTATGGATAAAGAACCAACTGGAAGATTATAATGTGAAAGTCAAAGACATTCCCTTGTTTTGTAACTCCTCCAATGCGATTGCAATAGCCAACAATCCAGTCTCTCACAACCGGACAAAGCACATAGAGCTGCGATACCATTTCATCCGGGAGCATGTGGAGCATGGGGACATAAATCTCCAATATGTCCCAACTGACAGGCAAATTGAAGACATATTCACAAAGCCCCTAGACGAGTCCAAGTTCTCGTTCTTCAAAACAAAACTTGACATGCTCAACAAGGATGAAGAAGAATGAAGAAAAAGGTGATAGCAAGTTCAAGTTCAGGTTTTACTTCAAAAATTAGAAAATTTCAAAGGATGGACTTCATTTCTCAAGTAAAACATTCCCACTCGAGAAATATGGTGTCCAACTGGTCCTTAAGTTCAAATTTTTCAATATCTCATGATGAACCAAAGAAGGACAGCAGTCCATAGAGGTCTGAATCTCTACCAATTCCCTTTGTTGATCCTGAACAGGAGAACACTGTTAAAATGACCATATTTCAAGAGCTAATTGGACTATCTTTGATTAACAAAGTTAAAGCGGAAGGCAAGGATCCCTCTCAATATTCTACCATGTATTCCTACAGGAAAGAAGAGTTAAAAAGGTATGATAAAGCAAATCAGTTTTTCAATGTAGATACTTACATGAGTCTTCACCCAGAAGTTGTTGTCCCAAGAGAAACTTCTTGCAACATTATTAGAGCAGCTGATATGACAATGTCCAAGAAAGAAGCTGCCAATCCTAACAGAGAAATCATATTCAAACAACCTTCTAACAAAGACAATTCCAAGAAACCTAAATAACTTTTTGATTAGTTTATTTTCTGAACTGTTTATGTTAATTTGTCACAAAGAACTTATTATATATATCTGCTACACTTTTATTTTTCTGCCAGATATTTGTTGTTTTGCTTTGTGATTATATTTTATTATTTATTAGTGACCTCACCCAAATAGGGGGAGATTGTTGGATCCCTAATTTGGATTTAGGCTAAGGTTCACTATTAGGATGTTTGACCCACCTTGTATAGCCAGGGTCAAGTTTGTCAGTCCTAGAGTTTAGGCTAGTCATTAGAATCAAATTTCATGGATTGATGTTCGCTGAGCTTAGAATTAACAAGATATTTCCAGATTGATGTTCGCTGAGCTCATGTCGACGAATAGGATTTCTCAGCTCAATGAACTTGGAACTTCGGTCGACGAAATCTGCCCAGAGGTCGACGAACTCTATTCTGAGTTAGAAAGATAAGTTCTCCCTATCTCTGTCCCTAATTCATTCTATTATTTGGCAGTAATTCTCTGAGTAATTAATGCTCATATTCTCAAGAATATAGCCGTTCATGGAAGCATTAATTATGGATTTCATCAGAGTTAATTACTTGCTTATTTTACTGGGATAGTTGGAAAAACTCATTAAAGACTATATTCCAGCCATTTCAATCTCCAGAATCTAATCAGCTATTAATGCTTATAATTCAAAATTCAAAAGCAGAATCAGATAGCAGGATATAAAAGAGATTTTTCAGACGGCTCTCAATAGGAGACACAGATACACAGAACAATATACAGAACAACATCTACTCCTCTATGTAGAAAATAAGCTGTTTTCCCCTTGATCTTACAGAAGACTAAAGAACATCAAACATATATCAAATGTCCTCTTCAACTTCTACTCCAGGAATCCTCAAAGACAATAATTCTAGATCTGTCTACAAGTTTCTGGATTTCAACAAGTCAAGGCTGAATACCTACACCCTGAGCAAAGCTCTAGTCTTCCTGAACATTTCAACATCTCAGGGGGAGCTTTGACACCAGCAATCCACTAAGTCTTCTCTGTTGTTTAGAGAAAGAGAAGACAACATCACCTTCTTAACTCACTATATAAAGGGTTTATTAACTCCCTTCAAAAGTTCTTTGTTGGTTTTTGGGCACATGATCAAAAGCCTAGAGGGTTGTGAGATCTCCCTGCAAATAGATCTTGTGGTGATAGGTCACCTGAGCAAAAACCTGTGGTGACAGTCACCTGATCAAAAAATTGTTAGTAGATTCCTACCAGGGTGGTAGAAGAGTGGATTTACCAAGATTTGGGGAACCACTATAAATTCTTGTGTTGTCTGTGTGTTCATTTTTCCTTGCTCTGCTGTGCTGTGGTTGTGTAGTTTAGCTTAGCTCCTCTTTCATTTTATATAACTACTACTATCACTAATTTTACTGATAGATTTTAAAAATAGCAAAAGTTTCAAATTCACTCTATTCACCCTCCTCTAGAGTAAATCTGATCTATCCCCTAACTTTCAATTGGTATTAGAGGATTATCAATTGTCAAAGTTGACTTTCAATTGGTATAAGAGGGTAGTCTATTTGGTTGTACAAGGTAACACTTGAACCAACAAATCCTTCTAAAATCTAAATTTCTCTAGCACATTACTTATACCATGACACAGAATAAGGACTATGTAAGCACCAGAACTCCAGTTTGCAACCTTAACACGTTTGCTATCTAGAAGGCAAGAATTAAATTATATATAAATTCCATTGATGAAACATTTTTAATTCTATCTTGACAGGTCCACCAGCTCCAGTGGCTACATCTACTGCAACTTCCAGCACTCATGCTGTTCCACCACCTGAGTGGACAGATGCACAGAAGAAGGCCAAGATAGCTGATGCAAAGACCATGAACATTCTGGCTCAGACAATATTAGATGACATTTTCCAGAAAGTGGCAGAGTGCACCTTAGCTAAAGCCATCTGGGATTCCCTAAACCAGATGGTTGCTGGGTCTGTAGATGAGAGAAAAGACAGGAGATCAAATCTCATCTCCCAATATGAGAATTTCAAGAAAGAAGAGTCATAGTCAGTGAGTGATATGTACAATAGACTCAGCTCAATTATCAATGAGCTGAAAACTCTAGATAAGGACATAACCCTCACTGAGGTCAATGATAAAATTCTCATGTGCTTCCCCAGCTCATGGGATTCCAGAATCTGGCCAATCAAAGAGGACAGAAGTCTGAATGAGATTTCCACTGAATCTCTACTAGGAAAGCTCAAATCCTATGAGCAGTTAATAAAGACTAGAGAAGCTGCTGAGCAGAAGAGTCCCTCATCAGCTAGAAAGGAGCAAAACTTAGCATTCGAAGCATCTAAAGAAACAGAAGCTCCATTAGCTAATGAAGAACTTCTGAGTCTCCTAGCCAAGAGATTCTACAAAATGGGTAAGAAGAATTTCAGAAGGAAGTCATCTAGACAAGATGACAAGCCAAGGTATGATAAAACCCCAACTAAAGAAATTGTCTGCTTTGGTTGCAGGAAGCCAGGACACTTCATATCAAAGTGTTCAGAGAATCAAAAGAAAAAGAGAAGAAGAGAAAAGGATCCCAGGAAGCAGCACTACAGCAAGCCCTCCTCCAGCAAGCATAAGAGGAAGGAGAAAGGCTTTGTTGCTAAAACCTAGAGTGAAACTAAAGATGAATCTTCATCTTCCATCTCCAGTGAAGATGGAGAAGATACTAAAGCAAAGGAGGTTTTCTTGATGGCTATTGGTGCATCAGGAAGCCTCTTAGAAGTTGAGCAGTTAGACAGTGAAGAACCTCAATCTGAAGAAGATCAGGTATTGTCCTCTTTTGATTTCAATTCAGATGGTTTTAGAACTAAATTTAAATCACTATGTATTGATTTAATAAACTATGAGAAGAAAATCAAACTCCTTAGAGAAAAACTAACTGAACAAGATAATCTCTTTTCTGAAAACATTAAATTGAAAGATGAATTAACCTTAGCTAATAAACTAATCATCTCTCTAAAAACTGAATTAGTTGAGGTAAGGCAACTTGAAGAATCCCTAAATGGGAGAAGCATCAAGTTGATGAACATCACAAGCATAGTAAATGCTAGACTTAATGACAAGCTAGGCTTAGGTGCTTCATTAAGCTAACCCCCATTAATTCAGAAAACATACTGTAAACTCCAATCAAATTTGTTTCTGAAAAAGACAAAGAAAAGGTAGATGATCATAGTACTAAGCAAATAGAATTAAAACAAAAAAATAAGAAAAAGAGAAAGAACAAGAAAAATCCTAACTATAACAATGTTCAGTTGATTTCGTTGAACTCAGATCGACGAAATATGTACAGTTCGTCGAACTCAAGTCGACGAACTCAGAACGCAGATTTTTATTATAATTATTCTTTAAACTGCGATCGACGAAACCAGTATGGTTCTTTGAGCCGAGATCGACGACATTGGGGTACAGAGAATGAATATTTTCATTCTCTGAGTGAAGTTCGACGAACTCATCCCCATTCGTCGACCTCAAATCGACGAACTCACCAGAATTCGTCGAACTAAGTACAAGATAACAGAAACTTTAATTCCTTCAGAACCTTTAATCAACCTAGGGAATATCTCAATCCATTCAGCCAGTGGATAATACCACCAAGAAAATATCACCCCTAGGGTATAAAAATCAACATAAATGTTCCTTTATTTCCAGTTTTAAGTATGAAAAGCAACAAGGACCCAAGGTAATCTAGGTCAAGAACATCTAATCTATTCTTATGCAGGTGAACTCCTATGCTACCACAGAGGAACATTGGTACTTGGATAGTGGCTGCTCAAGGCACATGACTGGCAACAAGGAAAATCTAACCAACTATAAGTCCAAGCTAGGTCCAAAATTGATCTTTGGTGACTCCAACTGTGGCCAGACTAAAGGCTATGTGAAAGTAAATATTGGAACTATCACCTTCAAAAAGGTGGCTTATGTAAGTGGACTGAAGCACAACCTAATCTCCATAAGTCAATTATGTGATGAAGAGTTTCAGGTATCATTTAATAACTCTTCATGCATTATCACATCTGTAGAAAATAAAGTAGTTTTAACTGGAACTAGAATAAGAAATATTTACATAGTAAACTTTAAGTCCGCTAAGTCAGAAATATGTCTGTTTAATCAAACAAGCAATAACAATGAACTATGGCATAAGAGATTATGACATGTTAATTTGAAAAGCATTGCTAAATAATCTAGGGACAACCTTGTAAGAGGATTACCTTCTTACCCCTATAAGAAGGAAAGCCTGTACATGGTTTGTCAATTAGGCAAGTAAACTAAAAATAGTTTTAAAGCCATTACTAAGAGCGATTCGCCTAGGATTCTGTATTTGCTCCACATGGATCTTTTTGGACCCATTGCTGTAAAGAGCCTAGGAGGGAAATCTTATACCTTAGTTATTATAGATGAATTCTCAAGGTTCACTTGGGTGTTCTTCTTGAGGAACAAGTATGATAACTTTAAAGTTCTTACAGACTTTCTTAAGAGCATAAGGATTGAGTATTCTACTCCAGTTGCATTGATTAGAAGTGATCATTGTACTGAGTTTGAGTCTCTTCCCACGCAAGAATTCTATGAGATGGAAGGTATCAGACATTGTTTCTCTTCTCCTAGAACTCCTCAAAAAAAATGGGGTAGCTGAAAGAAAAAACAGGACCCTGATTGAAGCTGCAGGAACATTACTTGCAGATGCTTACTTGCCACTATCCTATTGGGCAGAGGATGTAAGCACAACAAATTATGTACATAAAAGGAGTCTGATACATAAGCTTAAGGGCAAGAATCCCTATGAATTACTTAAAGGGAAGCAACTTAAAGTAGATTACTTTAGAATTTTTGGTTGTTTATGCTATATTCATTACAATGACAAGAAATATCTTAGAAAGTTTGAAGCCAAAGATGCAATGAGAATTTTTCTAGGATACTCCCAAGGCAATAAGGCATATAGGGTATATAATAAATCTACTATGAAAATGGAAGAGACTATATATATATCATTTGATGAAACTAACATGTCTTACAAGGAGAAGAATCCTTCTACCAGTGAAACTTTGCAGGTACCACACTTATGTGAGAAGTTGGATGAGTTGACCCTCACAAATGAAACTATTGCACATCCCTCTCCACATATAAATGAAGACAGTGAAGATGAATCCACTGAAGTGGATGTTGAACAAACAACAGCTCCCATAATTCCACAAGAGGAATTAATTTCCCAAGCTGTTGCTGAACCAACTCCACCTACTGAGTTTGTCACACTTAGAGATCATCCTGTATCCCAGGTGATTGGAGACATGTCAGTAGGTGTGCAGACAAGGCATCAACTCAACTAAGACTTGATGCATGCCTGCTTCATATCTCAAATTGAGCCCCAATCCATTAAAGATGATGAACAAGATCCATAATGGATTATTGCAATGCAAGAGGAGCTCAACCAGTTTGAGAGATGCAAAGTTTGGGATTTAGTTCCAAGACCCAAAGACTACCCAGCCAGTGGAACTAAATGGGTATTCCAGAACAAACTAGATGCCCAGGGAGTTATTATCAGAAAAAGGCAAGGCTAGTTGCTTAAGGCTATAAACAAGAGGAAGACATTGACTATGACCAGACATTTATACCTATTGTAAGGCTGGAAGCAGTCAGAATCTTCCTTGCTTATACTACCTACAAGAAATTTAAAGTATATCAAATGGATATCAAGAGTGCATTCTTAAATGGTGAACTTAAAGAAGAGGTTTATGTGGAGCAACCACCAGGTTTTATTTCTCCAACCCATCCTTCTTATGTCTTTAAATTGTATAAGGCTCTCTATGGTCTAAAGCAAGCTCCAAGAGCTTGGTATGAAACCTTAGCTAGCTTTTTTCTAGATTATAAATTGTCTAGGGGCATAGTAGATAGGACATTGTTCACTAGACATCATAAGGATCAAATCTTATTAGTACAAATCTATGTAGATGACATCATTTTTGGCTCTACTGATTCCAAACTATGCAAGAGGTTCTCCGACCTAATGCATTCCAAGTTTTAAATGAGTAGCATGGGTGAACTTTCCTACTTCCTTGGCCTCCAAGTGAAGCAACTTCCTGATGGCATCTTCATATCCCAGTCCAAGTATGCTAAGGAGCTAATCAAAAAGTTTGGGAGGTTAGATGCCTCAGCAAAGAAAACACCCATGGCTTCTAATGCTGTGATTAACTCTGATGAACATGGCAAGCCTTTTGATCAGAAACTATATAGGGGCATTGTTGGGTCCCTGTTGTATCTCACATCAAATAGGCCAGACATAATGTTTGCTATATGCCTATGTGCTAGGTTCCAGGTGAACCCTAAAGAATCCCACCTTACTTTTCTAAAAAGGATTTTAAGATATATAAAGGGTTGTCCTAGTCTAGGACTTTGGTATCCAACTGAGTTAGAGTTTGAGTTGACTGGATACTCAGATACTGACTTTGTTGGATGTAGAGTGGATAGAAAAAGCACCTCAGGGACATGCCAGTTCCATGGTGCTAGACTAGTGTCCTAGTTTTGCAAAAAGCAGACATCTGTGTCTACTTCAACTGCAGAAGCTGAATACATAGCAGCTGACAGTTGTTGTTCCTAGATACTGTGGATTCAGAACCAACTCCTAGATTATGGTTTCAACTTAAATAATTCAACCCTACTATGTGATAATACAAATGCAATTTCCATTGCACAAAATCCAGTGCATCATAGTAGAACTAAGCATATAGAAATAAGACATCATTTCATTAGAGATTGTGTGGATAAAAATAAAATTAAGCTTGTCTACATCTACACTGATTTGCAAAGAGCAGACATCTTCACCAAACCCATTGATGAGAGGAACTATCTGTTCTTTATTAATCAGCTAGGTATGATAAATGGAGAAGCATTAATTTAACTTTCTGTCTGAGGTCGAAGAATTTGTCACAGTTCATCGAACGAAGATCGACGATCTGAGAAAAGTTCTTGAGAGAATTTGTCGACCAGAGATCGATGAACTCTCCATGCGAAGTCTTTTTTGTCGAACTAAGATCGACGATATTGCTTCAGAAAATTTTCGTCAACCTAAGAATGACGAAAACTTTTCCCTTCTCTTCAGACTGAGATCGACGAACTCATTTACCAATAAAATATTTCGTCGACCTCAGATCGAAGATCTTTTTATTTTTCGTTGGATGGAGTCTGCCTCTTCGCATTCTGAAAACCTTATAACTAGGTTTTCTTCGAGCTCCATCCCGCGCTTTCTGTTCTCTTGCACTTGATCTTTCTTGTTTTTGCAGGAAACAATGGTGATTCTTGCAAACTCTCTCACAAGCATGAAATTCGACACTGGGTTTGACATTGATTTTGACTCCTTCCAACACTCCGATCAAATATTCATGGATATACTGCAGTTATTCGAAGATCAACAGTTAAATAAGTTTATGACCACAAGAATCAAGTTAGCTGCAAATGAGATAAGAGAATGGGTTTATACATCAACTACTCCAGATGCCGATTCCATGACCGACACCATCTCTGGAAATCAGGTTACTCTAACCCCTACCATCTTAACAGAAATTTTTGGTTTGGTTAATGATGATGAAGATATTGAGATAGACAGTTCTGATTATGATAATATGTTGATTAAAATGGGTCATACTAGTGAAAACCCTAACAAACTTCTTAAAAAGAATTTGTCAACTGAATACAAATTTCTTGCTGATGTTGTGGGCAAGGTTTTGCTGGGCAAACACACAGCCCATGATTACATTACCAGGCACCAGTTTTTGGTGATGTGTGTTGTAGTGAACAAGAAGGCAGTACACTAGGGAAAGATATTGTTTGATTTAATCAAAAAGAAGAATACTAAGAAGGAAGTCTGTTTTGGGAGGATTCTAGGGATTTTACTCCAGAACAACAACAACAGATGTACATATGGATATAGTAGTTACAGAAAGTGTAAATACAAATACAGAGTTATTTGATTTTCTTGAGGCAGATCCTTCAGAATTTGATATTGAGCTCACTGATGTTGAAATTGCAGTACCTTTGGCACCTGCACCATTCTTTTACCTAGTCCCTTTTGTGGACTTAGCTGATTTATTAAGAGATTTTGATACTCTTTATCATTTTCTTCCTCTTCCTGAGCAAGTTTTCTCCAAAGCCATTGTATGCTATTCTGCTCCAGTAAGTCCAGAAGTTATGGAACAAATAAGGGCAAGTTTGGCAGCCCCTATGATCTCAGAAATACTAGTTGCTGAAGATGTGTGCAGTCCTCCTCCTCGCATGTGGGCTGAGTCCCCAATCCCAAACTTGGATGACATTATGTTTGCAGATTTGGAAAAAGAAGATGAAAATCAAATTGTTGCTGAAAGTGTTGCTGAGCCAGAAGTTCCAGAATTTCAAGTGCTACCTAAGGCTGAGAAGCAAATCGCCAAGGAAGCATTAAAAGAGATTGATGACTTATATGATAATCCTCCTGGATCCTCTGATGACAATAATGATGATGGTGATGACTCTGAAGACTCTGATGAACCAAAATCTAAGAAAAAGATACCTAAGAAGAGAAAAACTATTCCTAAGGATGTTCCTAAGTCTAATCCAACTGCAGACACACCATATTACATATTGAACAAGATTACTCCTTATCCTGGTATGCCTCAGTGGATGTGGCTATCTAAGAATGAACAAAAGAAAGGAAGAAGAGGAGAAGATACATGTCCCCTCCTAGGCAATTCAGAAAGGATCCTCTTCCTCCTCCATCTGCAGGGGCCTTTAGAAGTGTCTCTCATAGATTAACTTCATCACTAAAACATATCAAAGACATTCCAAGCCAAGTTCTCAGAGAAGCAGACATCAACAGCAGCAGTCCATAGGAAGCAATCCACCTCCAACCTCAGAGCTAAAGAGTTCTCCAATATCTCATGATGAACCAAAGAAGGACAACAATCCAAAAAGTCATGAATCTCCACCAATTCCCTTTGTTGATCCTGAACAGGAGAACACTGCTAAAATTGCCAGATTTCAAGAGCTAATTGGACTATCTTTGATTAACAAAGCTAAAGCAGAAGGCAAGGATCCCTCTCAATATTCTACCATATCTTCCTACAGGAAAGAAGAGTTAAAAAGGTATGATAAAGCAAATCAGTTTTTCAATGTAGATGCTTACATAAGTCTTCACCCAGAAGCTGTTTTCCCAAGAGCAACGTCTTGCAACATTATTGGACCAGCTGATATGACAATGTCTAAGAAAGAAGCTGCCAATCCTAACAGGGAAATCATATTCAGACAACCTTATGACAAAGACAATTCCAAGAAACCTAAATAACTTTTTATTAGTTTATTTTTTGAACTATTTATGTTAATTTGTCACAAAGCACTTATTGTATATATCTGCTAGACTTTTATTTTTCTGCCAAATATTTGTTGTTTTGCTTTGTGATTATATTTTATTGTTTATTAGTGACCTCACCAGAATAGGGGGAGATTGTTGGATCCCTAGTTTGGATTTAGGCTAAGGTTCACTATTAGGATGTTTGACCCACCTTGTATAGCCATGGTCAAGTTTGTCAGTCCTAGAGTTTAGGCTAGTCATTAGAATCAAATTTCATGGATTGATGTTTGTTGAGCTCAGAATTAACAAGATATTTCCAGATTGATGTTCGCTGAGCTCAGGTCGACGAATAGGATTTCTCAGCTCGACGAACTTGGAACTCCGGTCGACGAAATCTGCCAAGAGGTCGACGAACTCTATTCTGAGTCAGAATGATAAGTTCTCCCTATATCTGTCCTTAATTCATTCTATTATTTGGCAGCAATTCTCTGAGTAATTAATGCTCATATTCTGAAGAATATAGCCATTCATGGAAGCATTAATTATGGATTTCATCAAAGTTAATTACTTACTTATTTTACTGGGACAGTTGGGGAAACTCATTAAAGACTATATTCCATCCGTTTCAATCTCTAGAATCTAATCAGCAATTAATGCTTATAATTCAAAATTCAAAAGCAGAATTAGATAGCAGGATATAAAAGAGATTTTTCAAATGGCTCTCAATATGAGACACAGATACACAGAACAATATACAGAACAACATCTACTCCTTCTCCGTGCAGAAAAACAAGCTGTTTTCCCCTTGATCTTACAGAAGACTGAAGAACATCAAACATATATCAAGTGTCCTCTTCAACTCCTACTCTAGGAATCCACAAAGACAACAATTCTAGATCTGTCTACAAGTTTCTGGATTTCAACAAGTCAAGGCAAAAGACCTACACCCTGAGCAAAGCTCCAGTCTTCCTGAACATTTCAACATCTCAGGGGGAGCTTTGACACCAACAATCCACTAAGTCTTCTCTGTTGCTTAGAGAAAGAGAAGACAACATCACCTTCTTAACTCACTGTATATAGGGTTTATTGACTCACTTCAAAAGTTCTTTGTTAGTTTTTGGGCACATGATCAAAATCCTAGAGGGTTGTGAGATCTCCCTGCAAATAGATCTTGTGGTGACAGGTCACCTGAGCAAAAACCTGTGGTGGCAGTCACCTGATCAAAAAACTGTTAGTGGATTCCTACTAGGGTGGTAGAAGAGTGGATGTACCTAGATTTGGGGAACCACTATAAATTCTTGTGTTGTCTGTGTGTTCATTTTTCTTTGCTCTACTGTGTTGTGGTTGTGTAGTTTAGCTTAGTTCCTCTTTCATTTTATATAACTATTACTATCACTAATTTTACTGATAGATTTTAAAAACAGCAAAAGTTTCAAATTCACTCTATTCACCCCCCTCTAGAGTAAATAAGATCTATCCCCTAACTTTCAATTAGTATCAAAGGATTATCATTTGCCTAAGTTGACTTTCAGATTTCTACATGGATTACCGAGATTTCAGATGATTTCAAGAATGTTCTCCTTTTTCTCGATACAGCCGGGTTGTCTTTTGTTCTGGAACATCCATGACGTATTTTGACTTCTGATGTTGAAGAGTTCTTCCGACATGCTAAGATTAAATGCAATGGCAAGGTGATCAAGTCTGAGGTTCAAGATATTAAGGTAAAAATGTTTGCCCTCTCTGTTTCTCAGTTTCTGCAACTTCCTATCATAGACATGGAAGATGATCTCATCAACACTGACTATGAGAGAGCATATAGTTTCCGTGGGATTCCCCAATCATCTCACACAATTAGAAGACAGTTCATGAATGCTGAAAGCAAGTTACTGGCAAATATACTGGGCAAAGTTCTTCTCTGCAAGACAAGTTCTATCAGTTATATTACTCAAGAATTTTTTGATCTAATGACTGCAGTGATTTGTAGAAAGAAGTTTCAGTGGGGCATGATTTTTTTTGAAAAGATTAAGGCATGCATTAAGAGCCCAAAATATGGCAGAATAATTTCTTTGTACCTAAATCAGATGAATCCATAAGATTTCTACACGAAAAAGGGCATAGCCCTCCACCATATGAAGAAGGTTTCCATCACCTCCATCTAGAGATGGGAGGTTAAATTACAGAAATCTGACAAATCTGCTAAGGAAAGTGAAGATGTGGACAAGACCCCATCTCCTCCTTCACATCAGATAACTGACTTAGTTATTGAAGGGGAGCCTGCCCCATCTGTCCCAGCTCAACAAACTCCAGCTCCAGCACCAATCCACATAGAAATTCCAGCACCAGTCACTACTCCAGCCGCTACAGCCATTCCTCCTCAAGTCTCTCCATCTACTGACAGTCATCCAGTCCAAGAAGATATTCCATCTACATCTGCTGCTACCTCTTCCTCTCTGCTGCATACAGAAGATACACATTTCCTGCTGCTGAAGATATTCTAGACCCAGAAAATTTAACAGATGCTCAGATTCAAGAACAGTTGTTATCCACTGATGAAGATATTACCAGGATGATAGAGGAGTTCACTTCTAAAAAGCCTCTATCCCATATTACTGAAGATCATCCCTTTTCTCCAGCAACATCTCCCAAGTCTCCAACAAAGTCTCCTTCTCCTCAAACAGAAAAGTCTCCTGTAAATGTAACGGAGAAATCTCCTGAAAATTTACATGATGATGAAGTTGTTTCAATTCATGATTCAGAAGATGACATTCCTGAAGAAGCTGCTGAACCAAGACTTCCAAGTCTTCACTTCAATATTCCCTCCTTGCTGCCCATAGATGCTGAAGATGAGGACAACACTGTAAACAGAAAACTGCCCTCTTCTTCCACAGTTGTTATTGAAGAAATTCCTCCATGGATAGCACCAGCTCAGCCTCCACCATCTACTTAGCCTATAGAGGTCTTGCCTGAAGGCAATATTTTGAGCAAAATTGAAGCTATGCTAGCTGCCCAGAGAGAATATTTTGATTCCTCTCTTAAAGTTATAACTGACAAAGTGACTGCATTGAAAAAAGAAATGAGCTGTGGATTTGCTGAAATCCAGCATAACACAGATGAATTTAAAAGGATCTTGAAAATTGGAGGAAAAGCCTTATATCATACAATCACAAGCATTGATAATGTAATGGAACAATCAGTTAACCTTGCTAACAATCAGATTCAACTTGAGAAGAAAGCCCAAGAAAGGAACTTCAAAACTTGTGAAGAAGTTGGAACATTTAAAGAAGATATAATCAACACCCTCACTCTAGAAGTCAAAAAGGGGGGAGGATAAGGTGAAAGAACAACTGGTAAAACAAGCTCAGTCTATGAAAAATCAGTGGGAAGATCAATTGAAAGATATCCAGACATTTATTCTGAAGGAAGTCAAAAGTACAAAGCTATATACATATGACAACCATTTGGATGCACAATAACCCTTTTCCTGAACTGGAAATGGAACCTTCTGCTCCTCCTCCTGCTCACTTGGATGTAAATAAGCCAACCTTCTCACCTCCTCCAGAATACTTTGAAGGACCACCTCCTGATGTATATGAATAAGTTTGGGAATCAGAACAAGCAGGTATGCCTCCTCATCCTCCAGAAGTTTAGAAAGCAAAAAGAAGGAAATATGGGGATGGAGCCTCAACTAGTAGATCAACTCCACATCCTGAAGCTGAAAGGAAAAGACCTCAAGTGTTTACTGAAGTGTGGAGTCCAACCTCCAAATCTCTTATACTTGAAACTCTCAAGGTAGTTCTTGATTTCAATGAACACAGAAGCCTTCATTACAGCTCTGATGAATTGGGATTATATGAAAAATCTCTTACAAAAAGAAGGATATATGACAGAGTATATGGAAGAAATAATCCCAAGGCTCCACCTAGACCTCCAAAGTATTTCCCCAAGCCTTACAGCTACCAGAAGAGACAACAAAAAAAGCTTGAAAGATAGCAACAACAACAGGATTAGTATAAGTTGAAGATGTTTTGAAAGTTCATTTTTGAAATTGTGGAATTAAATTTTCTCTTGGACAAATTTCTATTTATATGGACTTTTAATTTTGCTGATCTGATTTTTCTCCATAATAGCTTTTATTCTACTTATTATGACTATTAGTTTCTTTATTTGTTTTTCTCTTGATGTAATTCACCTTAGTGTAGAGGGTTCTGACTTCTACAAATAGGGGGAGATTGTTGGGTATTACATCCACAATAGCTCAGATTTGTATGAAGTCATCCTTGAACTAAGATGAATTAAGTTTGTATTTGATGCTCTTTTTAGTTGAGTGTTTGCAGAACTTAATTGCCAAGTATAGACCAATGTCAGTCTACAATGAGTCTCCAAACACAGGACCATACAATATAATCCCTCATTGTGTGATCTATGGTGTTGAATCATATGTAGCCTCTTTATTGAGAAATACTTCCTTTTCAAGCACTAAGGGCATGGGAGGAAAGTTGGATGCTGATTATTTTTGAAGAAATTAAGTTTTCAGATTTTCAGAGAAATTCTCTAAGTATTTTTCTCGAGTACTATGTTTTGTACTCGAGAAAGACTAAAGTTAGTTCTCGAGTTAGACTTGCCATGAATTCGAGTGACAGAAGTAGTTCTCGAGAAAGCTTATTGCTGTTCTCGAGAAGGGTTTTTGTACTCGAGTGCTTCATGACACTTCTTCTCGAGTTACTTCCTTTCCAGACAAATTTTCTCTAAGTCTTTTTCTCGAGAAGACCTTGTTTAGTTCTCGAGATAGTTCTTTGTTCTCGAGTACCAAAGTGCTTCTTCTCGAGAACAATAATTTATTTTTCTCGAGTACTTTCCTTCATTCTCGAGATTGTTGTTTTCCTCCACATTTTTTTCTAAGTCATCTTTCTCGATATCTCCATTATGGTTCTCGAGATCAAAAGTTATTTTTCTCGAGTACAATCTTTCTTCTCGAGAACAACTGTACTGTTTTCAGAAATTCTTCTAAGTCCAAACTGACGGGATTTTCAAATGTCATTAGACGTGATTGGTCCATGTGGCTATCATGAATTATGATTATGACTGTTAGGCATGTCCTATAAAAGGTCTTGTCATTTCCGACCAACCCTATGAAGCATAAGAAGAAATTCTAAGTATTCTGAATCCCTAATTTTCTTTCCAAAATCGGAAGCCGTTGCTCATCGCCTTCATCGCCAAAAGCGCTTTAAATCCAGAACGATTCAGAGCAGTTGATTCACATATCAAGATCTTCTACAATCGAAAAATCCTCTACTTGATCTTGTGAGTCTAGAAATTTCAAATCAGAGATCTAGCCAAGTCTTCTTCAATTATTTCAGATAGAGCCGCAAAGTTCAAGGAAGAAGAAAGACAGAAGTTTTCAGATCTGAGAGAAAATACTGTTTATATTTCTTTTATATTTCAATTAATTCTTGTAGGAGATTCTTCTCTGAGTGTAGGAGATTTTCTCTTCGAGTTGTTATAGGAAGTTTTTCTATTCCGAGTGTAGATCCTATTTTTGGATCGAGTTGTAGGAACATTGTTCCGAGTAGTAGGATTGTTTCCAATCCGAGATTAGTGGAGTAGCCGAGTCTAGTGAATTGCTAGATCAGTGAGTGGAAAGTGGATGTACCCAAGGTTAGGGAACCACTATAACTCTTGGTGTCGTCTGTGATTGCTTGGTTAATTTTCTGTGCATAGCTCGCTTAATTTTTATTCCACAAAAAGACGCACAACTCACCTATTCACCACCCTCTAGGTGATTTAGGTAGACAACTTAAATATTTTCAATTGGTATCAGAAGGAGGTTGTTTATAAAAAGGTTAACACCTTGAACAGATCTGCCCCAAGTTATCTATTGAGTTATACTAGTATGGACAATGCCAAGGATTTTGCTAAGCTTCCTCTGTGGACAAAGACCAACTTTCTAATGTGGAAAGAAAGGATTAAATTTTTCATGGAAGCTGTGGATCCAAAGATCTTCATGATTGTTGAAGAAGGTCCTCATGTTCCCATGCCCGTCTCCACTATTGATCCTATCAAGAAAGTTCCTAAGAAGTTGATGGATCTTGATAAGGATGAGATTGCACTTGTCTCTTTAGACAAGAAAGCCAAAAATATCATCGCAAGTGTAGTCGATGATTCTATGGTACAGAACTTGATTCACTGCCAATCTGCTATGGAAATATGGCAGTCTCTTATCATCTTGATGAAAGGCACTGGATAGGTTAGGGATGACAGAAGATCCCTTCTAAATTAGAAATATGAAGCATTCCGACAAGGACCCAAGGATTCAATTGCAAATACCTTTGAAAGTTTCTTCAAGATTGTTAATGACCTAAGAGTATATGGTTGGGACTTCACTAATGGAGAGCTGAATGATAAATTTCTAAGGTCCCTGACTAAGGAGTGAGACAACAAATTCTGTGCTATCCAGGAGTTTGGCAAGCTGTTAGAGACTGACCCTCAGAATCTCTTTGAAAAGCTATTGTCATATGAGTTGCAAATAGATTCAAGAAAAGCTGAAGAAGAGAAGAGTCGGTTCTCATCCAAGGAGAAGTCTGTCGCACTGAAGGCAGACAGCTCAAGGAAAGCCAAAGCTGCATCACCTGCTCCTGCACAATCTTTCTTCTCGCGATCAACTTTCCTTCTTGCATCAAGACAGATCCCAGTCCAACTTGTGATGTGTCCATATAAATAGTATACTCTACTCCTTCGGTAGGCAACGCGAAGATTGGGGCAAAACATAACCTCTTATTCAACTTCTGGAAAGCTTCTTCGCAAACACTGCTCAAAATGAAAGTTGCGCTCTCCTGCGTAAGCTTAGTCAGCGGCATAGACAACA
Source organism: Platanthera zijinensis (assembly GCA_039513925.1). Classification (NCBI taxonomy): domain Eukaryota; kingdom Viridiplantae; phylum Streptophyta; class Magnoliopsida; order Asparagales; family Orchidaceae; genus Platanthera; species Platanthera zijinensis. The sequence goes on from CM077093.1 coordinate 43,096,144, forward strand.
CTGAAAATCCTTGCACGAATCTCCTATAGTAATCTATCAATCCTAAGAAACTCCTTATCTCCTTAGGCATTGTAGACCTATTCCAATCCAAAACTGCGGTTATCTTTACTTGGTCCATAGAAATTCCATCTTTACTTACAATATGACCCAAGAAGGACACCTTAGATAACAAAAACTCACACTTGCTCAACTTTGCATACTACTTGTGCTCCCTCAAGGTAGACAACACGAAGCGCAAGTGCATGGCATACTCCTCAACACTCTTAGAATAAACTAAGACGCCATTGATGAAAACTACCACAAAATGGTCTAGAAAATTCTTTAATACTTTATTCATCATATCCATAAAAGCAGAGGGTGAATTCGTTAATCTAAATGACATTACCAAGAACTCAAAATGCCCATACCGGGAACGAAAAGCAGTTCGCGGAATGTCCGACTCACGGATCCTCAACTGATGGTAGCATAAACGAAGGTTAATCTTCGAGAACACAAAAATACCCCACAACTGGTCTAATAAATCGTCAATCTAAGGCAAAGGATATATGTTCTTGATAGTTACCTTATTCAACTCTCTATAATCAATGCACAAACTCATAGAACCATCCTTCTTTTTCACACAAAGAACATGACACCCTAGGACGAAGAACTAGGCCTAATAAAACCACACTACAACAGTTGATCTAACTGAGTACGCAACTCTTCCAACTCATACGGAGCCATACAGTAAGGTGCCCTCACAATAGGACGACTACAAGGCTAAAGGTCTATTACAAACTCCACACCTCTCTCAGGAGGGAGACTAGGAAGGATAACAGGAAAAACATCAAAAAACTATCGCACCACGGAAATATCCTCGACACACGACGAATCAAGAGTAACTTCCAAAATAGAATGAAGTTAAGTAATACAACTAGACTCTAAAAATTCTTGAGCACGTACCGCAGATACGATTGGGGAGTCCTGGCACGGAAAGCCATACACGCTCATGGGTTTGTCACTGTCCATCTTAAAATCCAAACGCTTGACTTTGCATTGAATGATAACATCATATCTGGATAACCAATCCATACCCAAGATCACATCGAAGTTCTCCAAATTTAACGCCTTCAAATCGGCAATCGCTAGGAATCTATCAAAAAGAATATGGCAATTCTGGATACACTGATTCGAATCCACCGAATCGCCAGATGGAAACTTAACAATAAGCGGATCACCAACTCAATCAATGGTCAAACGATGTCGGTCTATAATTTCCTAGTCACAAAGGAATGAGTGGGACCCAAATAAAAAAGAACACACACCAAACGATTTCTTGCTTTAAACTCGCATATAAAATCGTACACATAACTAATATGTCGAAATTAAACCTGAATTTACAAGTTAACAGCTAGATCAGAATCAAACCTGAGATCGCCTACGTGGAAATCTGAGCCTCTTCCTTGGTCACCACATTCAATTTACCTTTTTCTCTATCCAGTTGCTGCAGTTGCGATGACAGCAAAGCCTGAAGAAGAATCGGTTGCAACGGAGGTTGGGACTGAGGACAATATATCGCTACAGATCCATTGTGGTCAACCAAAAAGAGGCCAAGATGACTCAAGTCTGGAAAGCATCGAGTGAGTCGATAAGATTTGACGAGTAAATCAGGTATCTACTTAGACAGGTTTTTGGGCTCGAACGTTGAGTGCGTGGAGTGCACTGGACGCTATGGGCTGAATGGCATTGAGTGCGTTGAGTGCACTCAACGCCATCTTAATTAGGAAGAATCTTGGGCTCGGGCATTGAGTGCGTCGAGTGCACTCAACGCCAAAGGCTGAATGGCATTGAGTGCGTTGAGTGCACTCAACGCCATCTTACTTGGGAAGAATGTTGAGCTCCGGGCGTTGAGTGCGTCGAGTCCACTCAACACCATGGGCTGAATGACACTGAGTGCGTCGAGTGCACTCAACGACATCTTACTTGGAAAGAATTTTGAGTTTAGGGCGTTGAGTGCACTGAGTCCACTCAACACCATGGGCTGAATGGCGTTGAGTGCATTGAGTGCACTCAACGCCATCATACTGAGAAAGGATTTGTTGGAATTATGGCGTTGAGTGAGTTGAGCTCACTCAACGTCATAGACTGATTAGCATCACTGCTCACTCAACGCCATTGTACTTAGAAAATTCCTGGCGATTTTGGCGTTGAGTGTGGAGGCTTGTCTCAATGCTTTTGCCTTAGAGAAATTTTCGGCCCTATTTGCTGGTTCGTATGAAGAGGCTGAACCGGATCTTTTCGGGAATTGTGCCAGGACGAATTAATTGGCCCCGGTCCTTTCATTATGACTTATTTAAACAATAATAGTGGTCCAGTAGTGGGGTGCCACGTGGCAGATGGTTTAACCCAAAGCCATGGTCAAAATTTGGTTTTTATGGCCATTAATCGCAATTGAATGCCTTGGCCTCATTCCCCTCCCCCTTTTATGACTGGATTCAACTCCTCTGGGGAAGAGGAGGAGTTTTCAGCCATTTTATGGCTGTATTGAGCCCACATTCATCCTCTTCCTCCATGGCCGAAAAGATCTTAAAGGGGCATTAATGGCCACCGCTAGCTAGACCCCTCCCCTCCCCTATTTTATCATTTTAAAAGACTCACTGGACATAGAGGAGTGGTTTCCACACAAACCTGAAGGAGCCGAGGAAGCCCACCGTGCACTTGTATAAATCGAGCGGCGCCACCACCGACCATGGCATCCCGACGATCGACACGTCTCCAGGCCGCGAGCAAGGTCCTCCCCTTCCTCTTTCCTTATGGGTGGATCGTAGGAATTATTAGGGCTATGGAACGAGATCAATTGAGCCCGATCGAGTGATGAAAAATCACTAGTTTTTACGTGAAAAAAAAAATGAGTGGTCGGGTTTGCCGGAATCCGCCCCTCCGGCGGCCGTGCCGCCGCCCAGCTATGGCCACCACCTCGATGGAGGTGGTGGTGGCGGTGGCCGGCCAGGGAGGTGGCCGGGTGGCCAGGAAAATGTCTTAAAATAAGCTCCAGGTTCTTCCAATCATGGCCCTTGGCTGGAGGAATAAGACGATCCAGCAACCGTCGGATCTTGCATCAAGATCTGTGCTGATCATTTAAATCCTTTTTTTTAAAAATGAATTTTCTGAATTATGATAACAATCACTTTAGAAAATTAATGAAAAATATTTAAAAGCTCTATATGAGGAAATGGTCAACATATAATTTGAAGCCCTATGGGTCTAATTTATTTTAAAATTGATTTGGGTCAATTTGGTCAATTGGTTTGACTAGGGCACCCATTTTGGTGGGGTCTATACCTAGGGATAGACAGGAATTAAAATAAGTTCTCCCACTTCATCCCTTGTCCAAATGACTTGAAATTTGGACAGGGAGTCAACCTTATCTATACCTAGGTTCTGCCCAAAAATGAGAATTTTTGGGGACAATATTTACATAGTTTTTGAAATTATTTAATTAATTTATGGTAAATTAATTAAGGGACCAGATGACCACCAAATTCTCCCAAATTTTGGTGAGTGGTCCATGGGGTCATCATGTGGATCTGTATATATTTTCATCTCATTTGAAGATTATTTAGGTCGGAATCAAGCAAACCCTAAGTTGGCTCAATGAGGAGTATTTAGGTCAAAAGTGCACTTGTGGGTTTAGGTGGACAAATCACCTAAACAGAGGTTGGAATTTAGGCCACTGACTTGGCATGAATTTTAACACCCTTCCATGGAAGATGGGGTGGATTGGGGTAGATTTGCCCTAGGATCCAAGAGCAGACCCTAAGGATGGTTTTTGGTGTCTTGTGAAGGGCATGTGGTAAATGACCTTGAAATATTTTAAAATTTGGTGGAGAGGACTCTAGGTAGTTAGAGTCCTCTGATAGAAATATTATTGGATTTAGAAGTTGTTAAACCCCTCAAAACCCTAACCCTAGTTTAGGTCACAAACCTTAAAATGATAAGTTGGATAGTCAAGGTGTTGTGAAAAGTTGTAAAACTTGGGTGGTGTAGTCATAAGGTCAGTAAGAGCTTTTGATAATTTTATTGGGAGATTTGGAAGCATATTTTTAGTATCTCCTTTGCAATACATGAATTAGCCCACATTACTTATTTGGTTATTATAATCTAACTGTTCACTGGAGTGTTATAAAATTGAGGCAGATGAAATTTTAGACTATTATACTCATACATGAATTTTGTTATAATTTTGAGATGTATATTACCAGTACATATTTCACAAGCTCATCAAAATGGAAACTTGTTCAATAATTTATTCAGAGCTCCTATTTGTTGTAAAACTGTGAAACTTGACCAGTAGTGTTCGTAGATCAATATGCTAATTTGGGGATTTTATTACAATTTTTAGAAGAATAATTATTGTACTTAGTTCATTAACCTATTAACTTGGATTACTATGAGAAAATCAAGTTTAGAGTTTATTATTCACTGATAAATTATGAAACTTGACCTGAAGTGTTTATATGTCTTTATGATCATCCTTGAATTTTCTCAAAATTTTTGGAAGTATACTGGCAGTACTTGTCACTTTAAAATGATTAATATAGGTTGTATTTAAAATTAAATTTAGAGGCCTAAACCTTGCTGAAAAATTGTGAGACTCTGATTTTACTATTAAATTTTCCTTATGTAATTATCATAAATTTTGTAGAGCATTTGCATGTCTAAAAGGGGTACTTCATGTTCAAACTTGGGTCTTAGATTACTTAGGAAAAATTAAATAAATTACTAATTAAGTTAAGAAAATGATGAACTTCTGGATTTAGGCTAAACATGTCATGATAGACCCTCAATAATTAATATAGGGATATTGGATGACAATTTTGAGTACCTCTCATTGTATACATCATATAGCTTAGGATGGTCTGCGTTTAGTAAAAACTGCAGAAGTCATGATAAGGTGCAGATGAACCCAGAAAGTTGAGATGTTGGTGTGTTGATATGATAAGTGAAATGAGTGCATCATCGAGAGTTGTGATGAGGAGTGAGATGTTTGACTAGTGGTAAGAGGTGCTCGGGGTCGACGAAACATCGTCTTCCCCATGGGGAGAGAGAAAGAGTCAAATACACTAGGGTTAGATCCAGTACAACATTAAAAGGGATTGGGAGTTGGGTAACAACCAATAATAATAAGTGTATTGCGAAAGAGAGCTTTTGGCTTCAGCCCATCGTAGTTCCTAGTGCCCTTTGAGAGCCCTTCACAGGGTATGTCGGGGGCAGTCCTAGGCTCACCTAATCAGTAGGAATAATAAACTTCAAGAGCAAATAGTATAACTAGGGTTTCACTTTCACTCACCTCGATGTCTCGGGATATTAGGTTGGATCACACGGGCTGTAGGCCCGGGGGATTTTGGTGACGGGCAGGTTGGCCCAGCGAGCTTTGGCTCAGTTGTTGATTATGACGGACGGGATGGTCTTGGGAGCTTAGGCTCGGTTGTTGATTGTGACGAACGGGAAGGTCCGGGGAGCTTTGGATCGGTAGGTGATACATAAGGTTGCATGTGCATAAAGTATAAGGTGGTGGGTCTTCGGTATTGGAGGGTCGATGCACCGACGCCAATACGTTGACTCGACAAGTGTGGTTTAGCATTTCTCCATAAAAGTCCAGTGAGCCAGCCATCAAGAGTACGCAGGCGCTCCTCTTAGTGCACCAGCATTGAGGCATACGATAGGTCTGACTGGTAGTGCAATTACTGGTTTAGAGGTGGGCGAGACCCAACCCACTGCTTCCGTTTGCCACTATGGAGGTATCCTGGGAGGTTCGGCTCCAGAAAGGGGGAACTAAAGGTCTGTGTACACAGAGTCAAGTGGGTGTGTTGCACTTACATGTTCACATCATGACATAATCTCATATCATAGCATAACCATTGTATATAACCCTGACACCTATTGTATAAAGTGGTATGAGACGCTTTATACAATAGGCCCTGCAAAACGACCCCTTGGTTAATAGGTTCGCGCGAGCGTGCTTATAAGTTAAGGTTTCTATTAAGTAAATATATATGTATGCTAGCTAGGAAACCGACACCCTATCGTATAAATTGGTATGAGACATTTTATACGATAGGAGCCTTGCAGAAGATCCCTTAGCTTTTGTGTTTTCATATAAGTTAAGGTTACTTATTTCTTGTTCAATCTTTTTTATTTTTATTACTGCCACACATACTTATAGAACTGCTAGTCTAGTTCCGCCATCACCTGCATTTGCTATTCTCCACTGTCATGTCCTCTCCTTTCTTCCTCCCTGCTCGGTGCCTAGGAGCCATGGGGGAAGGGACGGGGGATGATAAGACTTAGTATTTTAGACTAACGGTTTTCAAACCACATCATTTTAGTGGACCGTGGAGCCCAACATGGAGGAGTAGCCCCAGAGGTCGGCACGCTTGGAGATGGGATAGTCTAGTACCAGAGTTCAGATTACTGGGACTGCGAGTCCAGATCGCTAGTTGTTTATTAGTTTTGCTTCCGCTATGAGTGATATATGTAGTGAGGATTTGGATGTACTAGGCATGAGCCCTTATTATAGTACTTTTATTATATCTGTAGACACTCCCTTCGTGGAGACTATTTACTTTACATGTGATTGCTGTGGACTTGCTTTCTTCTTTATTTTGCTACTGTCTTGTGATCGAATCGGCCTGCAGGATTGACGTTTTTTAGTGGCGACCTTCCTGGGTGTGAATGTGTCACCGCAAAGCGGTTGTTCTGGGCCTAAGACCCCGGTGTTGTAAAAAAAGGGGGTCTTACAAGTGGTATTAGAGTAGACTTCGATCGAAAAAGTAACAGTCCACAATCCCTGGGTCACCCCCATACGAGTTTAGTTTGGGGACAAACTAAGCAGCGGAAGCAGTGGTGAGCCCATATGGGAGATCACATGTAATTTGTCCACTTTTTAAATAGGTTTTAGTCATTTACTTACGAATGACTTTTGTCACGCAACCCCCAACACAGCCTACACCACAGGGCGGAGTCTAGCCGACTCTGAATGTTGCACCACCACCCCCGGTCCCCACTCCGTTTCTATAGTCGGAGATGGGGCAGACTCTAATAGCCATACTGGAGGCTTCAGGGCTCAACAGGTTTCGGCTCCGCAGCCAAACCCGGGGGCCAACTAGTTGAGCATTTTCCGAGGACTTTCTCCCCCATCCTACTTGGGGACAGAGTCGGCCGTTCGGATGGAGGAGTGGCTGGACATCATGTATGAGATGCTGACAGGGATACGGTGCCCTTGGGAAGAGAGGGTTCCTTTAGTGGTCTCTTTCTTGGAATCCTATGCCAAGAGATGGTGGAAGACATCGCTGGATATGACGTTTGCTTATAGAGAGGTTGCAAAGATTGCTTGGGGTGAGTTCAAGGTCGTACTGTTGGAGCATTTTGTTCTACAGTCGGCCAGAGATGAGTTGGAAGATAGATTTTTACAGTTGAGTCAAGGCACCAAGGCAGAGGTGGAGTACTACCGGGAGTTCAATCATCTGGCCTGGTTTGTGGATTCTTATTAGTTGGACGAGGCAGGATACACCAAGAGGTTCTATAAGGGTCTGAGAGAGGATCTGAGGGAGGCTCTGCTGTTCGTGTCTGACGGGCCTATTCCTTAGATATTGGAGATGGCGAAGAGGATTGAGGCAGATTGGCACACTACTTGAGGCCGGAAGCGGCCAACTGAGAATCAGGGTCGGGGAGCCAGAGAGGATCAGCGAAGGGGCCGCTTTGCTGATGGGAGAGATGGTAGAAGGGCAGAGGACCAGCCTCATCAGAAGGTGAGATAGGAGTAGAGGGAACCTGTGGTGATGGATCCTCAGCCTCTCAAGATGCGGGAGATGCAGAGACATGGGGGCATGACATATCCCCCTCTAGAGTACTTCAACTGTCATCAAGTGGGGCATATTCGGAGGAACTGCTCCATTAAGGGGCACCACTACCAGCACCACCGGCTGCCCCGCCTACTCAGTATTTTGGAGGCCAAGGATGTGGATACCAGGGCGGAGACCGCAGGAAGGAGAGGGAGCAAGTGTATGCACTGGACCTGGCTCAACCACGGAACCCGGAGCAAGTGATCAGTGGTACGCCAGTAAATTTTAAGTTTTATTTCCTAAATAATTAGACTCATGGATATAAAATTTACAAACTAGGAAAGAAAATCATAACTAGATTTCTAAGACATTTAACTACCCCAGGCATTGTCTTCATCAGCGGCAAGCCCGCTTATATACTGTTCGATACGGGTGCTTCACACTCGTTTGTGTCAGAAGCCTTCGTGGAAGGGCTGGAAGGCGTGGAGCGATTCACAGGCTTGATGATGAGGATACAGCTAAACGACAGATCGGAGCTGTTCACATCTGCCCACTGCAATATGGAGGCAAAGATCGGCGGAAAGGCCTCCGAAGCACCATCAACGATCCTAAAGATGCCAGTCTTTGATTTGATCCTGGGCATGACATGGTTGCATTGGAACCATGCCCCGATTGACTGCCTATCAAAGAGGATCACCGTGAGGCATGGGGATTCACACATCATCATCGAAGGTATTAGACCTATTCCTCCTCTATTGCTATTATCCGTGCAGGAAGTCAAGGCCCACTTACAGGGTGAGGAAGTCTATGAAGTGCTATTCAAAATGGCTAAGGCCAAGGATTCCATCTCTGATATCCCGGTTGTGCGAGATTTTGCTGACGTATTCCCAAAGAAGCTGCCAGGGCTACCCCCGCACCGGGAGCAGGATTTCCAAATACAGCTGGTAACAGGGGCTAAGCCGACATCTAGATCCCCTTACCGGATGGCCCCGATGGAGTTGACGGAGTTTCGAAGCTAGCTGCAAGAACTAGTGGAAGCCGGATTCGTCCGACCAAGCTCTTCACCATAGGGAGCCCCAGTGCTGTTCGTCAAGAAGAAGGACGGTACACTTAGATTGTGCATCGACTACCGAGCATTGAACTGAATGATAGTCCGGAATACCTATCCATTTCCAAGGATAGATGAGCTGTTTGATCAGCTGGAGGGGGCAAATTTCTTTTCAAAACTGGATTTGAGGTCGGGCTACTACCAGCTGCGGATCCAGGAGGAGGACATTCCGAAGACTGCCTTCAGTAGCAGATATGAGTTGTTTGAGTTTACAGTGATGCCCTTCGGGCTCACGAATGCACCGTCGGTTTTCATGAGCCTCATGAACCGGGTGTTCGAGGCATATCTAGATGTGTTTGCCATTGTGTTTATTGATGACATCCTCATCTACTCGAGGACAAAGGAGGAGCACACACGACATCTGACGCTGACTTTAGAGAGACTGCGGGAGCACCGTCTTTATGCAAAGTTCAGCAAATGCTAGTTCTGGTTGAAGGAGGTGGCTTTCCTATGCTATATCATCAGTGGAGCTGGGTTGGCAGTGGACCGAGCCAAGATTCAGGCAGTTCAGGATTGGCCGCAGCTGAAGGCGGCCACAGACGTGCGGAGTTTTCTAGGACTTGCCGGTTATTACCAGAAGTTCGTGGAGGGATTCTCTTGAAGTGCCCTCCCACTCACATCCCTGACGAGGAAGGATGTTCCCTTTTCAGGACCCCGCAGTGCGAGGTAGCTTTCTAGGAGCTGAAGGATTGACTCACCTCGACTCCTATACTCGCCCTTCCTTAGGGGAAAGAAGGATTCCAGGTCTACACCGACGCTTCCTACCAGGGCATGGGAGCAGTGCTGATGTAGAAGGGCCACGTGATTGCTTATGCTTCTCGCCAACTGAAGAAGCATGATCAGAACTACCCTTTTCATGACCTAGAGATGGGAGCAGTCGTGTTTGCTCTGAATGTCTGACGACACTATCTGTATGGTGTCCACTGTGATATATAATCCGATCACAAAAATATGAAGTATGTGGACATGCAGAAGGAGCTGAATATCAGACAAAGATGATGGGTGGAATTTCTAGCAGATTATCAGTACGAGATGCATTACCATCCATGGAAGGCGAATGTAGTAGCCGATGCACTGAGTCAGAGAGCCGCCACCACTATAGCAGAGCCCTAGATTATGTCCATGGAGCTGGTATAGAGATTGGAGGATATGCACATCACGCTGGTGTTGTCTGATGACCCCGAGCTTTATGAGAAGTATATAGCAGCGATGAGTGCCACAAATGACATTCGAGACCGAGTAAGAGATGGGCAGAGTCAGGATGCCAAGCTGGAGCCAATATTCCGGGCCTTAGAAGCAGGCACTGCTGGAGATTACACACTGAGGGATGGCCTAGTGTGCTTTAGAGGACGGGTTTATATACCAGAGGGAGGCCAGGTCCAGGAGGATATCATGACGGAGGCCCACTGCAGCTGATAAGTACACCCGGGAGTTACAAAGATGACTGCAGATCTGAGGAAGACCATGTACTGGCCAGGCAAGAAGAAGGATATCAACTACTTCGTGACCCACTACGAGACATACCATCTGGTGAAGGCAGAGTGCAGAAACCCCGTATGATTGTTACAGCCACTCCCAGTGCCAGAGTGGAAATTCGAGGACATCACGATGAAATTCATACATGGGCTCCCCCGATCACGGATAAGGAATGATTTGATCAGGGTAATCGTCGACCGGCTGATGAAGGTAGCCAGATTTATCCCGATCAGGAAGGATGACTCGGTTGGTGTGTTGGTTCGGAAATTCGTGGAGCAATTCATCAGTTATCATGACGTACCCAGGACGACTATATTGGATCGGGATGGAAAATTTACGTCTAGGGAGTGGAAATAAGTGAAGACTTACTTGGGCACTCAGCTGACATTCAGTACAGCTTTTCATCCCCAGACTGATGGGCAGACGGAATGCACCAATCGGACTTTGGAAGATCTACTGCAACTATGCATTCTGGACTGCGGAGAGCCTTAGGAGAAGCTGTTGCCACTGATCGAGTTCTCATGTAATAACAGCTACTAGTCCAGCATAGGGATGACACCTTATGAGGCCCTATACGGACAAAGGTGTAGGACTCTGCTGTCATGGGTAAATGACGAGGATTCGAAGGTTTTGGGCTCGGAGTTTGTTGAGGACACCGAGGCTCAGGTGAGGCTGATACGGGACAGGATGTTAGAGGCACAGAGCAAACATGCTAAGTATTATGACGCTCGACATAGTCAGGTGGAGTTTCAGGTGGGGGACCGGGTATTCTTGAAGATCCGACCAATGCATGGAGTTTTACGGGTGCGTGGTCGGAAGAAGAAGCTCAACCCAAGGTATATGGGGCCTTACAGGATCCTGGAGCGGATCGGTCTCTTAGCATACATGCTGGAGCTGCCATCGGAGATGGCGGGTCTGCGCGACGTGTTCCACGTATCCTCTTTTAGGAGGGCTTTACTACGCCCGGAGCAGCAAATTACGGCCACGGATGGGTTGGTAGCATCTGATTGGTCAGTTCACCTAGAACCAGTCCGGATTGACGACAAGGGGATATGAGTCTTGCGCCGCAAGAAGGTTCCATTGGTAAAGGTCCTGTGGAGGAATCATGGGCTAGAGGAGCACATATGGGAGCCACAGGACTTGATACGACAAAGGTACCCGGAGCTTTTCAGTTAGGTATTACTCAAAACCTCTCGGGATGTTACAATATACCTTCATACTTGAAACCCCGTAGGCCTAACTAGAATTTTGGGGACGAAATTAATTGTTTATATATTGGGATTTGTAACATCCCTCAAATAACTAGACCCCCTAGGAGTGGTTTTGTCATGACTAGGTCATGACAAAACCCTAGAAATCCCAAGAAGACCAAGTGAACAAGGCTCAAGGTGAAAATCACCTTGGTATGCAAGTAGTAGAATCCTAATTACAATCCTAGGCATGAACTTTGGGTTTTAACTCGGTTCCATGATCGCATCATGACACCTCTAACCCTAAGGGAGACCAATATGTCATTATGGACCCATTGGGGTCAACCAAAAAGAGGCAATGATGACTCAAGTCTGGGAAGCGTCAAGTGTGTCGACAAGACTCGACGAGTAGATCAGGTATCTACTTAGACAGGTTTTTGGGCTCGGGCGTTGAGTGCGTGGAGTGCACTGAACGCCATGGGCTGAATGGCGTTGAGTGCGTTGAGTGCACTCAATGCCATCTTACATAGGAAGAATCTTGGGCTCGGGAGTTGAGTGCATCGAGTGCACTAAATGCCATAGGCTGAATGGCATTGAGTGCATTGAGTGCACTCAACGCCATCTTACTTGGGTAGAATATTGAGCTCGGGGCGTTGAGTGCGTCGAGTCCACTCAATGCCATGGGCTGAATGACGTTTAGTACGTTGAGTGCACTCAACACATCTTACTTGGAAAGAATTTTGAGTTCGTGGCGTTGAGTGCGCTGAGTCCACTCAATGCCATGAGTTGAATGGCGTTGAGTGCGTTGAGTGCACTCAACGCCATCATACTGAGAAAGGATTTGCTGGAATTATGGCGTTGAGTGAGTTGAGCTCACTCAACGCCATAGACTGATTGGCGTCGAGTGAGCTGAGCTGAGCTAACTCAATGCCATTGTACTTAGAAAATTCCTGGCAATTTTGGCGCTGAGTGTGGAGGCTTGTCTCAACGCTTTTGCCTTAGAGAAATTTTCGGCCTTGTTTGATGGTTCGTATGAAGAGGATGAACCATATCTTTTCGGGAATTGCGCCAGGACGAATTAATTGGCCCCGATCCTTTCATTATGAATTATTTAAACAATAATAGCGGTCCAGTAGTGGGGTGCCATGTGGCAGACGGTTTAACCCAAAGCCATGGCCGAAATTTGGCTTTTATGGCCATTAATGGCACTTGAATGCCTTGGCCTCATTCCCCTCCCCCTTTTATGGATGGATTCAACTCCTCTGGGGAAGAGGAGGAATTTCTAGCAATTCTTGGCTAGATTGAGCCCATATTCATCCTCCTCCTCCATGGCCGAAAAGCTCTTAAAGGGGCATTAATGGCCACCACCAGCTAGACCCCTCCCCTCCCCCATTTTATCATTTTCAAAGACTCACTGAACTTAGAGGAGCGGTTTCCACACAAACCTGAAGGAGCCGAGGAAGCCCACCGTGCTGTTGCAGAAATTGAGCGGAGCCACCACTGACCATGGCATCCCGGCAATCGACACGTCTCCAGGCCGCGAGCAAGGTCCTCCCTTTCCTCTTTCCTTATGGGTAGATTGTAGGAAGTGTTAGGGCTATGGAACGGGCTCAATTAAGCCCGATCGGGTGATGAAAAATCACTGGTTTTTCAGTGAAAAAAATGAGTGGTTGGGTTCGCCGGAATCCGCCCCTCCGGCGGCCGTGCCACCACCCAGCGATGGCCACCACCTCGATGGAGGTGGTGGTGGCGGTGGCCGGCCAGGGAGGTGGCCGGGTGGCCGGGAAAATGTCTTGGAATAAGCTCCAGGTTCGGCCAATCACATCCCTCGGCTGGAGGAAGAAGACGATCCAACAACCGTCGGATCTTGCATCATGATCTGTGCTGATCATTTAAATCCTTTTCTTTTTAAATGAATTTTCTGAATTATGATAACAGTCACTTTAGAAAATTAATGAAAAATACTTAGAGGCTCTATATGAGGAAATGGTCAACATATAATTTGAAGTCCTATGGGTCTACTTTATTTTAAAATTAATTTGGGTCAATTTGGTCAATTAGTTTGACCATGGCACCCATTTTGGTGGGGTCAATACCTAGGGCTAGACGGGAATTAAAATAAGTGCTACCACTTCATACCTTGTCCAAATGACTTGAAATTTGGATAGGGAGTCACACTTATCTATACTTAGGTTTTGCCCAAAAATGAGAATTTTGGGGGACAATATTTATATAGTTTTTGAAATTATTTAATTACTCTAGGATAAAATAATTAAGGGACCAAATGACCTCCAAACTCTCCCAAATTTTGGTGAGTGGTCCTTGGGGTCATCTTCAGGATCTGTATAAATTTTCATCTCACTTGGAGATGATTTAGGTTGGAAGCAAGCAAACCCTAAGTTGGCTCAATAAGGGGTATTTAGGTCAAAAGTGCACTTGTGGGTTTAGGTGGCCAAATCACCTCAACAAAGGTTGGAATTTGGGCCACTGACTTGACATGACTTTTAACACCCTCCCATGAAAGATGAGGTGGATTGGGGTAGATTTGCCCTAGGATCCAATACCAGACCCTAAGGATGGTTTTTGGTGTCTTGTGAAGGGCATGTGGTAAATGACCTTGAAATATTTTAAAATTTGGTGGAGAGGACTCTAGGTAGTTAGAGTCTTCTGATAGAAATATTATTGGATTTATAAGTTGTTAAACCCCTCAAAACCCTAACCCTAGTTTAAGTCACAAACCTTAAAATGGTAAGTTGGATAGTCAAGATGTTGTGAAAAGTTGTAAAACTTGGGTGGTGTAGTCATAAGGTCAGTAAGAGCTTTTGGTAATTTTATTAGGAGATTTGGAAGCATATTTTTAGTATCTCCTTTGCAATACATGAATTAGCCCTTATTACTTATTTGGTTATTATAATCTCACTGTTCACTGGAATGTTATAAAATTGAGGCAGAGAAAATTTTAGACTATTATACTCATACATGAATTTTGTTATAATTTTGAGATGTATATTACCAGTACATACTTCACAAGCTCATCAAAATGGAAACTTGTTCAATAATTTATTTAGAGCTCATTATTTGTTATAAAATTGTAAAACTAGACCAGTAGTGTTCCTAGTTCAATATGCTCATTTGGGGGATTTTATTACAATTTTTAGATGAATTATTGCTGTACTTAGTTCATTAACCTATTAACTTGGATTACTATGAGAAAATCAAGTTTAGAGTTTATTATTCATTGATAAATTATGAAACTTGACCTAGAGTGTTTATATGTCTTTATGATTATTCTTGAATTTTCTCAGAATATTCGGAAGTATATTGGCAGTACTTATCTCTTTAAAATGATTAATGTAGGTTGTATTTAAAATTAGATTTAGAGGACTAAACCTTGCTGAAAAATTGGCAGACTCTTGTTTTACTATTAAATAGTCTTCATGTAATTATCATAAATTTTGTAGAGCATTTGCATGTCTGAAAGGGGTACTTCATGTTCAAATTTGGGTCTTGGATTACTTAGGAAAAATTAAATAAATTACTAATTAAGTTAGGAAAATTATGAACGTCTGGATTTACGCTAAACATGTCATGATAGACCCTCAATAATTAATATAGGGATATTGGATGACAATTTTGAGTACCTCTCATTGTATACATCATATAGCTTAGGATGGTCTGCGTTTAGTAAAAACTACAGAAGTCATGATAAGGTGCAGATGAATCCAGAAAGTTGAGATGTTGGTGTGTTGATCTGATAAGTGAAATGAGTGCATCATTGAGAGTTATGATGAGGAGTGTGATGTTTGACTAGTGGTAAGAGGTTCTCGGGGTCGACGAAATATCGTCTTCCCCGTGGAGAGAGAGAAAAAGTCAAATACACTAGGGTTAGATCCAGGACAATATTAAAAGGGATTGGGAGTTGGGTAACAACCAATAATAATAAGTGCCTTGTGAAAGGGAGCTTTTTGCTTCAGCCCATCGTTGTTCCTAGTGCCCTTTGAGAGCCCTTCACGGGGTATGTCGGGGGCAGTCCTGGGCTAACCTAATCAGTAGGAATAATAAACTTCAAGAGCAAATAGTATAACTAGGGTTTCACTTTCACTCACCTCGATGTCTCAGGATGTTAGGCTGGATCACACGGGCTATAGGCCTGGGTGATTTTGGTGACGGGCAGGTTTGCCCGGCGAGCTTTGGCTCAGTTGTTGATTGTGACAGACGGGATGGTCCGGGGATCTTAGGCTCGGTTGTTTATTGTGACGGACGAGAAAGTCCGGGGAGCTTTGGATCGGTAGGTGATACATAAGGTTGCATGTGTGTTGGAGTATGAGACCGGGCGGTCTGGCGGTTTGAGCCTGGCGGGTTGTAGACCGCGCGGTCTTGCGGTTACTCTCCAGCGGCTTGATATCCAGGATGTTGCTATTTGTAGTCCGGCGGTCTGGCGGTTTATCTCCGGCAGCTTGTAAACCGGGCGGTCTAGCGGTCTCCTACCACATCTCTCTCTCTTGCTTCTTGTATTTCCGAGCAGTTAGAACATTGTCTAACCGCGCGGCCTGTTGTTCTAGCAGTCCAGATTTGTGTATAGCTTTAGTCCCACATTGTTAGTTTGTACTCTCTCTTCTCTCCTCCATTCTATAAAAGAGAGGTCATACCTTTGTAAATGATATCTTTTTGGATAATAAAACTTTAAATTATTCAAAGTTCTGGCTTATTTTCTAGTCGTTTATTCGCTACTTTCACTTTTTTAGTCATTTGTTCACTACTTCTCACATGGTATCAGAGGACTCGATCTTCTCCTCCTGATTCTGTGCGCCCTATCCGCACGGCTTGACTCTTCCTATCGCGACCTGTTCTCGCGGCTTGTATCTTCCGCCTGCTTGTGCCCTGTCCGCGTGGCCTCCTTTTACCTGCCTTTCAGTCGCCGCGACTTGTTGCTCTGGTCGTCGCAACCTGCTGCCTTATTCGCCTTGTTTGTTCCTCACTTCTGTTCGCGTGGGCTATCTTCTAGCCATTCGACTTCTTTCCCTGCTTGGATCTGTGGCTTGGTCGTGGCTTCTCTGGCCACTGGTGTCTGACATCGTGACCGCTGTAGCTCTTCTTCTTCCTATCCGCGCGGCTTGTATTTTAACCGCGCGGCTTCTCGTTGATTTCTCCTATGGCACTTTCTGAAACCTCAACTACCACCACTCCTATCGCCACTACGGCTCCGCCTCCTACTCCCTCTGGAAACCTTGGCACGGTTTCTAAACTTGTTGGCTCCAACTATCCGGATTGGAGCGTTTCTTTCACCTTTCTCCTTTGCTCTCAGCACAAACGTCATCACCTCACTGATGACCCTCCTCCTCCAAACTCTGATCAATTTGATGACTGGGATGCCAGTGATGCGCTTGTCCGCACTTGGTTGGCTAACAGCCTCTCCGATGAATTCCTTCCTATCATATGCCATGATGAGACGGTCAAGACCGCATGGCTTCACCTTGCTGCTCTCTACTCGAAGGGGGCCCAGACATCCCACATTTATACTCTATATGCGGATCTCTTCGCTCGCCCTACCATGTCTCCTGCTGTGGCTTATCAGCAAGTTCAGGCTCTTGGCGCCGAAATCCTCCAGAATCACCCCTTCTCCGCGGACTTGGCCGAGCAGTACAAACACTTCCAGGAACTCCTGGTTGTTTGTTATCTTCTACGGCTCCCTGAGTCATTTGATATGATCCGCCAGCAGATCTTGGGAGAAGCAGAGTCTTCCACCTTGTATGCCACCGCGGCTCGCATCGCCGCTGTTACTTCGCTGCTCCAGCATCCTCTATTGTCCTCCCCTCCTCCACAGGACTCATATGCTCACCAAGTTCAGCGGGGTGGCAATTGTGGCCGCAGCTAATCTGGCGCGCGCGGTCCGTCAAGGTTCCTCTGCTCTCACTGTGGTCGTATCGGCCACTCTGTTGACCGCTGCTTGCAGAAACATACTCATCTTCATCCCTCCGGTGATACTTCTTCCACAACATCCGCCTCCTATCGACCATCTGCTTCTGTGGCCACGACCTCAGGTAGTGCACACGTCGTTACCTAGGGTAAATGGCTGATTGACTCTAGTGCTACAAATCACATGACCGGAAACCCTCAATGCTTCTCTCTCCTAGACACGCATGATCGGTTACCCCCGGTTCTTGTTGCGGATGGTTCGCCTTCCCCGGTTCACGGGACGGGCATGGTTCAAGTCACCTCGTCGCTTTGCTTAGCGGACACTCTCTATGTCCCGAAGTTCCCTTGTAATTTGCTCTTAGTTACTACTTTATGCAAGCAACTTCAATGCTCTTTATTATTTACTCCTACTTCTTTTTGTTTTCAGGACCCGAGGACCCAACGGACGATTGCTACTGGGACTGAGAGCGGCGGCCTCTACTTCCTCGACAATGTTTCTGCTCTGTCCGCCTTCTCTTCCTCGTCAACCGATCTGCTTCAATGGCATCTTCGCCTTGGACATCCTCCTCCTCGGATTCTTCGTCAGCTTCTTCCCCACTTACCTCAGACCAGTCCTCCGCTCAACTGTGATGTGTGTCAGCTTGGCAAACATCACCGCTCCTCCTTCCCGCCGAAGCAAGGCCGTGGTTCCTCCCTCCCTTTTGATCTCATTCATTCTGATGTCTGGGGTCCTGCTCCTACTCTCACCGTTGGTCGGGGTAGTTCTTACTTTGTAACTTATTGATGATTTTTCTAGATGTACCTGGGTGTATCTATTAAAAGATCGCTCTGAACTCGTATCTGTATGGAAATCCTTTTATAATATGATTAAAACTCAGTTTGCTATTTCTATTAAAGTACTACGCTCTGATAATGCTAAAGAATATCTCAGTCATGAGTTTTCGTCTTTTTGTATGCAACATGGTCTTATTCATCAGACCAGCTGTGTTAACACCTCCCAGCAAAATGGGGTGGCGGAGCATAAAAACCATCATCTCCTCGATATCGCTCGCACTCTAATGACGCAGATGCAGGTGCCTCGCTCCTACCGGGGCTATGCTGTTCTTCTTGCCTGCTATCTCATCAATTGCATTCCCTCTTCGGTTCTCCACGGCAAAACCCCCTTCTCCATTCTCTACCCGGGCAAGGAACCCTTTCCTCTTCCTCTCCGTATCTTTGGGTGTACGGCTTTTGTGCATGCTCCGTCTGCTACCCGTGACAAGCTTTCCCCCTGTTCCACAAATGTGTATTTTTGGGTTACTCGATCACTCAAAAAGGCTATTATTGCTTTGACCCCGTTCTGCACAAACAGTTTGTTTTCGCGGACGTCACCTTCTTCGAAAATGCATCCTACTTTTCTTCTCAATCCCCGCTTCCTTCTGCTGTCTCTGACTCTCCACCGTCTCTCTGTGTTCCTTCCATGCATATCGACGTCTCGCCTCTTATATCATCTCCTCCTCCGTCTCCTCCTCTCTCTATTATACCCCCTCCTTCTTCTCCGTAGCCGTCTCTCTCTAGTCCCGGGCCAGCTTTCTTCGCCACGGATGCTCCGGTCCCTGAGGCACGAGACAACCTGGATATTCCCATTGCTCTTCGCAAAGGGGTGCAGGCGTGTACCCAACACCCGCTTGCAGCTGTTTTTTCCTATTATCGGCTTACTCCTTCTCGCAGGTGCTTTGCTTTGGCTATCTCAGCTATTACCACTCCTAGCACTTACCAGGAGGCTCTTGTTATTCCTCATTGGAAATCTGCCATGGATGAGGAAATCGCCAGTCTTACTGAAAGGGGTACCTGAACCCTTGTTCCTCCACCGGTAGGTACTGATGTGGTTGGCTGTCGCTGGGTGTTCGTTGTGAAGTTTCGCCCAGACGGCACTGTGGATCGTTACAAAGCCCGGCTGGTGGCCAAAGGCTTTACTCATACTTATGGAGTTGACTATTTTGATACTTTCTCCCCGGTTGCTCGCCTCAGCACCATCCGGGTTCTTATTTCTGTGGCCGTCAACAGGGAGTGGGCTATTTCCCAACTTGATGTCAAGAATGCATTTTTCTATAGGGATCTTCAGGAGGATGTCTACATGGAGCAACCTCCTGGGTATGTTGCTCAGGGGGAGACACGAGTATGCCAGTTGAAGAAGGCAATCTACGGCCTAAAACAGAGCCCTCGGGCATGGTTTGACAAGTTTAGTGGCATTGTGACTGCCATTGGCTTTACAAGAAGTTCGGCCGATCACTCATTGTTTATTCGCAAAACCACATCGGGCCTTGTGGTTTTGGCAGTGTATGTGGATGATATTCTTCTTATCGGCGATGACCAAGCTGGGGTGGACTTGACAAAGAAACACCTCCGTCAACACCTAATCACGAAGGACACGGGCTCCCTGAAATATTTTTTTGGGATAGAAATCTCTCGGAAGCCCGACTCGTTGGTTCTCTCCCAAAGGAAGTATGCTCTTGATCTTCTACAAGAGGCAGGATTGACCAGTGCCAAACCAGCCTGGTATCCCATGGCCACTGGTGAGGACAAAATATGGACAGATGACTCACCTCTTATATCCAATGCCACGAGGTATAGACGTCTGGTGAACAAACTCATTTATCTCACGGTGACCAGACCCGACATCGCCTATGCTGTATGCAAGGTCAGTCAGTTCATGTAAGCTCCCAGGGAATGTCATCTTCAGTCTTCCTTGAAGATACCAGAGTATGTCAAAGCAGCACCGGGAAAAGGGCTACTCTTTCAAAAGCATGGTCATTTGAGAGTTGAAGCCTACTCAGACTCAAGCTATGCGGATGATAAAGGTGACCGTAAATCTACATCAGGTTTTTGCACATTTGTTGGAGGTAATCTTTTGAGCTGGAAGAGCAAGAAGCAGTCTGTTGTCTAAAGGTCCAGTACAAAAGCCGAATATCGGAGTATGACGTCAACCACATGTGAGTTAAAATGGTTGCGGGCTCTCATGCTTGACATAGGAGAGGTCTACGACTATCCTCTGCCTATGTTCTGTGACAACAAGGCCGCTATATACATATCCAAAAATCCGGTCTTCCATGAGAGAACGAAACATATAGAAGTCGACTGCCATTTCATCCGATAAGAGGTCTTGAAGAGACATATTTGCACTCCGTTCGTCACCTCCGACAAAGAGTTGGCAGATATCTTCACCAAACCGGTTTCTACTTCCTTCTTCCACATTTGTAACAACCTGAGCATGATTGATATCTATGCTCTAGCTTGAGGGGGAGTGTTGGAGTATGAGACTGGGCGGTCTGGCGGTTTGAGCCTGACGAGTTGTAGACCGTGCGATCTAGCGGTTACTCTCCAGCGATTTGATATCAAGGCTGTTGCTATTTGTAGTCCGGCAGTCTGGCGGTTTATCTCCGGCGGCTTGGAAACCGGGCGGTCTAGCGATCTTCTACCGCATCTCTCTCTCTAGCTTCTGGTATTACCGAGCGGTTAGAACATTATCTAACCGCGCGGCCTGTTATTCTAGCCACCCAGATTTGTGTATAGCTTTAGTCCCACATTGTTAGTTTATACTCTCTCTTCTCTCCTCCATTCTATAAAAGGGAGGCCATACTTTTGTAAATGATATCTTTTTGGATAATAAAACTTTCAATTATTCAAAGTTCCGGCTTGTTTTCTAGTCATTTGTTCGCTACTTTCACTTTTTTATTCGTTTGTTCGCTACTTCTCACAATGTGCATAAAGTATAAGGTGGTGGGTCTTCGGTATTGGAGGGTCGATGCACCGATGCCAATACGTTGACTTAACAAGTGTGGTTTAGCATTTCTCCATAAAAGTCCAGTGCGCCAGCCAGCAAGAGTATGCAGGCGCTCCTCTTAGTGCACCGACATTGAGGCGTACGATAGGTCTGACTGGTAGTGCAATTACCGGTTTAGAGGTGGGCGAGGCCAAACCCACCGCTTCTGTTTGCCACTATGGAGGTATCCTGGGAGGTTCGGCTCCAGAAAGGGGGAACTAAAAGTCTGTGTACAAAGAGTCGAGTGGGTGTGTTGCACTTACATGTTCACATCATGACATAATTGCATGTCATAGCATAACCATTGCATATAACCCTGACACCTATTGTATAAAGTGGTATGGGACGCTTTATACAATAGGCCCTACAAAACGACCCCTTGGTTAATAGGTTCGCGCGAGCATGCTTATAAGTTAAGGTTTCTATTCAGTAAATATATATGTATGCTTGCTAGGAAACCGACACCCTATCATATAAATTGGTATGAGACATTTTATACGATAGGAGCCTTGCAGAAGATCCCTTAGCCTTATGCTAGAATTACCCAACTCAGTTCAAATCGAAAATGTGTAGACATTTGCTCTTACTACTACCTTGCTCTGGGATTTTCTATGAATAATGTTATGCTTTCTTAGGATGATATACCATCACCCCTTGAATCTTGTGCATATAATATGAATGCATGAATGTTAAAATCTTTATTTTAAATCATGTGTGTACGAGTGTCATCATGTAAATCTTAACTTGGCATGTTTGCTTATACTATGTTATGTTGTGCATATTGTGTCATGCATTCTAAAAAAAGCCTTAATGCATGTCATGAGCTGCGTACACATGAAATATTATGCATCCCATACTATATAATATCGCATGTAACGTAAAATTAAAATCTAATGAACATCTGTGTGAAAATGTTAAGTCGCTCATTTCAATTTAAAAGTCATATGTTGATATGCCTATGCGAATCCATATACAAACACATATTATGCATCTCATATTACATAATATGTCATGTATACTTCTGTTATGCTTATGAGTGTAGTGTTCATGCTTCAACCAATACATACCAATGACACTTTGGTGCGTGTATGCAATGAAATAAGATTCTAGAAATGAATGGAAGCTCTACTAACTCGTCTAACGAACCAAACAAACCTGGCTCTGATACAAATTGTCACAAACCACATTTTCTCAATATATAAATATATTAACAGAGTAGGAGAAAATACGCGTCATGATGCCACGCCGTGCAGGGGACAACTGCAAATGCTCAGGCAGCTTCGTCTCTGCATTCGTTTTCGTAAAGACATAATTAATTTATGTTGAAAAACATGATTTAATTTTAAGTTTCAAAGACCGTGTCCCTCGGTTTAGCGAATCAACTAGTCCAAGTGTAAAAAGTATACACACAACGAAAAATACAAGTTTTACTTCCTTTCATCCTACATGATCATGGAGTTCCAACAACCAACTAATGATATGCATGTTTCTAAATTTAGTATAAGTATGAAGATAAGTTTTACGATCTTTGAAATAGGTGACGATTAGTGGAAACAATGCTATGAGTATGTGTAATATACATATTTTTATCCATATAAAATAGCTAGTATGCATCCTAACATAAAACCTTCCCAAAGAGTAACATATCAACAAAAAAGTTAGTAGCAATAGAAATAGCAAGTACACAGTCTACATAAAATGGAACTACGCTATGAACACCAACAATCTGACACGAACCCATAACCTACACATCATGTGTGTACGAGTGTCATCTTGTAAATCTTAACTTGGCATGTGTGGTTATGCTATGTTATGCTGTGCATATTATGTCATGCATTCGAAAAAAAGCCTTAATACATGTCATGAGCTGCGTACACATGAAATATTATGCATCTCATACTATATAATATCGCATGCAACGTAAAATTAAAATCTAATGAGCATCCGTGTGAAAATGTTAAGTCACTCATTTAATTTAACAGTCATATGTTGCTATGCCTATGCGAATCCATATACAAGTACATATTATGAATCTCATACTACATAATATGTCCCGTATACTTCTGTCATGCTTATGAGTGTAGTGTTCATGCTTCAGCCAAGACATACCAATGACACTTTGGTGCGTGTGTGCAATGAAATAAGATTCTAGAAATGAATGGCAGCTCGACTAACTCGTCTAACGAACCAAACAAACCTGGCTCTAATACTAATTTTCACAAACCACATTTTCTTAATATAAAAATATATTAACAGAGTAGGAGAAAATACGTGTCATGATGCCACACCGTGCAGGGGACAACTACAAACGCTTAGACAGCTTCTTCTCTTCATTCGTTTTCGTAAAGACATAATTAATTAATGTTGAAAAACAGGATTTAAGTTTAAGGTTCAAAGACCGTGTCCCTCGGTTTAGCGAATCAACTAGTGCAAGAGTAAAAAGTATACACACAACGAAAAATACAAGTTTTAATTCCTTTCATCCTACATGAGCATGGACAAACACCAACTAATGATATGCATGTTTCTAAATTTAGTATAAGTATGAAGATGAGTTTTACGATCTTCGAAATAGGTGACGATTAGTGGAAACAATGCTATGAGTATGTGTAATATACAGATTTTTATTCATATAAAATAGCTAGTCTGCATCCTGATATAAAACCATCCCAAAGAGTAACATATCAACAACAAAGTTAGTAATAACAAAAATAGCAAGTACGCATTCTACACAAAATGAAACTACGCTATGAGCACCAACAATTTGACACAAACCCATAGCCTACACAACATAAGTCTGAGAAAAACTACGAAGTCGGCAAAACAACAGACTACCACTAACTAAGAGAGGAACAAAGACTACAACAACAACAAGCCTAAAGTCACGAACTGCGCTAGCAGAAGTCTCTACCGCTCCAAGCCTAGAGTATTCGAAGAAAAGAACACTTCAGTAAGAGAATGCAAGTGACAGAAAAAAGAAACCAACAATAATATAGTAAGACACAAGTTTTAACAATAAAAACTTCTAGCACCCACGTGCCAGAAAATAACAACTGGCATCGGTCCATCACTGAACATACGCAAGCATAAACTTGCATTTAGTACAAGGATAAATGCAAAAGAAAGGATTAAAAAATTGATAGAAACAAAGAAATTATGAAGTAATTGATCAGCTCATTATTGAGCAAGCATTAAATCCAGGGAACAACCGGTATCTGTGGTGGTGGCTTTCTTTCCCAACACACCAATAGTCATAAATTCTTAAAGGCCCAAGGATGGTGGTCTCCTTTCTCCACACACCCACAATCATAACACTTGGGAATAATCGGCACCTGCGGTGGTGGTCTCATCCTCCGCACACCAGCAGTCATAAACTTTCCAGGAACAAGGAAAAAATTTTAACAGTCTATCAATACCAACATGGTACAAATGCCTAAATATTTAGGCTATGGATAAGATTAGAATTTTCAAGAAAATGTGCCCAACTATTGCACTTGATTAGCACAAGACTTCGAAAAATCATCAATGATAAAGTGAAGAAGGATCAAGGCAAACTGGCCAACACATCGACAAAGTCGACCTTTCATGAAATTTCTCAAGTCCACTCAATGAATTGGACAAGTCCCACTCCCTCTCGCGGATTCCAGAGAGATGTGATGGGTCCTTCACGATGCGGCGGTTTGCTATGAACTGGTTCAGGAACTACTGAGTGTGCTGTACAATGTTCTGGACGGTCCCCTCTCTGAGCAAGTGGTACCAGGTTCTTGCCTGCCCCTTCAGAGTGGAGGGGAAGACCTAGCAAAGTAGTGGATCGGTCTCGTTAAAGATGCAGAGGATCATGGTGAAATGCTTTACATGCTCTAAGGGATCCTCCATTCCGTTGTATGACTCGAAGCTTGGGAGTTTAAAACTCACTAGGACCGGGTGTGCCAACACTTCTAGTGCCAGTGGCGACCCATTTCTCATTGGGCGATGAATCTATGCTGCCCTACAGCCTACCTGATTGAACTCATCTTCAAACAACTCTCTGACTTCTTCCCTGGTCATTCCCCCTGCTATGTTCTTGGGGGGCCCTACCAGCTGGGTGCGACGAAGCGGTCCATTTTCGGCGGCCCTTACTTGGCAGATGGGGTGACCTGTACTAGCTTCTTGCAAGGACTCAGAGTCCTCCTCTCCTTTTGCTCTCTGATCGTGAGCTGGTTGTAACGCCTCCATCCATCACATGGAATATAACAAAGGGTCCGGCCAGGGCCCACGCCATATTTCACTGACAAATGGCGGAATTACTTACGAATATCAAAAACCTTTCTATTCGCATCCTAACTCAGAGCTTTCTAGCGGAAGATTATTACTTGCAAGAACTCAATCAACGAATGTCCACTACACATATATATGTAGCACATTTATACACAACACCAAGAATGTTTACAACTCAACCGCTCATGGCCTTAAGGCCGTACATGTTTCTCTTTACAAAAGATGGTTTCAAACATCGACACGCAGACCGACCACACATGAAATCCAATACTTCGCACGGCCTTCAAAGGCCTACAAGCAGCAGCAACAGCAAGGGCTTCAGCCCGCTCAATCCATTTCAGCATCAACAAGGGCAACACCTACATATGGACGTCCACCCCATAGGTGATAAATAAAGCAACGGTCAGCATTTAGCTGACCAATTATAACAATCCTACCCCTTACCCAGGGCAGTGGTTCCTTCCCTGCATGCATTGCAATCACAATATATATATATATATCACAACAAGTGCACTCAGGCACAAAAACACCCACGCCGGCCTTCATGCCAGATGCTCCGTGCACTCATGGCATGCTTACGGTGTATCAGATCATCCTTAGTACACCACCGATTAGAGGTTCTTAACTTGTTGGCGATGGAGCATAGTCTACTACAGCGCGCAGACTGGAGACCCTCTCACCCATCCTGTTCAGAGGTGGTAACCTCACGACAACGTTTGAGTATTTCAGATCGACGAGCCATTCCAGTCTTCTAATTGATCTCTCATTATGTGCTCCGACGCGGCTGGATCCAGCCTTTTCTCGGCCGGACATAATGCAGGTACAAGTCAGCCTTTTCCCATTGCCCAACTCGTCAATAACACAGATCTTTACGCGAGTCGGCTTTCCCTTTCCTGTCCACACAACCATCAGAGCTCACGGCTCTCTCACAGGAGTTCACAACTCTATTACCACACAAGCTCTTGGGAGCACACCGCTCAACCAATCACATGATCTGGCTCTCAAGGCCACAACACATTCAGCTCATGTAGAGCATGCAACACAAGAAGCTCACAAGAATCCTCACAACCTCCGCAACCAACTCGTTACATACACGGAGTCTTCTCCGGTTCGCAATATAAACATCACCAATCCAGACTAACCGTCCAGATGGGCTTCACACAACATGCTTATTCCGTACTACTCATTTTCGGATCTAAATGCAGACTCAACCGCTGGAATCGCTTACGCTTTCCACCTTTTGGTGGAGGATCCCATGCACATGCTTAAAGTAGGACTTCACTTGTCCAAGAAGGAGATCGTTACCCTTGATGATCGCTTTAGAGCCATGGAGAAACTTGTCAGATGGTAATCACCGCGATGGCCTTGCCTCCACAACGCTGGCCTTGAATCTCGAGTCGGACAGTTGAAACTCCACCGGCGGCCGAAATCCTCTTCTTCTTCCTCCTCCAAGCTCTCCCTTCTCTCTTGCTTAGAAAGAGAGTGATCTTAGACCAAATGAAAAAGCCATCTCATTCCACGGTCTTATCACTGCAGGAATAGGCTCGGACCACAGGATCTAAATAGAAGGAATTGGACGGCCAAGATTTGCCCTGGAATCACTTTTCCTGGGCTGACACGGCTTATGAAATGCCCGTGTCATTGGTCGTGTTCCCCTAAGCGGCAAGCAACTAACTCACTCCAGACCAGAACACGGGTTAAGACACGCCCATGTCAAGCCCTGACACGCCCGTGTCAGGAAGTACACACACGTGTTTATGGGCGTGTTCCTCACTAAACACAGTTCCAGCTCTCCCTAGAAGCACACGGCTAAGGCACACAACCGTGTCCTTGGCCGTGTGTCGAATACGCCCCTGTGATACGCCTGTATCACAAGCCGTGTTCTACACTCAACGCCTCAATGCAACTCAGCGCCACTTAGCGCCATGAAAACCGAGCAGGACACGCCCTGGGACACGTCCGTGTCCCAGGCCGTGTCGCCTCTCAACGCTCGCCGACTTAGTGTTCGTCGAGCTCTCGCGACACGACCGAGCACCCAGAGATGGACACGCCCTGGGACACGCCTGTGTCCCAGGCCGTGTCACCCAGCCTGAACTCCAAATTAACATTTGGGGTGTTACAACCCTCCCCTCCTTACAAAAATTTCGTCCCGAAATTTAGCGCAACGTAGATACTAACACAACCATGCATTCGATGCAAATTATACCAAAACGAACCGGGTTTAGAGCTCAGAGGCCGCAGCTTATCTCGCCCCATGACATCGCACAAACACACATGTTTTAAACAAACACACATACATACAACATGCACAGATTATATCACGACCATAGTAAAGTACACTCTTTACTTTACTTCCGCTCATCCGCGACCTTCATAATCCTCTTTACGGACATGCTCTATCCATAATCTCTCTTTTCACAACGGCTATGTCAATCTCCTCGTAGCGTTGATACCAAAATTAGTTCATAGGACAATAAAAATCTAAAGCCAACACCCAGCAACCTCTTTATTCGCAATCACACCATGTTTAGACGCACAAAACAAAGATCGTATACATTATTATAGATAGTCTTGCCCTTCTTGCTTCGTGTCATCTAAGGGCCACTTTTGCAGTCTCAGGATATATGACCCTTTTATTTATCGGACGCACCTGTCTTTTTCTCACCCTTTGAAAGGCCACTCCAACAATTTCGGGCGACATGCCCCTGCTTTCCACAAGTGAAACATGTACGCGTCTCCACACGTCTTTGCCCATATGTTGATCCCGAAGCAACATTCGACTGAGTTTGTTCAGCAGGCCTGAACCTCTTCTTATCCCGCTTCCTAAACTCCGATTGTTCCGACTACGGAATTTGAACTCCGACTTTTCCACCGCCAAGTTCTTCTTAGCCCGCACCCGCTGCAACTCCTTCTCTTCCCTTGGTGTGGTACCATAATAGCATCTTCGGCATGATGCCCCACCTTACCACAAGAAAAACAAACACGCCTTTCCTTTGTTCCTACGGTGGTGGAAGAGGTTGGCAGATTACCACCGTGCCTCGCTCTGAACTACTTCAAGTCCCTTTCCAAAGATCTAGCTGCCATTACCAAGGCACAAAATCCAAGCAACTTTGGTCCCACCAATAACCGTCATAGTTCATCGCGTAGACCATCGTAAAATCTGTTGATCTTAGTCTGCTCGGGTTCAAACACAAACTCTGCATGTTGTCGCAACTCAACAAATGAATGATAGTACTCCTTGACCATATGTGGTCCTTGGGTCAGACACATATTCAACGACAGTATCGATGCTCCGTCCCTTGCCGCATGCTCATGGTGGGCCTTGATCATCGCAAAAACCACCTCCGCGATCAACCAGACTGTCTCTACTGAAGGAGGAGGTGTGGGCACCTCAGCTGGTTTCGCACTCTCATCCGAACGCTGGGGTTCAGATTGCCCAGTCTCACTCCTTGTCACCTATACGTGAGCAAGACATCGTTAACATCCATTCCAAAATGACAAACATACCGAATATACACACTCACATTCCTAGTGGACATTCTTGAGTTCAATTATGTGATCCCTACCAAAACCCGACCCTCTGATACCACTTTGTAATGCCTCCATCCGTCACATAGAATATAACAGAGGGTCCGACCGGGGCCCCACGCCATATTTCACAAACAAACGACGGAATTACTTATGAATATCAACAACCTTTCTATTCGCATCCTAACTCAGAGTATTCTAGCGGAAGATTATTACTTGCAAGAACTCAATCAACGAATGTCCACTACACATATATAAATAGCACATTTATATACAACACTAAGAATGTTTACAACTCAACCGCTCACGGCCTTAAGGACTTACATGTTTCTCTTTACAAAAGATGGTTTCAAACATTGGCACGCAGGCCGGCCACACATAAAATCCAATACTTTGCACGACCTTCAAGGGCCTAGAAGCAGCAGTAGCAGCAAGGGCTTCAGCCCGCTCAATCCATTTCAGCATCAACAAGGGCAGCACCTGCATATGGACGTCCACCCCATGGGTGATAAACAAAGCAACGCAGCTGACCAATTATAACGACCCTACCCCTTACCCGAGGCAGTGGTTCCTTCCCTACATGCATTTCAATCACAATATATATATATATATATATATATATATATATATATATATATATATATATATATATATATATATCACAACAAGTGCACTCAGCCACAACAACAACACCCACGCCGGCCTTCGTGCCAGACGCTCCGTGCACTCATGGCACGCTTACGGTGTATCAGATCATCCTTAGTACACCACTGATTAGAGGTTCTTAACTTGTTGGCGATGGAGCATACTCTACTACAGCGCGCAGACTGTAGAACCTCTCACCCATCCCGTTCAGAGGTGGTAACCTCACGTCAACACTTGAGCATTTTAGATCGATGAGCCATTCTGGTCTTCTAATCGATCTCTCATTATGCGCTCCAATGCGGCTGGATCCAGCCTTTTCTCGGACAAACATAAGTTACATAACACAGGTATAGGTCAGCCTTTTCCCGTTGCCCAACTCGTCAATAGCGCAGATCTTGACGCGGGTCGGCTTTCACTTTCCTGTCCACACAACCATCATAGCTCACGACTCTCTCACAGGAGTTCATAACTCCATTACCACACAAGCTCTTGGGAGCACAGCGCTCAACGAATCACATGATCTGGCTCTCAAGGCCACAATGCATTCAGCTCATGTAGAGCATACAACACAAAAAGCTCACAAGCATCCTCACAACCTCCACAACCTACTCGTTACATACATGGAGTCTTCTTCGGTTCGCAATATAAACATCACCAATCCAGACTAGCCGTCCAGATGAGCTTCACACAGCATGCCTATTCCGTACTACTCATTTCCGAATCTAAATACAGACTCAACCGCTGAAATCGCTTACGCTTTAAACCTCTTGGCGGAGGATCCCATGCATACATAAAGTAGGACTTTACTTGTCCAAGAAGGAGATCGTTACCCTTGACCCTCACTTCGGAGCCATGGAGAAACTAGCCGGATGGTAATCACCACGACGGCCTTGCCTCCACAATGCTGGCCTCAGATCTCGAGTCGGATTGTTGAAGCTCCACCGGCGGCCGGAATCCTCTTCTTCTTCCTCCTTCAAGCTCTCCCTTCTATCTTACTTAGAAAGAGAGTGATATTAGACCAAATGAGAAACCATCTCATTCTACGGTCTTATCACTACAGGAATAGGCTCGGACCACAGGATCCAAATAGAAGGAATTGGACGGCCAAGATTTGCCCTGGAATCACTTTTCCTGGGCTGACACGGCTTGTGACACGCCCGTATCACAGGCCGTGTTCCCCTAAGAGGCAAGGAACCGACTCACTCCAGACTAGAACAAGGGTTAAGACATGCCCGTGTCAAGCCCTGATACGCCCGTGTCAGGAAGTACACACCCGTATTGAGGGGCGTGTTTGTCACAACCCGCATTTTCTTCGAAATTAAGAAGTATCAGAGTAGGAGAAAACACGCGTTGTGATGCCACGTCGAGCAGGGGATAACTGCCGACGCTCAGGCAACCACCAACTACTAAGACTATGAAAAACCATAAGCTTTAATGATTTGAAAATCAATTATATTTTAGAGGCCGTATCCCTCGGCTCAGTGGATCAGCTAGTCCACAATTAAAAACTATACTTATACGCAGCGGAAAATACTTTAGTTACCTTACTTTGACATCCTAAGAGAGTGCATAAGTCTCCCCAGGGGGCAACTTATACTATGCAAGACCCTAAATTTATCTTATATCATATATAAGAAAACGATCTTTTTACGTTATTTGGAAAGTAGTGTATGAGTTTTATAAAACATGTTGATCATGAGATATAAATATAATAGTGTTTCTAGGTTTAAAAGTAACTAACAACCTAGCATAAATCTTCCCAGGAGCAAGTTGAATAAACTCCAAAACAGGAAATCTAGCAGTATAAGCAAAGTACAAAGCATCTAAAAGAGAAACCACCAGTGGGCGTCAACAACTGACACTAACCCACTGGTGAGTAGGCATATCTGTACTACAAGTCTATAGAAACTACCTCCCAAGAGTGATGAAGAAAAATCACAGCAGCAGCTATAACACTAGAAATCTCCAGAAGAAACCTAGCCGCATAGTCGGCTATAAACCTGAACCTGAGGTATTCAAAAAAAAGGGGGAAAAAGAAGAACACCTCAGCAAAGTTATTTTCAAAAAGGAAATGAGACAATTAGGTTTAAAAGAGAATTTACATAAGGTTTATCAGGCCCAAAATTTAATGCTAGCAACATAAGCTAAAAGAAGTAAAGTAAACAGGTAAAGGGAAAATACTCATCAGAAGTGAGAAAAGGGGGGGTGCACCAAGTGCACGGATGAAGCCAAACTTCAAGAATCTCTGCAAGAAGGATTAGAAAAAAATAATAACATCCTAACATAAAGCTAGAGCGGAAAGAATCACCTAGTACTGGAGATGGACAAATTCAGTAACAAGGGTTTAGGCTGGTGGCAACATGTCCAACCAAGTCTATCAGGCCTAAATATCTCCAAGGTGCTGTGCTGGTGGCATCAGTCCAACTCAACCAAACAGCCCAGAATGTCTTAGCAAGACAAGAAGTAAAATAAGGGTGGCGGTATCGGTCCGACCCACCTCAAAACTACATCCTACTCCAGCACTAAGTGACTCGGGAAAACCCTTGCTGGTGGTTCCATGAACCACCAAGAAGTCACACTGAACCCTAAACCATCTAGAGCAACCCACCTAAAACCTTATATACATACCAACGCACTAAACATTGAGTTTGTCCAATCAAGTGGTTTGACACAAATAAATTAAAGGTGACACGATACTAAGTTTATGTAAGTAGCTTGATACTAAACGCTTACCAATAACGTGATATTAAACATAACTAGTAGCTTGATCTCAACTAAATATATTCAACTAGCTTGGTACAAAACCTATACGGTTAACTTGATACGAACCATAAACATTTAAATTGATACAACCCATAAACAATTAAATTGATACAACCCATAAACAATTAAATTGGGTGGTTGATACCAAACATTAACAAAGGGGCTTGACACTAATTGCAAACAGGAGGATGGACACAAAAAGAATAAACGACAAGAGGTTTGGGTGGTTTTGATACAAATCCTATTTCAGAGCAACTACAGAGCAAGTTATATTATGATCTTGAAATTAATTATAATGAAACCATAGCAATGGTTACACCCAAGGAAAAACACAACCCATAAAATATCTCAAGAAATGAACAAACCTAATACAGAGGGCTCTCGAGTTATACCAGATCGGGGCAATACCCATAGCAAAAAAAAGGAACATTTGCCTAATAAACTGATTTGGGCAAATAAATAAACACAATCCAATAACAATAGTAAATATGCAGGAATAAACAAGGGGGGATAACAAAATAATGGCAATACAAAAGGGAAGGTGGAAGGTTTTGTACTGATTTTAATATCATACTCAAGTCCAAGAAGAACCAACCAATCTCCAGGAATCAAGCAACAAAGACTATTCATGGAAAAATTACTTTGGCAAGTGGATACTTGCCTTGACTTTTGAAGGAATTCGGCCAACAGTGCTCTTCCCAACAGGAAAAAAATCACCGCAACAACCTATGAAAACCTAGGAAGAAATGCTCGATCAAAGCACGAAAAGAACAAGAACCCTCAACACCCGATTCGAAAAGAAGATGGTGAAATCCCAAAAGGTTACCTCGAAACGAAGGTCTTGCCTAGAGGAGTTCGGATCCGGCCTCAAACAGAAGTTTCGACCTCTGCTGGGCAGGGAAACCGGCGTCGGAGTGCCCCCAGGTTCCGCCCTTTCTCTTCTTTCACTCGATCTGCAGGTGCAGCCGCCGGGTTGGGAGGGAAGGAATGAAAATAAACCTAGACTTAATACCTAATCGTATATATATATGCCCTATTAACTATATACTACTCTAATTAATAACTAAGGACGACCCGCTAACTAGCAATCGTCGAAACGACGCGAAAACAAACGATCTCGGATTTTGACAAAACTCGCACCATAGCTAGACACTCATGCTACGAAAACAACGACGAAGTCGAAAACAACCTCCGACGATCAAACACTCGGGCTAACACCTCCCGAAGCCAAAGCACAAGCATTCCTTGAAAGGCTCAGCCGAGTCTCCAAAACATACTCCGGCTGGCTGGGGAACTCTGCAAACAGGCTACG
Organism: Platanthera zijinensis; assembly: GCA_039513925.1. Taxonomy (NCBI): domain Eukaryota; kingdom Viridiplantae; phylum Streptophyta; class Magnoliopsida; order Asparagales; family Orchidaceae; genus Platanthera; species Platanthera zijinensis. Next base: position 43,129,964 of record CM077093.1, read on the forward strand.
ACCACTAAGAATACCTAATGAGGTACTCAAACAACGACACAAGCCGGAAACGCGTCAACGTAATGCCAAAGGGATATTAAATAAATACCGAAAAACCGGGGGCGTTACAGTGTTCCTCACTCAACACAGTACCAACTCTCCCGAGAAGCACACGGATAAGGCACACGTCCGTGTCCTTGGTCGTGTGCCGAATACGCCCTTGTGACACGCCCGTGTCACAGGCCGTGTTCTACACTCAACGTCTCAACACCACTCAGCGCCACTCAACGCCATGGAAACCGAGCAGGACACGCCCTGGGACATGCCCGTGTCCCAGGCCGTGTCGTCACTCAATGCTTGCCGACTTAGTGTTCGTCGAGCTCTCGCGACACAGCCAAGTACCCAGAGCTAGACACGCCCTGGGACATGCCCGTGTCCCAGGCCGTGTCACCCAGCCTGAACTCCAAATTAACATTTGGGGTGCTACACTGGTAGCAGGGGTATGTTTTCTGGTGCCGAAACTTCCACGGGTGCTCCTCCATGTGAGTGACTCTTCCTGCGAGGGAGGTATCTGGTACGGTGTCTACCTCTTCTTGCTGCGGTGCGTTGACGAGTGAGTGCGATTGGGCGAGGTCGTCATGCTCCCGACGATCCGACCCTCAAGTCGTCCGGGTGCTCCTCCCGACCATAGCCATCTTTCTCTGGTGCTGTAGCGCAAGATGTGGTTTCTTCCAAATCTTCCCTAGATTCCTAGGAATGTTTTCCCACAGACGGAGCCAAACTTTTGTGGTCCGCGACTGCACTCTTGATAGACCGGACTAACTAGACCGTATTAGCCCTCGGAGTGATCGGTTACGCAAATAGTCACAGTAATAGATCATAGAAGAGACAAGTCTTTTTACGTGAAAAATCCTCTAAATAAGGTGAAAAACTACGGTCCGGACTGTGCCGATAGGAACTCCACTACATCGGTTGGGGTTACAATACTTCTTTGGCAGAATCGAGGGCGACACGCCGCACCTCGTTACAACTTGAGGGGGAGAGAAAGAGACGACGTTCGGCGTGCGGGAGAGTGCTTGCGCGCTTCTAAACGATTGCAGGTTGACTGCAGGTCTGGAACTGTGGGTGCTCTGCTGGAGGCACGCTCTAGATTCTGGACGCTGTGGATGGCGAACGAGCAATTTCCTATAAACCCTAATGTGCGTGGAGGAGGTTTCGAACGGACTTTGACTTAGAGGATAGTGCGGGGGTGGCAGACCTTTGCCGTTGCAACGAGCATGGTGGTGGCAGGTATGCAACAAGAGAGAAAAATCTAGAGCGAGAGAAATAGATTTCGTAGAGATCCGTCCTTTCTAGTTAGAGAAATGAGAAGAATCAGGGTCTATTTATAGGCTTGGAGAGGGGTGACCTTGTAATTTCCCTTAGTAACCACCGCATGGACCAATAGGAAGGCCCAAAAGTGATCACGCGGATTTCCATTTATAGGAAAATACCGATCCCACCCTTGGGACCAAAATAAGCTCGCCTGAACTCGGGAACGGTCGAACGAACAACGAGGGTGGTTAAGCATAGTAACCACCCCCAACCGCCCACTTGGTGGGCAGTTACGGACGACAGTCGTCCCCTACGTGGGCGTAGAGGGGGCGGTCGACCCCTTGGGGCCAGCCAAAGCCCCGACCGGCCTCCCCTCGGCCACCCAAACGGTGGGTGGATGAAGGGGGAGGCGGCTGATCCCTTGGTGGCCGGTGCGTCCCCGACCAGCCTTGCCGTATGCGGCCGAGGAGAAGAGGGGCGACCGACCCCTTGGGGGCCGGCGCCTCCCCGGCCGGCCTTGCCGTAGGAGGCCGGGGAGAAGAGGGGCGGCCGACCCCTCAGAGGCCGATGCCTCCCAGGCCGGCCTTGCCGTAGGCGGATGGGGAGAAAAGGGGCGGCTGGCGCTAAGGCCGTCGGCCGGCCGCGAGGAGGCCGGCACGCGGGATCCCAAGCGGCAGTTGGCGATCTCGCGTGCGGGAGTTAGGATCCCCCGTCCGGGAGTTAGGATCCCGTGTGCGGTGGTTACGATCCGGTGCGTGGTGGTCATGACGTGGATCAGACGCGGTGATCGCGCACGAAGTGGTTTGAATCGTAACCCCCCCCCCACACTTCGTTAGTGGAGGGAATGGATGTTTTGGCTATATGCAACCCGATTTGCCTATAAATTGGGTACGACCCCATCAATGTGGTTCGGTTAGTTTCACAGTTTTGAATGTCAAACCAAATCAAGTCGAACCGAACCATATAGATATAAATTATATATTTTTAATTATATTTAATTATAAATAATTTAGAAATCTTTAGTAGTTTCTTCAATATATTGTAGGTTTTTCTATCCGACTTTCGAACTTTACTGTTTTATATTTCTTCAGTTTATGTAGTTTATGTTTCTTTAGTTTATGCTTCAATTTATGCTTTAGTATTTCTTTAGTTTATGCTTCAATTTCTATTTTGGTCCTTAGTAGTTAATTTATTAACACAATTTTACTTCGAAGTAGAAACTTCTTGCTTTCTACTTCGAAGTTTCTACTTCGAAGTT